>BOPP01000085.1:777542-858007 GCA_017312745.1 Gryllus bimaculatus | reverse complement strand
AAAAAAAGAAAAGCAGTAATATTGAGTAACGGGAAAGATATTCCTTCGCGGCAAAAATACCACCCGCGAACGCGCTTCTGACTCAATGTTAATATCCGAACTGTCTGGTTGGGAGGAAGTGAGATCTTGTTAGGGCGAGATGTCGGAGGGATTTAATTTTGCCGGACATCGCGCCAGGGTTCTTTTACATGCCAGTGCCAGAGTGACACGGCTACTGTGCATTTTCCGCCCTTCGAAAATCCGCGCACCTCGGCCGGGATCGAGACGGGATGGGGCCAGTAAGCCCACACCCACCGACGCACACAGAGAGTGAAAATGAGAATAATTTCTCCTGTAAAATCTAAGACACTTATTCGCAGAGAAGCAAGCATAAAAAATAATAATATAGAATAGGTTCATCTGTGCAGTTATCAACAAAAGAATTAAAATGGAGATATTGGAAATGGTTTTAGAGTTTCAAAAGACGAACAGTAAGTAAAAGTTGTAAAAAGGAACTGAAACTTGAAACACTGAAATGCAACTCGTCGCACTTTGTTATCAACCTACTGCAAGCTATAAATTCATTTCGTATAGAAAATATAGGAAACCCTAAGGAATGTAATCGTATTTTTAAGTATTTTTAAGCATTGTGATAGATAACATTTTATTTTTCTATATTTTTAATTTTTAACTGTAAAACAATGTTTATTATGATAATACCACTTAATTTGTTTATAACAAAAAACAAAAAATGTTTCCTGAGGTAAAACCAAATATAAGAAAATTGAAATGTTAGTCAATATTTTTAAATGGAATGGTATTAACTCGAAACAAAAACGGTAAGTGCATTATTACTTTACTACGAAACACTATACAACAAGAAAAATGTCAATAAAATTGGAGTGATGTTCAAAGTCTCAGGCAATCGGATTGACTTGACGTGGACTCCCTCGTATTTAATGTGAAATAATTTGTAAACCCTGATTTCTATTGCCATACAATGTGTTACCCAAATCGTTAATTTTATGGCTCAACGGTGTCCCCGAGTAGTTGGAATTTTTATATAAGCTATTGTATGAACAGTTTTTGTATTTTGAGCAACGCATTTCACTTTATTTTGGTTATTATATGATTTATTTTATTAATACTGATCATGTTACTTAATTCGAAGACAATATATTCATAGTCACTGAAAATGTAACACACTTAAGTCCCATAAACTTAAATGATCACTAGCTTGTATTTCGAAATCGAATCGCAATGAATTATGTTTTAACCCGAAATTCTCTATGAAATGAAAATTACAAGCACATGGCAAAACAACCCGAATACCAACCCAACGAAAAAACACGAATCAGTCGAAATGCGTTAAAATGCGTGTGCTTTGTCACTCTTGGTCACACTTGTCCGAGCTTTTTGCTGCGACACGTTTGCTGCTATTCGAACTAAAACAACGCGCTATGACTGCATCTCCACGCGAACAAAACGCAAATGGATTCCACGCGCTCTTGAACCGTCATGAACACCTGCTGGGGAAATCGCCACACGCAGCGCTTTGTGGCATGACAGCGTCGCTCCGATTCCCCGCAACAAACGCCGGAAAAGCGCGCGGGCCAAGAGTCCCAGTGACAAAAACTACGCGCGCGCGCGCACCCGCCCATCGCGCCGTGAAATGATAATCCACATTATGAAAATCTGCAACATTTACGACGAACGGGTTTTGCGGCAAAACGCTGAATGTTCAAATTTTGACTCCAGTCACGATCCATAAGGTTCCCGAGCTTAACTAAAGTTGACGGGCTAAAATGGCAAAAATGGTAAGTAAATATATAGAGATTTTTATTTCAATATTTTAGTTTCCCGCGTTTAAGACGGAACTTCTGACGAAGTGAAAGCTATGTAGAGCTGCGCAAAAAAACGGTGAATTTTCAGTACAAACATTCTGATTTCCGGGCCCTGGCAACGAAAAATTTGATAAATTCAGTTGTTAAATTTAGAAATAAATCTATTACATGGTGTAGCCAGAATCAATGTCTTAAGGGTCCTTGACACCGAAAAATCGATTGACGGCAAAATGTCCGGTTGGTTAGCTAGCGGCTTAACCATTCAGGATATTTTCTCCAAAATTGATATTCCCCAATAAATTTGGTTGATATCGCGGCCTCTTGGATTCATATTTACATTTGCGGGGTACTTTATATGAAGCCCCTGGGACATTTGCAACATTTTCACAAAAAATGGCGACGTCGATGTTGATTAAATTTTGTCTTTTGGGTTGTTTAAAAGACGTTGAAGAGAATGATATTGGTCTCGTATTGATTGAAAACACTAATTTTTCGAAAATTGACAAATTCAAAGTTTTTCCGACGTCTCCTTACAACAATTATGAAGATACATTTTCTTTTATTAATGAAATGTGTTAATCAAAAACAGATCTTCAAATATGGTCGTGTTGTTTTTCGAAAATATTAGTATTGTTTGAGTATTTGGGCCTCAAAGTTAAACGCCCGCTCTGAAAAACGTGCGCTTCTTGATATTAATTTTAGAGGCATTTTGAGACAGTTGGATGCAACCTAGGTTAGGCTGTGTAAATTATTTCATATTTAATATTTATTTATACATTTCTTACATCTTTTTTTATAAATTTAAGTTTAAAAATAAGTTTAATTAGTTTAATTATAAGTTTAAAAATTCATCTACTAGAAATTATTTAAAACCTATTTGAAATACGTAAGAAATAAAGATTGCTAGACTTCATTCGCCCGCTCCCAATTTACGCAGTTGGATGCTACGTAAGATAGAATTTGTGTAATATTTCATATTTAATTTCATTATTATTTATTATATTTGTGTTGTATGTATGTTATTTCGTTTTAAATAGAATTATTTAATTGCGTGAAAACGAATAGATCAGCGGTCATTGTGGATTGTTGTACGAACGCCGCGCAGGTAGCAGAATGCGATAATGACGGCTACCTTTCGTTCGCGGTCAAATAAACTAATACTTTTATATATTTGTAGAATATTATAATACCATAGTGTTTAATAATTACTGTTACATATTTTTCGATCGATTTGCATCAGTTCAACAACGCTATCAGTAACGTATTATTTATTAACTTTTAACTATTGTACTTTCTCGCATACTGCTTATTTTTCGCACCATGTATACTACGATTTCTAGTTAGTTTTCAAAACATGATGACTGAGATGTTAATTCGGAGAGAAATTGTGATATAAATAGTATTACGTAGCCATTACTACTAGCGAAAAAGTACGTGCTGTATAACTAGTTTTATAGTGGTACAGAAAATTTCATTTAATGTATTGAATGCAATTTTTAATTAAGACATAATTAAAATGTACACATTGCAGAATGCGAGTGTTTCCGAATATTAATGTACGTGCGGAAGAACTGTCTTACCCACAGGGATTTCACATTTACACCCTAAGCAATACTTTTAGCTCTTTCAACTCTACAAAGAAATTTAACACTAAACTTTTAAATATTTATAAAAGAAGTAAGTCATTTTATAAAATGCAAATGTTTGAATGTGTTATTTCTGGCACATTCAATTAATATTTATGTGGGCAATCCAATGTAACGCATGTTATATCACTTATAGCGAGAATCATAATTGCGTATCAGTCGAAAGAAAATCAAGAGGCACATTACGATAAAATCCTTGAAGTGTTTTTCCAGTCTTTGTTTCTAAGCGAATACCTGTAGCGAACAATAATTCAGGAATTTCTCAAGAGAGCTTATCTCTATTGATGAAGTCGACAAGGAGTACTCAGTGGTTCGTCAGTCATTCTTCATCATGCTGAGATTCGCAACGTTCATCTGTTTGGTTGCCTGCGCTCTGGGTACGTGTTTTATTAGTTACTTCGCTTCTAATAATGTTAATATGATTAATTTAAATGTTAAATGTTATAATAATGCATTTTGCTTTTAGAAATGACATTAACTGTCATTCGCAAAGTGGTTTACTGATATTAGTTTTATATTGTATAGATTATTTCGCCTTGTATTGTTTTTGATTTGTGTGGGTTTGAGAGCGTTGCGTCTTAAATGTAAAGCATACTAAGATTTATTAATTAATGATCGTTATGTAATTGAAGTACCTCATATTGATGCACATGTGTAAAGTTTTCAATATTTTAGGATTCTCGAGAAAGCAAAATTAACTTTTTGACTTAGCATTATTGCTGATAAAAACGCGTGTTTCAAATAAAATGCTTATTTAGAAAAATATGGTTTTGTTTATTCCTGAGTTCTAGAAACCAGAAAATATTTATTCACAAAATGAGAATTTCCCAATAAAAATTCAGACAAAAAAATATTCGGGAGGGCAAGGAAGGTCGTTTCGCAACGAAAAAAATTGTATAACTACTCGATTTATTCGCAAAATAAAAAAATTCATAATATATTAATAATGTATTGATTAATAACTTTTATAGGTGAATCATATCAAAACTATTTCCATGAAATATTTTGAGAAATAATGAACTCGAAGTTATTTAATTATTCGAATAGAAAGAAAAGAGTCTGGAAATTGAACACTCGAATTGTGGAATGATAATTAGATCATAAGAATGTGATAAATGAGTACATCAAGTTTGACTACATGTTTCTGTTTTATCATATTATGACTTCCTCACTGCCAGCATTAGATCACTAAAAAAAACATTCTGCCAATAAATATGTTTGCTTAAACCACGAAGGAAAGAGAAGGGTGAGCTACTCGGGCGCACCGATTTTTGCTCCTTCTGCGCAGCATCTGGTCGCGTCACGAACCACGTGACCCCAACACGGGAGCTTCGTTTGAAAACGCAGACTAGACGCTCGCCGCCATGTTGCATGGAGAGCGAGTAGTGTTGAATTTTGAAAGTGGCATAAAGTGGCAATTTTCAACGGTGACCAACCAAAAATAACACGATGAAGGTGTAATTGAAATATAAGGCGCATTTATTTCAATGGCTTATAACAAGGTGATAATTTTGGAACTTGACTGCATTCAAAATTGTCGCTAATATTGTGACGCAAACTGATGTCTGAAGCTCAGTGGCTGAAGTCGGCGCCGTAGCTCGCTCATATCTTTCCACCAAGGCTTGGACTACTCTTTCTTTCCAGTAACTTACAAATTTTCATTCGAATTTTTTTAATATAAATGGATTATTTTATTAATTTGTGGGATTAAGTTAATATTTTTAAACATTTTTTATTACATTTGTGCCAGAGTAACGTTTCTGCAAATCTTTAGTAGGGTTTGATCCAACCCGTGTGGTACCTTGCCCGGGTGTTCTCCCGTGAGTGCTGTGTGTTGAGTTGAGTGGCTGTGTTGCGCAGCGGCGGCCCCGCGTGGCCTGCTGCGGCGTCGGCCGCTGCTGGACCAGCGCATCGTGGGCGGGCAGGCCGTGGCCATCGAGGACTTCCCCTACCAGCTGTCGCTCGAGTTCTTCTTCTTGCACAGCTGCGGCGCCTCCGTCATCAGCCCCAACTGGGCCATCACAGCCGCGCACTGCACCGACGGGTGAGCGCCCCCTCCCCCTCCCCCCTCCCTTCCCCTCCCCCTCCTCCCACACACTCGCCTCCGTCGACTCGCGTTTCCGGTTGCCATTTGCTTGCCAAAGAAACGGACGCATTGCAACAAGTCAATTGATTTTCATTCTACTTACGCAGTATAAAGTATTGTGATGCTGCTGCAAAAAACGGCGGGCTTAACAGAAAACTGTTCGTTTTTTTTTTATTCCTGATAGCCAAAAAACCACTTGACTAATTTTGTTTCCTATATGAAATATGTTAACTTGCCTTTTGCGTTAGCAACAGAATTTAACATATTTTGTAGAACCTTGATTTCGCAAAGTTGGGTTTACGACAACTCGCCTGTCTGTTAAGTGAACAACACTAGCGGCTTAACAGAATGTTAGCACAGCCAGCAAGCATTGTAGAATTTTCCACTAAACCGTGATTAATACATCTCGGTCGATACCGGTTTATGTTGCAAAACTCCTTTGAATTGGAAACTTATTTATGGTTGGGAAATTGATTTTATATGAATCCTCAGACGAGACGATATTAGAAATCTCTCAGCTTGGTTCTTAAAAAGTCAGATATTTCTTTAAGTTATGGAGAGGGTAGCTCATGATACAATGAAGAAAAATATGGTGACCAATTTTTGCAGCCGCTTTGAAAGAAAGTCGTTCTCCAAAGGCGAAAATTTGGATAAGTTGTCAGATTTTACTAAAGATGTCAATAAGCATGGTTGAATATAAAATCTTACTCCGGGTGGCAACCAGCTCCTTAACAAGCAGATCTAGGACTTGTCGGTGCCTCTATAATACTTTGCGCAAAATGTAGTAGTTTCTGAATTTAAAGCCAAACACAAATATCTGTATTTTTATCATTATTATTTTTATTATTATTTTATATTAAATTGATTGTTGCTATATATTAATTTTTAGTCGCCAATTGCCCGTACTCGAAACCACGCAGGCCATGCACTTGCCCTTTCGAGGCATTGTATTCTTTATCCCGTGCCAAATGCATGTGACTCATTTTTGGGACATGGAGCATTAAGCTGAATTCCCGATTTTTATCTCCCAGGGTTGCTGTCCGGGTGGAGAAAAGATGAATTATCATAATAATGAAGAATGAAGTGAATACCCAAATAGTCATACACAGAAACACAACCATGCCCGAGGCGGGATTCGAAAATTACGATCCTGGCGATCTGTGCTATCCAGACTGGCTGTTTTATTATTATTATTATTATTATTATTATTATTAATATTATTGTTGTTGTGTGTTGTTGTTTTCCTTTTATTTTTTCATTTCATTGTACATTTAAATGGATTATTGTACAGAATTACAAAATAAGCAACAATTACATCTATATTTTAAAGAATCATAGTAGATCATTTCCCATGAATTTTTCGGATTATCGTTTTGTTGAGATAATTACTGCTTTTCGATGCACACGTTTGTACATGTCTTCAATTCCCAAACCTAGCTGCATGATGATCCGCATTAGACACTTTTAGGGGGACTCCGCGTGCCTTGAAACAATTTATCGGGGACGATGTTAACTCTTTTCATATTCCACATGTTCCTTAGGCTTCCTTTCAACAAGATATACATATTTTTACTCATTTTTATTATTATTATTATTATATTATTATTTATTATTTTATTATTTATTATTATTATTATTATTATTATTATTATTATTATATTATTGGCGTTAATAGGCATTACTGAACCATGCTATACGATTGAAACGTGTTGTTGATTCCTTCCAGGATCAGCTGTTTCAGCTGCATCCTTGGATTTACAACAAGGTTTGTTGATGCCATGAAAGTGTGGATTATGAGATGATAGGAGGATTGAATTGATAGGTGAAGGGGACATCACAAATATGGACCCTGTTTACGCAGGCTCTAACCTGCAGCCTCCACGGCGCAGACGACGGCTTGCCCAATCCATCTGCGCCACGGGGCCGGACTTACTCATTTTATTATTATTTATCTTTTAGATTCGCCATTTGGTTGGTACATTTTAAATGAATTATTGTACAGATTTACAAAAATCAAAAAGCACAATTACATCTATTATGAAGAGTCATAGCTACATCATTATTTATATTCATTATTATCATTATTATCATTATTATCATTATCATTATTATCATGATTATCATTCATTGTCATTATTATCATTATTTATCATTATTATATTATCATCATTATTTATCACCCCCTTTATTATCGATTATCCATTATTCATTATCATCATCAGTATCAGTTATCATCATTATTTATCATTATCATTCGGGTGGCTAATGCATTGTGCGGGTGCGCATGCGCAGGTCCTTCGCGTTCATGCTGCGCCTGCGCGCCGGCAGCACCACCAAGGGCAGCGGCGGCTCCACCCACGCCGTGCGCCGCTTCCGCGAGCACCCGGCCTTCGACTTCTACACCATCGACAACGACGTCAGCGTCCTGCAGGTGAGCGCACCCCACGACGCTACCGGCCTCGCGGACGGGCGCCGCAGTAATTAATTATTTGCCTTATCGCGGCTCGGCGCTTTAGACGCCGGGGTGGAAGTTTGAGCGATTTTGAGGCCCCCCCGAACGAGATCGGATATCGATCGGAGGAGTACAAGAGGGAAGGAGATTAATATAGTTTGGGGGGAGTTGAAAGTTTATGAAGGTTTAGAAAGAACAACATAGGCGCCTTTGGACTAAAGAATAATGCATTATTTCTTGATATATTTAATACACATTTAATATTCCTCGCAAATTTCCATTCTAATATTTTGTTTTGTGAGGCTATTAGCATGACATTTTTCAATATGTGTTTTATATTGGAGTCTGGCAAATGAACTTCATTTAGATAAACCTGAATAAACCATTGTTGAGAGCAAATTCAAATGTAGGGTATACTTTATAAGAACTTACAATCATTAGGCGGAAATGTGTTGTGTATAAAAGTTATAGCAAGTCCCTATAATACTCGTATCTTTCACAAAACTACACTAGTATCATAAATAAGAAATCTAAATTGTTCACTTATATAATTCAGTGTATATTACTCACTTCAGTAGAAGCCGATAGTACATTGATTCTCGAGTATATTCACTGCCGTGATACGAATCAATTGGGCATATTCCGTTTTACCCGTCCGGAAAAATACAAGGGTCTCAAGTTAACTGGCGCCTAGAACTATCACAGACGAAATCTATTGGTTCCTGATTTTCCCTCGGGATGAGTGTCCGCAGTTGCATATATCTTCGAGGTCCGCGAGTGTAGACCGTTCCAAGAACGGTTCTTCGCTAAATAGGTATTGATACCACTCGCCAGACAAAATTGATTCTCGCTCGAACAAAGGCGAGCAACGGATGGACACTGAACGGAAACCCAAGTCGTAGTAACAGGGGTCAGGGGAAACTGCGCATTGAACGCGACTTTACGAAAAGGTTGAACAAAAGACGCGCAAACAAGGTTCAAGTATCGTATTCTGACCGGCACCGGTGTCTCAAGGCATCAACTGATGACTCTGCAGTGATTCTGATCGAGCGAACCTAGGGTTTAAGACAACGGTTACTGAATTTTCGAAAACTAACTAGATAGCTAGAATAGACAGCGAATTCAGCCGCTGTCTGGAGGAGAATTTTAGCTGCCGGCAACTCTGGATATTAGTTTTTTGTGGTTTCTCCGATCAATACCAGGCGAATGCCGGAGACAAGCTGTGCCTCCCAAAGACAAAGCCGAAATTTTTTAAATAAATGCAATTGTTGCCCTAGTGTTAATATCATTAAGTTTTCTAAAAATCATTCAACTTCCACAGAAGACATGTTATTTTTTACATACTCAAAAGTTATCTTTTGAGGAATTGTTATCTTTTTTTAACAACATTGTAGTTATAGATAATAGTCAAGATAGATTTTCTGCAACATATAACACACACGTCCAATCGAATTTTAAAAAAAAATGAAAAATCTTAGAAAACACAAACAATTTACTGTTTGAGTGATTGATTGATTAAGGTGGCCGTCACCTTAACTACTAAGGGCATTATTTCTGTAAGTGTATAGCATGCTTTTATCGCGAGAGATGGCGGTAATTTTCTCCCGCTGGATAGAGAGATCCAGAGTCAGCCACTTTACATTCAGGTAGCGGAGTTTTCCCCAATAAGGTATCTCTCCCCAGTGGGACCACCGCCCTAGCAAGAACAAGCTCCAAAGCTTCCGACAGGTCTCCCGACTGGTGTGGTAATGTAGTGGATGCAAGTGTAAGTGCGTAAGTAAAAGGTGAGGACAGGACAAGGTAGAGGAAGGAAAGATCGCGCGCGGTCCGTGGTTCGTTTGTTAGGCTCCGGCTGCTCCGGCATTTGCCTTTTGTTACAGTAAACTACTATCAGAGCCTCTAAATTTCTCCCCCAGAGCGGCTGAATTCGATCCAGCTATGTAGCTAGAGTCGAAAATTCTTACTGCCTGATCAAATAACCGAGCTCGTCGTAAAGGCAATCAAATAACTGGGCACGTAATAAAGTAGAGGAATGGAACAGCAAATCCATGTATTGCAGATCTAATCTATACACAAAGAAAACAAGAAGATTCAAGGGAAACTAATAATGTATTGCTGCCTTGAGAAATCTGAATCTCTTACCCGAGATTGTCAAGAAAAATCTGATTTCGTTATGATAACGTCTTAGAGGCATGGCACTAAAATACTTTCTTGTATTTTGGAAATGACTGATAAATATATCACGCTCACAGTGTAAGTGGCATCCTCACGTAGCCTGTACTTTTTGAGATAGAAGGATTCTGTCATAATGTAGATACCATTTCATCTTCCGATTTCGGTGGACCAAATACACATACGCACCCGCACATTCACATACAAGGAGATAATCAGTTAATCATATTGATTTACGTATTAAACAATGTGTGCAGCAAAGAAGAATTACCAGTAGGATCAGATAACCAACAAAATATGTGCTAGAGTCGCACATGGATTTCTCTACAGTATACCCATTTACCAAAAAAACATATTTTTTAAACAGTTCTCATCACAGTTATTTTGCATATTTTCTTCAAACAGCCCGCTTCGGCATCGCAGTTTTCCATAATACATTAAACTCTCGTTACAACGAACTAGCATAACACGAACAAAACTATTGTCCCGGTGAGGGATTACAATAATGTGGACATTTGCAATAATCGGATAGCACGAATTTTTATTACACGAACTCCGATAATTTCGGTCTGTTGGAATTCGCCTTAATGAGGGTTTACTATATTTTCACTCTACACCTTCGGAAACCTTATTCAAAGTTTTCAAGAGCAACCTTTGTATACATCCATCAACTGAACTATTATTCCATGTTGTTTTTAAGAACCTTTTTCAAACAGTGAATCTTTATGGAAATCTTGGATAAATGTCTTCCTTAAATTCTCCTTCTACAAGTGTAGAAATATCAACCTTTGTAATCTGCACCCAGAAAATACAATTTATTTCTAAATATAATTTCGAATAACATTGAATATTTTGGGTTGAAATTCAATCTCAAATATTTCATGAATTCAAAATGCAACTAAATTTACCAGATTTGTTCTGTACCAGAGTTTCATTTAAATTTTAGTTAAAGAGTAAAGTTGTAATTATTTGTCTCAAGGCTGTCGTTTATTTTATTATTTACATCAATGTGTGAATATATATCTGTTAATTCGTGTTTCCACAAGGTAAACAAACGAGACGGACAAAATATCAATTTTTGATTAACACACCAACAATTAGCGAATCATTACGTAATGTTACGGTTTGTGCAAGTATAATACTATCAAAATATAATTAATATTGTATTATTCCTGACAGTCTTCCATATATGTTTCCCACATTGCGGGAACGTGTCGACTCGTTATCACATAGTAGGCAAATTCGATTTATTTTAATTAGTGTTTTCATTGAATCCGTAAATTTTCATTACGAACGAACTTACTAAGTTAGAAGAACCAAAACATATAGAAATTAGGGAATAAAAATACACGTGCACCGCCCGGGAATCGAACCCGGGTCGCAAGAATGGGAATCTTGCATGATACCACTACACCAGCGGTGCGCGACATATTGCAAGAGCTAGTAATCCATTCTTATAAGAGTAATCTAGAGAAAGTTCAAACTCAAGGAAATTAATATTTGTAGGGTGTAAATTTGCATTAATTTATTGTTAATAAATATATAGTGAAATTTCGTTTAGAAAAGGTTTAAAAACATAATTTTCGTGAAACAAAAATATGGAGAATAAATGCTCATATAGGTGTTTTAAGGACTATTAATTTGTGTTAAATACTTTTTAAAGACTAAATTAATTATTTAAACTAAATAATTAATCATCGCATTTAAATTCAGACGTTTGAAATCCATATTCAGTAACTGATAATTTTCTGCGAAGTAGTCTACAGATACACGAAATCAATAATCTACCAAGAAATAAAGTAAGAAATTAGTGGTTTTAAGCTTGTTGCTTTACGAGTTGCGATTTTTAAATGAACTTAACCGAATTATAAGTTATAAAATTTACATTAGTTACATTGGTTAAAAAATTTTAATAAGAATGTTGATATGCTTAATTTTCATGTTTACCTTGATCTTGCAAGATTCTAACTTCGCCCATTTTCTCGGCAAGGAGGATGAATTGTCTTCTTTCACAGATTTCTGCAAACTTAAAAACTCTTTGGAAGCAAACTTTTTCTCAAAAATTATTAAAATCGTTGGATCCTCGAAGCCTGCCTAGTCAACTACGTGCAATAAACTTTCATAGTACTCGAATTTAACTAAATATATCAAAAATTCATATTTATTTATTTGTTAATAAATAGTTGAAGGTACAAGTGCAACAATAATAATTTATGACATTGAATATCAAAACCTCCACTGACAAAAATTAACTCTTAAACAATCACAAAAATTATTTTAATTGTTCACATTTATGAAATAAAAAATGCAAAATCCAAGTTAGTATGCAAATGAAAATAACTTCATTCAAAATAAAAACAAAATACTAAAAATGTTCATTTGAAACAAAATTAAAAGTAAAGATAAGAAAATTATATTTTCTACTAATTAGTTTGTATTGAGAGAACCAAAATAAACAGAATCGAATGAAGATTACATTTTAGAGAAAGAGTCGTTTAATTGTATTATCATGTCTTAATTATCGAACATTTTCTGCTTCCTTGAATGCGAGAATGCAAATACAGCTACATAATTGAGTCAAGCGTTGTTTTGCAAAAATATGAATTTTGAAACGACTCACCCTTCTTGTGGTAGACATGCGCTAAAAATCTCTCTTCTTAATTAATTGTAATCCCTATACAGTATTCGAGTAAAACTCTTGAGTGTGCGGATGTGTGCGATTCCGTTACTAGACCACTTCCCGTGCACCAATCGAGACGCATGAGATGTCATTCGACGCGTCCCTGTCTCCTGATGGGGAACTGGTAATTTGTTTTCGGATACGGCTCGAAGATTCAAATAAATTTCACAAATCCTGTTGTTTTTGTGTGTGTGTGTGTGTGTGTTTTGGCGCTGCAATCTTAGTGATAATGTCGGAAATTAAAACAACGCCCCCTAAATCGATTATTGTAGGTGACGTTCATTAAGCACAAGTACCAATGACATTTTTAACTTATTACGCCACAATTTTCTTTCACGACATTAGCAACACTGATGTTGACATCTTGTAAAGTGAACCGTTGAAATACCGAGAAAATTGCGCTGCAGTTTGATATCAGTTAAGATTCAAATTATTGTATTTAAAAAATAAATTTGCGAAAACCTAGGAACAGTATTGAATTGAACTCGAAGAGATTCAAGTGAATAAGGAGGAAACAAAACTGTGAGTAATGCTAGAAAATTAATGAACGTTCTTACGTTCGACTTTCACTTTTCCGTTCTTATGTGTGCAAATACAGATTTTCAAATGAATGTGGCACACAACTTATGTTTGTTAAACTGAACTATCACCTAAATATACTTCACATAAATATACAAAATAGTCGCCTTTTAATGATAGATTCGCATGCAACGCTAGATTCGCATGCAAAACAATTAATAGAGCAATTGCAGAAGTAGAAGAGAAACGAAATTAAACTGAATTTGTGAAGTTTTCATCTCTTCAAGAATCAGGGGAGAAAAATATGGAAGTGTTGAGGAATATTGAAATGTAGTTGTAAAAGATTTTGCGACTGAATTTTTGAAAATAATTAGGAAGGATCTGCATGTTTGCATTTAGCATTTGTGCTAATGCAAATATGCTATGCGTATTTTTGTGAATATTAGCAAAAAAACATAAAAACCTTGCTATACTAAAATTTAACTATTATCATTAAAGCCTGAAAGTATTTGTTACGGTGATTATAATTTTGAAATTCAATAAGACCAGTTCATATCCCGTATGGAGGAAAGATACACGGCCATTGGCTGTTGGGAACGTTTAAACATGAATATAACATTATCAGCTACTACGATTCATTGGTACTTCCAATGCCAAATACTGAAAGAACATATTTAAACAAAGCTGGGAATGAAAAAAAAAGTATGAAAGAAATTTTCAACACATGAAACTATTTTTGAAACTGTTAACAGCGTCGCCGAGACAACATTTTACTAGACTGAGGTATTTTGAGCAAAAAACAAACAAACAAATAATAATAATAATAATAATAATAATAATATATTATTAAATGAGAATAAATAATTTAATAATCAGTTAGTTGTGAAGATTGTGATATTTTAGCAGAGCAGTAGATTGTGGTATTTTAGCCGTCATCAACCTCGCGTTATTGATTAAAAGTATCCCTGGGTATTAATTAATTCTAAGGAAGTTGAAATCGTCCCCAGAGTAAAAAATCACTTATGGTTGCGTAGGCTTCCGCGACCGGATAACCGTGTTGTCTAGGGTATCTGGGGCGAGCCGGCGTCACTGACAATGGTGGCTTACTTTTCGGCGGGCGCCATGTGCCTCTTCAGATCGTACTGCCGCACCTTTTCATCGCCCCAGTCTTGGTCCCTCTGTACAGTGATCACCGCGCCCCCTTCCCCGCCCTGAGCGAGCGCCTCCCACCCCCTCCCGCAGGTGTCACCCGTCACCTACAGCGCGGCTGTGCAGCGATCGCGCTGGCGCGCGCCAAGCCCTGCGCCGGGAACCGTCGTGGTGGAGCGGTTGGGGCGCCGCCGCGACGGGGGCGCGCTGCTCACACGCCCAGCAAGCTGCAGCGGTGGAGGTGCCGTGGTGGACGCGACGAGTGCTCGGCGGCCTCGAGCAAGTACGGCGGCGTGGACGGCCAGCATGCTGTGCGCGCCCTGCCGAGCGGCAAGACGCCGTGCCAGGGCGGACTCGGCGGGCCGTCGTGGCCGGCGGCCAGCTGGTCGCCCTTTCGTGGGGCTGGGCTGCGCCGCGCCGGCTTCCCCGGCGTCAACGCCGACGTGGCCGTGCTCAGCGACTGGGTGCTCGAGACCACGGCATCTAACGCCTCACCAAATGTACTAATGCTCTAATAAAGCTCGCATTTCTTCTTTATTTGGTTGCGCTCCTCAATCCTTATGCATTCATCTGTAATGTGCTTTCCGAAACAGAAAAAAATCCTTTGTATTCCTTCGTAAGAAGAATGCCAAACCGAGTACCATGCCGTAGATACACACATATGAAGAGCTCCAAATTAAAACACACCTTTGTCTAGAGACGTTAATTGACTTGTATACCTCTCGTTCGATACTATTCTTCTATTGTATGGTATTGTACGATAGGCTCTATTCCCGATCGTTGCTCCGTTACTCTTTTAGAGTGTAATTATATCCAAAAAGAGATCTTAGATCTCGGCAGTAAACGCGGTTTGACAAGCAAACCATATGAAAAGAATTGTCTCTTCTATTCATTCGTTCCTAGTGACAAATGTTACAGAAACGACCACTCTTTACATTCTCCTATTTTCAGCTTCAAATAATGCTCCAATTAATGCTTAACCAAAACGAAGCTATGTCATCAATTTGTATCTTTTTAACATTTTGAAATGCAAGCTTAAAATACGTTGAACTTCTTCCGTTGTTCGTCAAAGAGATTTAAGTTCTTTTACGTTCAATAAATAAAAAAAATAAAGTTGATCTATGCATTTGCTTTGACCATCAATAGCTCACCATCATGTATTATAATCTGAGCTAATAAGAATACGTTTTGGCATAACCAAATAAGTCATGGAGAGAACATCTCTTCCAAAGTCTCTTCTCTTATGATTGTTTTCGCAATATTCCCCACGAATAAAAGAATCAGTTGTGTTAAAGGTAAGTTACTGTGATTATATGAGATGTACGGCTTTAATAATAATTGAAACCATACAAATAAAAATATAATAATTTCAATTATAAAATAGATGCCCAATAAAAAACTGTGACGTATCTGATTTAATTCTATATTTCAATGGTGCATTTAATTTCACTGTTCTAATCTGTAAAACTCAAAACAAAATACACACTCAGTTTAAAAAATTGCGGAAAGTATTTTCAAATTACGATAATTTAATTTGTGATTGAAATATGGAATAATGATAAAAAACTAGAATACTTTTTTCGTAATATGAATACACGTGTAGCACAATTAAAATATAGTAAATATGAAGGGTTATATTTTCAAAATAGTCATAATGAATTACAATACAAAAATCCGACAAATTTGTGAATGTCATTTTCTTATTTCGCAAATCAATATGTAAACTATTTGGAAAAATCATTATCATTTATTTCTTTGTGTTGTTGATGGATTGTCTTTCCTACCTGCAAATGTACTAATTATAATAAAAAATCTCACCAGTGTATCTGTAACAGATTTCCACAAAGCTTCTCCAGCTCCTATTGGTACTGCGTATTTAATGTATTTAGAATTAACCTTTTAATCACTCTCGAAGGCAGTCATAAGACTTCTACATAAAAATAAAAGGTGAAGTTGTTACTGACCTAAATCTTAGTAGTGATTTAAATTTGCTCGTGCAGTTAAATAAATTTATTTCGTTGTTGCGACACTACATTTCGATGCAAAAAGACACCTTAGGTCACCAGCACACGAAGGTTGCGTCGACGCACGATAAGTAACGTCGTTGAATAACACTGTACCTTATGTGAAACGGCACACGAGCGCTTTGGCCGCTTTGTATAAGATACCGTGTTATTCTACTACGCGCGTTGCTTATCGTGCGTCAACCTAACGCTCGTGTGACACATACATTAATACTCAATATTTTGGAACAGATTATTATATTTTGCAGAGGAGTGGTTGAGGCAGTACTTGTAACCAGCAAAAGAATTGCATGGTTATATAATATTTAGAAGAAATGACTGTCTATCTAAGTTATTCTCAACATTATTCATTCACACAGTGATGTTTTTTCAGGGAAGAGAAGAAAGGAACGGGAGAGAAGAAAGGAAAGGAACCTAACTTATTTTCTTCGTCTGTATGTCATCACGAAATAAAATATTTGCTTTGATATTGAGGAACAATGAATATTTTTTGTGTTAATATCTATTTTGGAAATTTATTTTGATTGAGGTTTTAACGAACGTGCGCTTTTAAGCTACATGAAAACGATCGAAATCAAAGTCGCCTGAAAAGAAAATCTCAGACTTTCCTTCTCGTATATGTTACTCGCCCATATTTCTCAGCGCTCCTGTGGCGAGAAGAGGAAACGTTTTTCAATGGAGCTACTAAAGGGAAGAATCTCCTCCCTTGAATTGATATTTATTGGCGAATTTTGAAACTGAAGAACGCAATATATGAGGTGAGTCATGTATCACCCAGGTAATCAATGGTCAAATCAAAAAGTCTGACATAGGCAGAGAAGCATGCTGGTGGTATCTTACAATAAGGCTGACGGAAGCCCCGGAAAAAACCGAACTGATAATTCTTTTTCTCTTACCCTTCGCAAGAACACACACGCGATATAATTTAATGTATTTTAAGAATTTAAACAATTGTTTCTTTTCTAAGCTTAAGAAATTTGCATAATGCCGCCACTGATTGAAAGCACTCAGATTGTAATAATTGTGTAGCTTTGCCAAATAATTAAATATTGATAGTTACCTTATAAACTGAATGTTCTAGCGTTATAAACTGCACAGTGCAGCATTTGAATCTTCGATAAAAATTACGAGATACCAATGTGTAAGTGAATGGTTCTGGATAAACATTTTAAAAATAAAATAAGTAAGCATCACCTCAGTCGGGACAAAGCTTTCGAGTGGTCTCGTGACATGTGTGCTAGTATAATGGATGTAAGTGAACGTGTAAGGACAGGACACGAAAGGGGAAGGAAAGTTTGCGACCCTTTTCCTAGTGTACTGCTCCGGCGGTCGAGCCTTAGGGCCTTTCGTATGAGACACTGCAGTGACATCAAATGATGCCCTGAACCACGTAAGTGAAGGGGTGGGGTGGGGAAAGGGAGGGCAGGGATGGGTTGAGGAGGAGAGGGAGGACTCAACGTCATCGGTACTTGGTGTATTGAGAGGCGATCGGCTCAAGGACATCTTCAGCTCCTCACAGCGGGAATTCTGATCCGAATTCTACCATTTGAGTAGCCCGTTATAAACTAGCTGATGTAACAGCACAATCGAAGAAAACAGTTATCTGATGAAGTGATAATAGGAATGATTTTTTCTCAGAGTTGATTTTTCCAGTCTCTTAGCCAAAAATCGAACACGATAACTATAATTCTCACAGAAACCTCAGTTCATTAGGTAACTGCTTCTATTAAAGAAATGCCTGTTTATGTAAGCCATTCTTAATATTATTCATTCAAAGCAGTGATTGTTTCTCAGCGAAGGGAAGGAAGAAACGTTTTCATAACTTATTTTCTTTGTCTGGATGAAATCTCTAAACAAAAAAATGTTTTGATGTTTGAGGGACAATGAATAATTTTTGTGTTGATAACTATGAGGAAATTTGTTTTGATCGAGGTTTTAACGAACGCGCGCTTTTCAGTTTCATGAAAACTTTCGCAATCAAGGTAGCCTAAAAAGAAAATGTATTAAAGATCGGTAGAGGTGGATATAATTCCAAAGATATTTTTTAACAACTTGGTCATATACCGACTACAGTGTAGAGACAACTGAAGGAAGAACATGGAAGGACAAACAGACAAACGTCCATGCCCGAGGCGGGATTCAAACCCGCGACCCTTCCAGCCGATCCAGCCGTAGGCTATCCAGCCATAGCGACCTATCCGACTATCCAGGCTGGCCTCAAGGAAACACGTATTATCACCGCCTGTAAGACCACGAGCGAGACGACTCAAGTGTTTTGTGTGAGTGCATAGTTACCGCGCGCTTGCGTTGTGTCGTAATAAGTCGTACGTTACACTCATTTTATAGAAAGAATACTGATGCAAATAATGTGAAAAAATAAATTATACCACTAAAATATAAATAGGTTATCATTTTAATCGGTTTATTTAATTCCACTAAACAAACGTGTAAAATAATAGCTTCAGTGTTATTATCAATATGACAATGGAAGACAATAAAATGTATTACAGGTGCATTAAGGAATACATAAACTTAATTGAATTAACCCAATCTCCGAGAAGAAACATCACAAAAAACACAGACCTTTGAGATAAACAAATACTCTTGTGCTAGTACAGCAGAATCTCGCTAACCCGAACCTCAGAAATCCAAAATTTCGGATAATCCGAACAAAATGGAGGTAGTATAAATAAAATGCCTACTTGCAGTGTAAAGAAATTATTTTATAATTACTGTAGAACTGAACGAATAATTATTGAAACTCAAGTTTTCAAAATGAAACGTTTACTGCACTACGTAAAAACAGCAGCGACACAAACTGGGCTTCAACTTTTCAAAATAATGTAGCAGCCACTTCCACATGGTTCGTTTACGTGCGTACTGTACTCTGCCGTTACGGTACGTTTGCTCACATCGCACGCTGCGTTGTACTGAGCCTGGTAAATACATGTATTTGAATAGGTACGGCACATCTTTTCCGGATAATCCCAACATTTACGATTCCGAATGGACAAAAACTCCCAATTAATTTGGAAAACCAGGGTTCTACTGTACTGCATTTTTATGTACACAAAGAGATTTTTAAAATTTAATGAATAAAGTGTATCGTATTGATCAAAGTAAAAATTGTAAATAAATAAAAACAAAACATTGAAAGTCTACTTTTCGCATTTCTCTCGTTGGCAGCTGGGTACGGTATACACCAGTTATTCAAAATGATAGAAACCAACACTACACAAAAAACGACTGTAGATTCAGGATAGAACAGCAAGAGGAAGCAGTATGAGGTAGCAATGCATGACGTGTTACTAGCGCTGTCAAATTGTAACTGCGATTTTATGGTGGCGTACATCATAAGCACAGACTGTGAGAATGAGAACATGCGATCTCTCTTGCAACTCTGCAATACAGCTATAAACTATTGGTGCACAATCAGCACGTACTTTCTTGCCCGTAATTTTACACAAAATTCCAAGGAAGTACTCACATTTTCGAAAAATTGTACATAAACATTTTTCAAAATCAATCTTTAGAAAACAAATTTTATTGAGGAAAAAATCAATTATCAAATTGTAGTTGTAAGAACACACCGGAAAACGTTTGAATTTTTGCAATTTTCGAAAAAAACAGTTTTTAATAAACATGACACCTATACCATTCTCTTAAATGTCCTTCACACTATCCAACAAAAATATTCATCGAAAACAAAAGAGAGAGTCATTTTTTCAAACAATTTTAGAATTCTGCTTAAGAGGTAGCGAGAGTGAAAAAAGAAGGGGAAAAGAGCAGGTAGCACGTACATTGAAAATATGAAGTAATATAAAATTTAAATCCCCTCTTAACTCACGGGTCATAAAAAACGAAAAGTGGGGCCGAAGGTAGATGGCCATGGCTCGAAAAAAATCCCAATCAAAGTCTGTAGTTTTCCACCAATTAAATATATTCAGACAATAGTTTACGTAGGTAGTTGGAAATTTCCAATACTGATTTTTGTTTCCTATTAATCATTGCTAATATTTCCAGAATAAATGTTTTCATTATTTGAACTTGGTGGGAACTTGGAGGTATAATCATGGAGAATGTTACAATGGGAATACGTGATATTACAATACGCTATCATATATAATCTTAAGTGGACGTGATTTCCAAGAGATATGGAATTTTCAACACGTCTAAGTGGAATCGGAAGACAACAGAAGTATATTACTCTCTCCAATTATCTCAAGAAATTTGCAGTCCGCTTACAATCGAAGCTAGTGTGAGTCGGTATTCACAAGATGCAGCTCTTCATATTTGGCATCGTTCTATTCGTCAGCTCAGGTAAAGTGTATAGGTCATATAAAAATACTTGGAGGAATAGTGCAAATAATGTTTGATGTTTACTTGATATCTGAATATTGATGGACAAAAATTACCTCTATCATTAAAAAATATTGAAAGTTATGGCAATTATTATCATAAGAATGATTAAGGTTAACCTCAACACTGACTCTATATTAATATTTAGTTTCTGTTTCCAAATATACTAATTTATATTGTTACCGAAATTTTTCAAGGTATTTTCAATTTCTTGAAAATTAAAGATAAGTTATTTAAATAATATTAAATATACACTTGTCATATCTATTCACTGATTTTAAGATTGTTATCAAATGAGTTGCAAAATTACTTCTTAACCCTATTTTTACAGGTATTCAAGTAAACAGCCTTCCTCATGGTCGAGTAATTGGTGGAGAAGTTGCTGACATAAAGGATTTACCATACTTAGTAAGTGATTTTACTTTAATTCATTGTTTTCTTAAAGCCATGAACCGCAAAGCAATTTGAAATTATGCGCGCGTTGTTACTATTTTATAAAACTAATACCTGTTTCATAAGGAAGTGGGGGAAAACGTGGGTGATTATCACAGGTAATACCATGAGTGCTTTGGAAATTGTCGATAAATTCCCGACTCGCGAAGCGAGGAGGGGATTTATCTGAGAATTTCCAAAGCGCGAGTGATATTTAATAGGACTATTCCACAAGTAAAATTATGTCCACCGAGTTCTAAAATGCGTCAAATATTGAAAATAAATGAAAGCGTATGTTAAAATCAGAAGTTATGTTATAGTACATTCGCGGTTTATTGGATATCGACTTGGCGTTCGACGTACAAAACCGCCCCCTAAGTTAGATGAGACACTTTATGATTGACCAGTGGGAACAAGCGGTAAGAATAATCGGATAGAAAAAGTGGTAAACATGTTTGACATACACCGCCCTGAATGGGGAATTTTGTACGTATAGATAAACACTATTGGTTTTAATTTCACGAGTGGAATAGTCATTACAATAATACTACTTGGACGAAGCAGTTCAAAATCCCAAAAGTGACACAACCGTCTCTTCATATTCTCAGATTTAGCATTGTTTAAAATCCTCATACTATCAAGAAAACGTCTTTTACCATACAGTTAGAAGGAAAAAGAAAAATTTAGGGGAATGGAAGCTGCTAGAAAACACAAGATAATTTAATATCAACCAACTTCTTCCAATTATCGCTTGTAATGGCGACAATTTGCAAAACGTCAATTTATAAAGGAGAAATAAGAAAAGTCTCCTTATAATGCTCTCCAGAGTGATGCGAGTACAGACGTTTCAAATAGTTTCAATTACTGGCGTTTTATTGGTTTTTAATTAAATTAAACACTGTATAATAATAATTGTTTCTGTCACAAAATCTGGGAAATACTACAAGAAGAAAGTACGTTATAAAAATCCTCCTCCAATTATTTCGAGTTCATTTAGTATTAAAATAGAAAAAAATACTTTATTTTGGTCTGACAATGAGGTCGGCTTGCTGGAATCATTGTAGAACTCAAACTAGCATAAGAGAAGCATTTCACTATTAGATATATGCAGTCCATCCTTCGCTGTCAAGTATTGAGTAACAAATGCTGGCTCAGGCATTAAAAGTTGCATGGAAAGTTTTTATTAAAATAGTTAACCTTGTTAAATTTAGTGCTTTGAATTCACTCATGTTCAAACAATTGTGTGCCGAAGTTAATGCAAATCTTCAAAGTTCTTATTTTATTATTTCACACCAAGTGTAGCTGGCTGTTAAAAGCAAATAAGTTAACAGAATTGTTTGAAGTTAGATGTTTTAATAATTTTTGGAATACAAAAAAATACTTATTTGCAATGGGAACTATAATTTGAAATTCAATTTGCTTATTTTTGTGATTTTATTGGTTGAGTTGAATCATCTACAGCATTTGCGTTTACATCATTTGCAGTTACAGGATTCATGAATTTGAAAACTGGAAAATATTATAAATAAATATTTGATGATAAACAGCTGGGATTTGAAAGTTAATTAGAGCTTTGCTTTTGAAAATTGATAGAATGTAATTATTTTCTTTTTCTTAACCTTGAAATACTTTTCAGTCTCGGAATACTGTTAAGAGTTACAATTTGAATTTATATCTCACATGAGCTAAAAAAACAATAATAAAATAGTAAATCACTTCATCTACTACCTTCTGAGTGCGTCACTCGATTCTGATGATGTTTAAAGGTATATTCGCATAGTAATGACATTTCTGGTGAAAAAAATCATTGGA
The DNA here is from genome assembly GCA_017312745.1 of Gryllus bimaculatus. Classification (NCBI taxonomy): domain Eukaryota; kingdom Metazoa; phylum Arthropoda; class Insecta; order Orthoptera; family Gryllidae; genus Gryllus; species Gryllus bimaculatus. The sequence continues at coordinate 834,853 of BOPP01000085.1, read as the reverse complement.
TTTCACAGTAATAGTAATTTAAAATATTCTTTGAATATGGTGTAACCATTGAAGAGTTTTGATGCAATAAGTTACCCTAACATCCGGTGAATCGCCATTAGTTCATAGGGTTTTCTCAACAACGTAGTACCAATGTAATCAAAATTTCTTTGCATTAATAACCGTAAACCTAAAAAATAGACTGAACCAATGCAATTATATGTGGGTTGCCTTGGCCAAAATTATTTCCCCAAGTATCTCCCAGCTCTAAAAAAAATTTTTAAAAAAAGGCAATACATCACATTATCATTGGAGCAGAAGAAATCGAAGATATGTTGATCTACTCCAATCCATAACTATATTTAGTATGATATATTTATGTATCTTACTCAAAAGTATTTACCTAATTCTTTACTACGTAATGGATAAAATTTAAGGTTGTCTGTTGATCCGTCATCCGAACACTTTTTTGTTTATTTATTTTAAAAAACGATTTGTCAAATTATTTTCCTCGAAAGCATGCTATTCTTCTGTGAGGAAGAACTTTTTCCTTTATCATCTAGCCGTCAACTCAGAAGTAGAAATACGGCCCGCGGCTTCAATTTACTAGTGAAGCACTGCCAACAGCGACTGTGGTGAACTAAAATTAAGTGTTATCTCTATTGACACTAGGAAGACTTTTTTTACTCAAAACCAATTGTCTCAAATGAAATAGTTTACATTTAACGTACACAAATACACAGCATAACCGAAGTTGATGTGATGTCTTAGTCTTCAGTTCATTTACCAGGAGCTGAAATTCAAACGGATAGTTTATAGAGTTGGCCTCCATGAGCCTTATGAATAATGTGCCTACTCAAAGATACAGTGAAAGCATTTCGATAATGCATTATTTTTTTCTGTCATAAAGCAAAGATTTTTATAGTTTTAACAAATGACACCAATTACCACGCGATCGTCCAGCCAATCGGAATCACCATGTTGCACTCCCTTGTTCTACGTAACAGGACCTACTTCATGAATGTTAAAGCTCTGAGAAGTAGGAGATCTTTACGAATGTTCCAAACGTGATTTCCTTTTAATTTTTTTCATTAAAACATTCATTTAACGTTTTATTCTGTACAGATTCAGCTACATTCGCGTGACCCAGTACACGGCTATGAAAGCCGATGTGGTGCGTCAGCAGTTTCAGCAAAATGGATACTAACGGCCGCGCATTGTTTCTTCGGGTAAGAAGTCAGACTAGGCGAAAATGTTACAACTTTCCAAGCATTAAAATCAACTGATGGACCACTGACTATTTAATTCATCTTATATCCCACTAGTGAAATAAAAACAAAAATTAGGACAATTGTTCAGAGGTATCAACTGGATTTGTATCGAGGACCACATAAAAATTACAGTAAACACGAAGTGTTTTGAATGAATTTAAAGAAAATCATTTTAACAAAATGTTAGAAAAGAAAAAACAAAATAACTTTTAGCTAGACTGGATAATTCCTGAGAAGTATTCAGAATATTAAAGACAATTAATGTGTACTGACAAATGTGTTCAATTTCACCAATTATAAACACACAATATCAATTCAAAAACACAACTTCCCTTTTTCAGTATCAATATTTATTTATTTTATTTTATTAGTATCAATATAATACGATGCAGGAAACAAATAGCTTCTATCAGAAAAACAGTGCACTCGAGCATGTATTCCTCTTTTTACAAATGTTAAATCATTTCAAATTCTGAAATCATTTTTTAAAAGCTCTTTCTTCTGTAACAAGAAGTTTAATCCATTATTATTATTATTATTATTATTATTATTATTATTATTATTATTATTATTATTATTATAGTTGATTTTGTTGCAATTAATATGCACCGCGATAGGATTTCAAGGCTTTTAATAATATCTTCTTTTTACAGGTCTGAAAGTAATGAACGTTATGCAGTTGTTGGCAGCAGCACATGGGGCAGTTGGCAAACCAATCCAGAAATCACCATTGACTGCACGAAAGACTGCATCAGCCATCCTAATTACACTTCCGAATTGTTCACCATGTATCATGATGTTGGCCTCATCATTGTAAGTAAAATTTGCATTGCGGCGAACATAGCATTATGTGAGACAATCAGTTTACATAATTTCACGTTTACTTGATTCTTGAAGAAAGTTTTGCGAAGAATGAAAATATATTGCAAAGAAATTGGATAGAGGTTACACGTGGTACTTAGGAGATCGCAACGACTTTCACTTTTACTTAAAATGCAACTAGTTTTACATTTTTTAAATGTTAAATTTGCGCCAAAGCGGATTCATTGTCACTAATCCTGACGACCCTTTAAGTATTTTGCCACAGAAGTTTTGCATACGATTCAATGTATTCTTGAAACTAATTCAATGAGCTTAAACGGGGCATATTACTTGCGTATACATTCGCCATACGTGTTTTACAAGTCAAGGAGGACCAACTGCACTTTAGTTTGCAGCGGTCGTGTCCTTAAATCCATTTGGTATTTGTCCAATCGAATCTGATGTTGAATTAATTGGAACTGAACGTACTGAGATAAAACACACATAAGGAACCTCTGTTTCTGTTGACATATTGCCGACCAAATTACTTCAAATTTGGTGCCTTGTTTTTTTAACAGAGCGTTTGATGTTCTTTGAAGGCGTTTCAGAAGGATTATGCATTTTAAACTCGGCGCCTCCGAGCTAGTCTTAATTTTCCCCAAAGAGCGAATTTCTTCTCTGTTGATCAAACATTCATTTCTTTGTGTAAAGTTCCTTGAAGTCGATTGTCAACTTCTTTCTATTAGTTCGGAGCGTCACCGAAAGATCACACCAGCTCCTGGGGGCCACTCCCGCGTAAAATTGGCATTGTCGAAATACTAGGAATTTTCTATCACAGACGCCTGCTCGCATTGTCACCACAAGCTAATGCAGAAAGCTGAGTAAAAAAAAGCGTTTTGAATGTCTTCAAGGTTCGATCCCGAGTGTGCCAGGCACTGGATGTAGTCGAAACACGAAGCAAAAAGCCACAAAATTCGTAAGGAAAGGTTTAATTTCGTTTGAACAGAGGTAACTGTGACAACTTCTCCAATACTCGTTAATTCTTTCTCCAAGTAACAATCCTTGTCAATTGTGTGTCATCTCTTTTCCACAAAACTCTTGTCCGACAAAAACTACTGAGATAGAAGAGGCGATGGTCCGTTGCAATTTCCATCAAAAATGCTCTCCCAACTTTTCTTCCACTATTTCGCCGCCTGAACAGTTTCATTTTCCTTAGGTAAGAGGTGACTTCGCCTTCGACCACCGGCAAATCGTGCAGCTCGCGGACCAGGCGCCTGCCCCCGGGTCCCTCCTGACAGTGGGCGGCTGGGGCGCGGGGCCCGAAGGCGCGGAGATGGACCTCCTGCACAGCATCCAGATCCCCGCAGTGGACAACGCCGTCTGCGCACAGCTGCTGCTGCCCAGCATCGGCGCGGGCCAGCTGTGCGCGGGCTACGCCGAGGAAGGGCGCAACGCCTGCTCGGGCGACTCCGGAGGCCCTTTGGTAGCCAAGGGCGGAGCCTCCGGGCCCTTCGTGCAGCACGGCCTCGTGTCCCTTGGGCCCTTCTGCGCCTCGCCGCGCTCTTACGTTGTCTACACGAACGTGGCCGCGGAGAAGGCGTGGATCGAAAGTGAAATTGGCAGCTCTCGTTAAGGGCTTAATCTACGGAAAACTTCCATCTACAAAGTCACCCACCAGAACTTGACCCGTTCACTTGTGGAATCAACTGAAGGAATTCATATTGTCAAATAAACTTTTTTATTACAAGAAAAAATTGATTTGTTTATTATGGTATATTAACAGTTTGTAGAAGTATCCTTTTGTCTCTTTAAAACATCATTATGTATGGTCGAACAAACATAATGATACCCCACATTTCACAAATCTAAAATAAAGATATTAAATTTTCCCAACCAAACAAACAACATAAGTCCAACGCTATACGTGTTCATAGAACTACAGTGTGTGTATATAGAAAGGAGGAGGAAGTGTGGGCACAAACTGAGGCGTGTCAGGACTTGCAGAAACGTAGCTTTCTTCTCACTCACAAAAAATATGGGAGGCTATTAATGTCGCTCTTCAAGTATAATATTTTCCATTCCCTCTATCAGAATAGTATATTTGCATCGACAATACTTTGTAGAATATTCCAATTTCGTATGTTGGATAACATATCATTCTATGTACTGAAAATGGTGTAACTAGTAGTTGTTTTATGCTCGAAAAATGTATAAACCTTAATGTCTGTTAGTGAATGAAAATAAAATGTATACGAACAATAGATTTTCAAATGGAATTACTCGATAAAAAAGTCAATGTGTAATATTTATGGTAGATTATAATTCTCTTTAGTAGCCTCAAGTCCCGCCTCCCTCGGATATTTTCCTGTTAAAAAAATGTTAAAACAATGCACGTTCATAATAAACAAATTTGAAACAATAGTTTCTTAGATTGTTCATCCTAAGGCATAGAAGGTCATTGTTTTTCATATTTTTGTTTAATAGCAACATTAGGTTTAATTACTCTCAATGTGATAAACAGAGTCGTAACGATGCAAATTATGACGAAACGCAGTACTTTAAAGGCAATTCCCAACGTCTCATAACTTTTGGTGACTTGAAACCTCTAAAACCCGTTTCATTACTACTTCTCTAAAGTATTTTATAAGGATTGAGCTAAAATTAATGCCTCCCGATTTTTCTTATCAAAAGTAACGGAATACGTTATTTGTACCTTTGTAGATGTCTTACAACCTCCAAACACTCTCCCTCTAAAATTTCAAAATTAACATAATTCAACATTCTAGTTTTCGGGAAATACTCTATTGTAAAGTAAACCGAAATAAATTGAAAGGGGCTAATTTTCTATTATTACGCATTTGATATACGAGATAATGTTCAATTCTATTCTCTACATATTGGTTCCCGTGGTAAATGCTAATTGTTCCCATTCTACTCTTCAGTGTGACGCATGTTATTTTATCCACTTTCGTTCGGTAAGGTCAAATATTATGCCATTATTGTCACTTTCGTAATGAAGTACTTTACCGCCAAAGTTTGGTAACGTACTTCATTACCACACTGAGGCGGTAAAGTAATGACGAACTTCGCCAATCTCCTTTCCAAAATATTTTGGACTTTTTTGTCTTGTATCCCACACTTTTTCCCTTTAAAACACTAATAACTGAGTAAATTTACTGATATCAATGTTTTCGTAGCTGTCCGGTGTATAATATCGGATCGCGTAGTCACGCAGTTCACTGTCTGAGAGCGGCGAATTAATAGGCGAAAACGTCGGCCTCTCAGCAACGACGCGCGTCTCCCGGACCAGCAAGAAATTAAGCTGGAGTACGTGCCGCGGTACTTACGTTACAATTTGATAATCCCAATGTCTGTCATTAAGGAATTATTGTATTCTTTAAACATCCAGAGTAGTGGCAAGCAAAGGTTTTTGGTTTCTCCTCTCTTGACCAGGAAAAGTAAGCAATCAAATCTTTTTCCGATATGGAGGTGAACATTTCTTTTCCCACACCATCCTCAAAAATGAAAGAACTCACGCTCCATATTTCTTTCTTGGATTTGTTGAGTAACAATGTTTTTAAACAGAGTTGTTGATGTTTCGATATTCCCAATCAAAACTGTATTCACTCATGTCGAAAAGTATTCACAAGTGTGTTTCAATTGTTTCTTGTTGAGGACAGTGTCTGCCACTTATGGGAGAGAAAAAAATGTGAATACTAATTGAAGGGCTAGAACGAAATGCTCATATTTTAAATCTAACAAATTTTTACAGAAGTGGATACAAAACCCCGAAAGATTCGTTTCGTTAACATCGATTACAATATGCAATGCTTACCAAACGCGCCTAACAGCCTCATTTGCGCTATCCATTAATCATGATGCGATTTACTACTCTTATAACCCAAATAACTAGCGAATGAGGATCATATTCGGTTTCTGGGCTGTCCGGGTGACGCACTAGACTTGGCCGCGGAACCGTTACCAACTTATGAGGATCATATTACTCTTGTATCAAATAACTTAATACGAACTAGAATGGGAAGATCAGCTTTTATTTACATATTTCTCCAATAAATATTTGAAGCATATTTGATATCTATGAGTGAAATTTTCGAATAAAGTAATAAGAATAAAACATCTCAAGGCTTTAGCACGAGTTTCAAACCGAAACATCAATTAGTGAAACAGCTTGAATCCAACTTCGATGATTTTTCTTGCACTAAATATTCAATGTGTAATTCGCACAACCGAAATCATTAAAATAGTTCGTATACTTGTTTACCATGAATCTAAATGTATAAGATATAAATGAAGGCCATAAAATATAAATAGATAAAATACGTACGAATGTAAAAATCATATTCTAATCTATGTGCACGAAATTTATCTCACCAGATATATAACTAGTTCCAAGTCCTTAGTCAGCATATAAAAATCAACCAGAAAACACCCTTACTTTCTTGATAGACCCTTCCTTTATTTTGTTTCTTCATAAAACACTGATTTATAATCACACGCAGCATATTAGTCGATGGCTGCATCTCACGAAGACGCTTATGTAACAACGAAGCGTATAGGCTCGCTCTCAGTGTCACGTGCGCACTTTGCCGAGGCTTGGCTTTGGGGCCCGAGCGGAAAAACTCCCCTCTATCGGTGGGCGACTGCGAACCTTTCGGCAGAACTTGCCATCAGGCCCACTCGGGCACCGGGCCGCGTTTGCCGCCCCCAAACCCCCACCCCACTCCAAACTTCCAGTCGCTGCAGGAGCCTTACCGTAACCAGTGGCCCCGTCCGAACGACGCCATTGCCAGTTTTGCCTACCATCTGCGAACGCTCTCGATTTCTGCTAGTTCTCCTCTGTCTTCTTGGTGAGGTTTGCAGATTTCACTCATCCGTGTTGTCTGGAGCCCGGTCTACCTACCTCGCACCGCTGGTACCGTACTGGTAGCATAGCAGTGCGTCAGATATGTCTCAGCTACCCAAAGCCACACCTCAGATACATAAAAAAAGAACTGCCCATCACTCCAATTTAGTGTTTTATGCAATACAATAGTTACATCACTATAATTCATTTCCCTAAGACATGTAGTTCCGACAAGTCGTCCGGTTCAAATATTTCCTACACTATCTATATATTGTCTGAAAGAACTCTCGCAGATCGGATTTCTCGTCACCAGTATTTCATATCTGAGCCCACGTACTTGCAAACTCAACCACAATTATCTCATACATTCAAAAACATCAAACGTCATGCTCCCCATTGTCATCCGGTAAGGTCTCAGAGAGCCGTGATTGTCAAAGTCAGTTACCACAGTCAATTTCCAATTTCTTATATTTTATATCTTAGCATTCTTCTCATTTTCTGTTCTCTCCCGGCTTTATTTTCCAGCATTTCCCCACACACTAAATGTATTTCCATCACATCTACCAATTCATTCCGCCTCTACTCTCTCTTCGCAATCGGTCTTCGCTCTCACCCCCCCCCTTCGCCCCCCGCGCGAACAAGCACTTGCAATTGGCGGCCGTGTAATTATCGGATCGTCAAAGTACAATTATTCAGTCGCGCGGCGAATTCGCAGCAGTGCGGGAGCGAAAACGGAGAAGTTGCGAGGTTCCGCCTGACAAACACGACCGCCGCCAGCGCCCCCCCCCTCGGGCCCCCACTGGGCCGAGCTGGCAGACTTCGTCGCTGCCGCCGTCTTTCTTCCCCCACCCCCGCCCCCCCCGGCCCCTCCCGCCACATCGGGTGCCACACCCCACCTCAGTTCCCATCCCCCCGCCGAACTACTGCTAGGGACACTCGGGTCTGTACGTGAAGGGCTCCACCCGAGAGCAGATTACGTTTTGTTGCTGAGATGATACTATTGCCATGAATTGTAATATTCAAGGAGACCGTTTCTCTACCTGCACGTTTCCCCTTGCTTGTTATTTATTTAGCGAAGAGCAATACAAAACTACAGATAACAGTTCTGAATGCCATAAATCATATTACACAATACAGCAGTATGGATCCATGAAGTTCTTTATGTTTTGTTCCGAGTGACGTGAAATTTAAATACTTAATCACTGTTACCCTGCTTTTAAAATTCATGATTATTATATCCCGTACGCGAGAACTGCAAGATACACGTTTTAAAAACTTCCCAGAGAAGTAAAACATGGTTTATCCAAGTTTAGTTTTTTTTATTTCAAGACAATTTTATTATCGAAATTCTGATAAGAGATAGAAATACGGTAGTAATACGAAATGTGCCCGTTGGCATCAACTCTCATCCCACGCATTCTACACAAGCAAAAACAAAATGTAGCACTCTGAAAATCGTTTACTAACTCCTTCCCTTGCAGTTTTATGTAGTTCACACGAAATTTTCGTCAACTAACATGAATTTCAAATAAAATTGAAAAATAACATGTTATGAACCAGAGATGTTTGTTTGTGTAGAGCGAATACTCACTTTAGTTCCAATGTTTGAAACAATGATCACCAGTAATTTTGCAACATGAAAACTACGCTCTTGGAGATGTGTTACACCTAATTCTAGATAGAGGATTAATATTGTTCTATAATATCCGAGGAATTAACATGTATATTTTTAAACTTCGAAATATAAAATCATTATTTACTAAAAAAAATACTCAGTTTATTGGAAATAATATTTTATGTTTGAAGTTATTGTTCTAGATTGTTCTCAAATATTGTATTCCTGTTCATCTCAGTATTACATTCAGGATAAATTTCAAGGTGCAACATCAACATTTACTTGATCTATATATAACATATGTTTTGAAAACATTAAGATCAAAGAGGATTAATCTGAAAAAAAATAACATTCATTTCCAATCCTCCAGATGGACCAGGCGCACCACACCAACGAATTGTACTGGTTATTCGAAACGCATTGCAATGTGCCCAAACAATTTCTTTCTATTCATCTGCACCCCTCATTTCACATTGAAACTATTCGCGCCCGCAGCGCGCTGTGTTCGCATCGCGAGATTTCTTGATTTCTGGGTCACGAACGTGCTCACTCTCTACGCAAATATATATGGACCGCGCTTGTTGCCTTGTATCGATTGTGAGCCGCCGCCCGCCGCCGCCGCTGCAGTGTGGCCATTGCCAATGCCTGAGCGCGGTCCGTGCGCACGCTAGCTCCGCTCGCGTGGTGGAGGAGAGGCGGGGCAGGATTAGGGGCGGGGGCGGAGGCGGAGCGGGGCTGCGCGGTCGGGGCGGGGGGGTGGGCCGAGGGTTGGGTGGAGTGGAGTGTGAAGCAGGGCGAGGGCCAGGGCGGGTGGGCCCGACGGTGGCCGGACGCGGGGCGGGCAGAAGCTTATGGCGGGCGCGGGGCGGGCGGCAGCGGGGGGGGTGAGTTGTCGAATCGGATCTTCCGTCGCTACCCCCTGGATTCACGCAGATTGCCACCTTCTTTCGTTTTGTATTCTCTGGCCTGCTGCGCGCTCTCACACGGCGACGCGTAAAGATTTAAGCCGCACTTGAATCGGAGCGGCACGATCCACGCGGGGCAAGGAGCGGAGGGGTGCACACTGGTCCGAAATGAGCCAAAGGGTGCGCATACACAAAAGGTTGCACATTACCCCGTAAGTAGTATATACCGTATTTACGCGAATCTAACGCGCCATCGAATCAAATGTCCACCCCTTATATGAAACCTGAAATTATAAAAATAGGATTTGTATCGAATATAATGCTTGTCAATGACACAATATTAGGTATTTTATTTAAATTTACGTAAAATATCAACGATCTTATCTGTTTGACCTGCATATTGTAACTAAAAATCCTCTACGCTAGGCCAATGATAAATGAAATGAAGTTGAATTTGAAAATTCGAGCAATCCATTGCGACGTAATAAACGAAACAATTGGAGTTACTGTCGTTCTACGGGACGGATTTGTACTCGAAGTTAATGCCCCATCGGATCTAACGCGCATTATGATTTTGAGTATTACATTTAGTAAAGGTGCGCATTATATTCACGTAAATTCGGTAGTAACACAAGTATAGAAATACAGTACAAATAAAAAGTGCTCGTTGATATGAACTATCATCAAAAAAATTCATAAAATTTTGACAAGATCTTTCTACCACTCGCAGTTGTATTCAGTTCACGCGAAATTTTTAACGAACTATCGCCAGTATAATAAATTTAGCTGAGCTCTTGGAATCGCTGTCATTCTGCTTGATGCACCCCGCTTGACACGTTTGCATTACACGCTCCGTGTTGCAGTGATGCTTGCAATTGTGATCAGTGATATTAATTAATGTAAAATGGGATGTCGCCGGAAAAAAATAAAAGAAGAGGGAGGAGAACAAAAACGAGATACATAAAAAAGAAATAAAAGATGTAATGGAGGAATGAGTGAGAACATTAAAGGATGAAAAAGATAGAGCTGTTATCATATTCCAATTCTATGTGGTCTATTGTCACATAGAGAACCTTTAATTTTGAATATTCTTATTTCTTGCTGAAGAAACCTGAGCTTAGCAAAGTCCCTACAACTGTTAAAGGTTAAATAAAATTGAAAATTGTAAGTGGTCATGCTCAGTATCAAAACGTAAGCCATTGCATATATTTTATAAAAAGTGTTGACAAAAGAAACAATAAAGAGAACATACATATCAATTCAAATACATTGTTGACCACATATATCTTTATAAATCTACACCACCTCTCTTTGAATTATTATAATGTATTGTTTTCTACATTCTGTGCTACTGGATTTAACGAAGCATATTTAAAAAGTCTAGTAAGCCGAACAACAAGTTTCTATCCTTTGCAGTAAAAAATATTAATATTATTTAGTTTGTTAAATTAAACAATTAACATTGAACCACGTTTAGTCTGATTGCTAGAAATTCACGTGATATTTCATTTTAAATTCCCCAAAGAATTACAAGTAGTTAATTACTTTTATGACAAGTAACTATTCGCGTTGCGAATAACGTTCTACAATGAGAGAGGAGAGAGAGAGGGGGGGAAGAGAGAGGAGAGAGAGGAGAGAGAGAGGAGAGAGAGGAGAGAGAGGAGAGAGAGAGAGAGAGAGAGGGGGGGAAACAGAAAAAATATAAAATAATTTGTTTCAGTAGTGCACATTATTTCCACAATGAGGCAGGTAGTAGCGGCGTTGTGATTATGTGATAATGGGTGGTGCTAACCAGTCACGTCGCTCGGGACACTAGTCGGGAGCTTAGAGCGAGTCCCGGCAGGGGCGGTTCACGCTGGTGGACGACCCCTGGTTGGAGAAAATCCCCGCTAGCCGACGTAGGTCAGCGCCAAATCTCGACATCCAGTCGAGGACGATCACCGGCATTTCCCTTGATCAAACATTTATGGGAACCACACTTATGGGAATAATGAACTTAGCAGTTGACGTGCCAGGAATCACAATCAATCAATCAATCAATCAATCGTCGTGCAGTGAAAAAGAAATGATGAATGATTGGCAACAGTGTACGAAAAGCAGTGAAATCGAGAGATCCTCATGACAACCTGCGAAGAGATTTTTCCAAGATATATTCAACGTGTTTAGACCAGTAATTAAAACCCTGTCCCTACGCTGATAGGTGAGCGGTTCAACCACAACACTACGGCTCATTATCTTGGGGTTGGACCTAAGATTTCTTGTGTCATTAAACACTGCAGAAAACCCGCTCTCCTAGAACCACGTATGTATCTCACACCTTAAGTCTTTACAAAGAATGAACGATAATTTACATATTTTTCTACAGGAAATGCAACCAAAGAACTATCCCCGACTATTAACTACTATATGGCCATAAATCGAAGGTAAAGATTTGCCCATTTGTTGGTGTTTTGTGTTAGTGACGAGAATGTCTCCGTGACTGCTTCAACCTTAAGGTTTTTTAGAAATTCATTTTAATTTCTTAGTCAATCTTTTTTGTTACTGTTTATTAAATGTGTTGTTAGTCTCGGCGCTGATTTATGATACATAAAGCAAAACGCAATTGGTTTGCGTGTTGCATTAGTGGAAGGCATGGACCCAAGAGTGCTTGGATCCAGACTCAATTGCAAAATCCATTGATTGATCGATTGATTGATTGATTGATTGATTGATTGATTGATTGATCGATTGATCGATTCATCGATTGATCGATTCATCGATTGATCGATCGATCGATTCATCGATTGATCGATTCATCGATTGATCGATCGATTGATTCATCGATTGATTCATCGATTGATTCATCGATTGATTCATCGATTGATTCATCGATGATATTCACGATTGATTCTCGATGATAATCATGCTCGAGATATCGTGATTCATCGATTGTCTCATTGATTCATCGATTGAAGTCATCGATTGATTCATCGATGCATTTCATCGATGCTTCGTTAATTCATCATGATTTCATTGATTACGTGTATTCAATCGATGTCAATCGATTACATCGAGATCATCGATGATATCATTTCATCGATTGATCATTGATCATCGCATTGATTCATCGATTGATTCTCGATGTACCATCGATGATGATCATCGATGTTCGATCACATCGATTGATACATCGATTGATTCATCCCGATTGATTGACTCAATCGATTGATTGATTCAATCGATGATTGATTCATCGATTGATCTGATTCATCGTGATGATTCTCGATTGATTGAGTCATCGATGATGATTCATCGATTGATTGATATATTGATTGATATATTGATTGATATATTGATTGATATATTGATTGATATATTGATTGATAGATTGATTGATAGATTGATTGATAGGTTGATTGATAGGTTGATTGATAGGTTGATTGATAGGTTGATTGATAAGTTGATTGATAAGTTGATTGTTAGGTTGATTGATAGCTTGATTGATAGCTTGATTGGTAGCTAGATTGGTAGCTAGATTGGTAGCTAGATTGATTGATAGATTGATTGATAGATTGATTGATTGATAGATTGATTGATAGATTGATTGATAGATTGATTGATAGATTGATTGATAGATTGATTGATCGATTAATTGATCGATTAATTGATTGAGTGGTTGATCGATTGATTGATGTTTCCGAGCACGTCCACTGCTATCGTCATTAGTCCTGTATGTGTAGTGAATGTGTTTGATGCCCGGATGTGGTAGTGATCCTCTCCCGTTCGATGGTGACATCCGGCGCCGACCTTCACGTTGGCTTACAAGGGAATTCCCTCTCCAGGTAATCTCTTCCATTGGGGCGTCGCCCTAGACTGAACAAGGCTCTAAACTCCCGACCGATCTCCCGACATGTGTGGTAATGTAGTGTATATAAGAGAGCGTAAATACGAAGAAATGATTGAACAAGGAAGAGAAAGGAAAATCCCGCGCGGTTTCGTGGCCCATTGGTTAGGGTACTACTCTGGCATTCACCTGTAATTGACAGGAAAAACACGAAAAACATCCAATCAGAGCAACAGATCTCTAGAATTCTCCTCCAGACAGCGACTGAATTCGGCCTAACTAGCAAGTATCGAAAATCCACTACCTTAGAACCTCCAGAGCAGAATCAGTACAAAGACAGAGGAAACGCCTTAATATGATTTATTTCGGTGTGCTCTTTTCGTAAATCAGCTGTTGCTATTTCATCCAATCGGGTGCTTATATGCCGCTACAGTGACGACACTGCGGGGACGCTCACGCTCCCGTTTGGATGAAACCGCGAACAGCTGATTTATGTTGAAATGAATCCTAGCATAGCTCTGAGCTAACCCCAGCCGAAACGAGCGCGGGTGGCTGTTCGGCCCACTGCTCGGGCGGCGGCGCAGCGCGCGAGGCGCGGCCGTGAGGCGCGGCCATCCTCTGCTCCGCTCCGCGCCGCGCCGCGCCGGCCCGCGGTCCATGGCGCAGTTTCAATTTAGGCCGCTCATCTCTCTCCCGAACGGCATTGCAGGGTTTACGCACGCTGGCGCAGTTTGCGTTTGCAACCTCGATGTTGATGTTTGCCAAACATCGATTTTTTCTATAATAATATCGATGTTTTAAACATTGATGTATAGAAACCAATGTCTTCTGAACATCGATGTTTTAAACATTGATGTATAGAAACCAATGTTTTCTGAACATCGATGTTTTAGACATTGATGTATAGAAACCAATGTCTTCTGAACATCGATGTTTTAAACATTGATGTATAGAAAGCAATGTTTTCTGAACATCAACGTTTTGGATTCAATGTTTTGACATTTTCAAGTTTTTTGTTCGTGGATAAAAGATGAACATAATCACAAGATTGTAAAAGATCAAAAAAACAATAAATTATGGTACCAATATGTTTGTATTTGATAGAAACGAATGCCGTTTGTTCTATTTTCATCGAGCAGATTAACATCCCTTGCTTGATATGATGCTAATGGCCTCGTACATCTTTCGTCTTTCCCGTTTTTCGCTCATGAAGAGACGTATAACTTGTTTGTTTTTGGTTAAGTTTTATTTATAAATTAATAAGCACGGTCATTATCAAATTAAATTTTGTTCCGCACGGGTGTAATGTTAAAGGTTACTAAACCAACTTTAAAACATCGATGTTTTTTGGTAGATGCATTAATAACATCGATATTGTAATTTTGAACATCGATGATAGGCAACGTCGATGTTTTTCTGTCGATGTCGCATCACTAGTGACGGTGATGAGGCCGGTCAAAGATGGTGGAAGGGGTAATACGATTCTATATGTCACGCAAGGCGCAGAAACGGAAATGGAGCAAGTATTGAAAGAAGTTTCCAGAACGCGTAGACCCGAAAATTGGAAAAGAAAGTAAGAGTGCGAGAGTGGATTTGTGCAAGTGAGAGTTGAGAGATAAAAGGGAAGGGTTATGGTAAAATAAACGTGAGTATACAGATGATGCTGTATAAAGTGCCAGACGATAAATGAAGATGGAAGACAATGCCAGATGAGCAAACTTTCTGGAATGTGATAGGTCTGGCACATTGGTGACTGAAAAGAGGATGTACCAACGATTGCAGAAGAGAGTTGCTAATGAAAAGGGCAATGAGAAAGGCAGAAGGCGACTATACACCACGAAAAGAAACAGAGAGATGGGAAAAGAAAGATCATGAGGATGAAACCAAATGAAGTAGATCTTACGGAAAAGAAAATTATGCTGAGTCTTTCAAGTAAGAGGGAAATGAACACTGTAGGTGGGAGAAGAACGTATGTGGTGTAAACGAGATAAGTCGTTTCGAAGCTAAAGAGACAAATAATATCGACTGCATGGTAGAGTTTAGCAACACACATTACCGTTACATTACATTACGCTAATGAAATGAGAAGCAATGACATGACGTATTCTGCGATGGCAATCTATCAGGGGTGATGTTGATAACGGCGGAGAAAATAAAAAGTACAATAATGAGCCAGTATCTTGTAGTACAATAAAGGTTTCAAATATTTTAATACGATAAATGGATATTTAAATATTAGCGGAGATTTCTTACACAAATACAAGAATTAAACTACTGAAATAATAAAGAGGACCGTTCAGATATGGCGTTCAGAAATTGTAAATCTCTAAAGACCTGCACGTATAGCAAGAATTGTTTTATGCCGCTTGGGTAGCTAAAATAATACAATTACACGAATGCTCATAGTCACACTCAAATATGATGTCAAATCTATATAAATAAATTAAGCAAACATTAATACTATTGCACAACGTTTTTTGATTTAACATATATCTTAAGTTTTTTTTAAATTTTGCGTCAGATTCTTTAACAAGTACATATATTTTGATCAAAATGTATATATTCTTTGAGTTCTAGAATAGATAACTCAAATATTGGTAATTTATACGTATTGTTTTATATTTTATAACAATTCATTTTTCTTTATGAAATTTGTAATATTCTCTGAAATTTGTAATAAATACCATTCTTAAATGAAAGTATAGTTACGTCAAAATTAATACGGGTAGTACATACTAGACTAGCAGCATTGGAACGTTGGAAAAATTAACAAAGGATATGCCACTTAATCAAAACTCAATTTACATTAGAAAATATTCTAAAGGTATTAACGAATCAGTCCGTTACATTTATGACCCGTATTACTAAACTGTTTGCAAACATGTTGTAAATCGGAAAATATTACCTTGTTTGCAGTTTGCAATACACCATTTAATGAATATTTATTGGTTTTATAATATTCTAGCTGACATTAATTGAATAGAACGTGGTATAAGTGTGGTAGAGTTCAATATATAAATCATCTTGATGTATGATATAGTAAAGCAATATTATGAAATAATTATGTTATTAAAGTCCATTTTCATTAGCACTGATTATCTCTTTCCCGTTGTTCAAAGACTCTTGAAATTTGTCAGAATATATGAAAAAGTTCTCCAACCACTAAAGTGTAAGAAAACAATCAGACAGTATCAAAAGATTTTTAATCAAAAGACAAATAAATATTAAAAAATATACTAATAAATTAGTGGTAATGCACCAAGAACCTTTTTAAGCCAAAGTAGATTTTTTGTCAAGCACAATTTAATTTTTTCCCAGAATGCTTTTAAGTTGGTTCTAATAATAATACTTATTCAATGTCTAACATACCACCGTCACTCTTTTGTTGGATTTCGTTCAAGATGCAACAAAATTATGAAGACGTTTGCAATAAAAATTTCTAAAAACTTTTTGCAATTAGACGATACATCAAAAAATTCTATGCATGAGCACCGATGACAAGAAAAAGTTACATACGATAATTTGCTAGGTTCCATAACTACAACGCTTAAATGCGATAATATCACATACAGCGACCATACGTGTAGAGCTAAGACTAGTTATAGACTATAGAATAGCTCTACATATCATTATAGAGGAAAAATCAATGGCAACAAAGTTTCCCTGCACAAAACCATCCAACAATTATGTAATAAGGAAATCATAACACAGAACATTTTTATGTTCTTAACGTTCAATAACAAAAAGTGCTAAATTCTTTCCTTTCCCTACACGAACCAAATAAAGCAATAATTTACAACCCACAGCAAACTCAATTCCCACAGACCATGGCCAAAATAAAAAATAGGAATTACTCACCACTCACTTCTAATCGGCAAGGTTACTAAGGATTTCAACTGAAGTTTCTGCGGTGCCTCTGTCCGAGACGTCCGAAGGTTCCAGTCCACACGGTGACAGGTTAACGACCGACTGCTGTGATCGGTAGTTTTCCGTGGTTTCTCCGATCCACCGCAGGCATCTGTCGAAGCAGTACCCTAACAAACGGGCCAAGGCCCTTGCGAGATCTTTCTTTCCTCTTCCTTGTCCTATCTTTACCCCTTACACTTACACTCACATGCACTGCACTACCACACTCGTCGGGAGACAGTCGGGAGCTTAGAGCTTGTTCTGGTAGGGGTGGCGTCACGCTTGTGGGAGTTCAAGCGGGGGATGATCACCGCCACCTCCCGCGATCAAACATGCACTACACTTATGGGACCAATGACGTTAGTAGTTGACGCCCACGGTATCACTAGACAATCAAGCACTCACTTCTTCTCGGGCATAACCTCAGGTTTCACATATCCACTCAGATTAAATATCAACAGGATCGAAAATACCCTGCAACAAGAAAAAAAACTGATAAAAACTTTGTAACATTCTTTCGAATATCCTAAATTACATTACAATGACTATTAATAAATAGAAGCATATGGAAGTACGAATGAATGGAGACGATTTTCGACATCGAGCATTAAAAGGGCAAACATCAGAGGGGTGAATAAATTATTTTTTCATTAAATTTAATTAAAAATATGACAGAATATGCATATATAAAAAATGAATGGAAAGATAGAGAACGATGAAATGAAAATAAAAATTTGCCAAAGGCAGTAGAGAAAATTCGAAGAGGTGAAGAGGTAAAAGAGAGCTCTGAAATACAAAAAAGGCGAACAAAAGACTAATTGAGAGAGAGAGAGAAAACGAGTGATAACGTGAGGTAGATTAAAAGAAGAATGACACAGAATGACAAGAAAAACATTTTAGAGTGATGAAGAGAGGGTACCTAAGTAATGATGGTTAAAGAGGTGACGGAAGGAAAAGAAGAATCAAAAAGAAAAAAGAGAGAATATTAGAGGGGAACAAGTGAGAAAAAATTAAAAAAGAGGGAGAAAAGTTGACAGAGAAGGAGAGAGTCAAGGAAAAGAGAAGGAGTGAGAGAGGCAAAGATTGATCTACGACTGTAGAAAACTATAACGATAATGTGGGCAGAAGGGAGGGAAGAAGTGGGCTCAGGAAGAGTGTAGTCACGCAGAAGCAGGGGTTGTCGCAAGACGAGAGAGGGGCGGGGCACGGGCAGGGACGGGAGTGGTGGTGGGATGTGATACGTTGTGGGTGGGGTTAGGAGTGAGGGCGTGGCGGTGCAGCTACTTCCCCTGAGCTTCTTTCTAATTACACGCGGCGCGTGGGACGAATGACTTCATTACCTGGGCGTAACAAGCGCGCCGATCCGCTCCACGCCCCGACGCCCTACACGACACCGCGCACATCGCGACGCACATCGCGGCGCACATCGCGGCGCACATCGCGGCGCACATCGCGGCGCACATCGCGGCGCACATCGCGGCGCACATTGCCTCGTATATCGCCGTGCACATCAACTCGCACGCCACCTCGCACATCGCCCCGCACGTTGGCCCGCACATTGCCCCGCACATTGCCTCGCACATTGCCCCGCACATTGCCCCGCACATTGCCCCGCACATTGCCCCGCACATTGCCCCGCACATTGTCCCGCACATTGCCCCGCGCGTCGCACCACACATCGCCGCGCACATCTAGGCGCACATCGCCTCGCATACGAAATACATTCATCTCTCTTTATATTTAATATTGCGGGCGCATCAGAATAAAAATTCGATAAACAATTTCTAGGTATATTTCTTACGTCAATAATATGGCACTCATTCTACAAAACGTAACAATAAATATCTCTCTACCTCTCAATTTTTTTTATCGAACTGTAAAAATAACCTTTATCAACCAATTCTCAGTCTGATACAAAGTCAATGAAAGTTTCTGTATAGGTGTGGATGAAAATATGAGTAACATTTCTTCGTCATTTTTTGATATTTATTTTTTCAAGACCGCAGTTTCTTTCTTTGGTGTACTATTTAGCAAAGTTAAAAAATTAAGATAAACGTCGGAAGAAAAGTATGATAACCTGGAAATAAGAGTTATACTCTATCATTAAACAATTAATACCGTCAGCCGAACGGATTTCAAATCCAATCGAAAGACACAAAAATTAATTGAGGAAAAGACGAAATTATGCCCTTTGGCTCAAGGACAAAGAAGATGCTAACGGATTTTGTGTTGTCTTGGATGTACCAATTATGCCGCATTCGAGGAAATGTGCATGATTACTCTGATTGGTGGCCTCACTTGTGATGCAAAGTGCAGTAATGAAAGTCGTAGCATATTGGTCGCAACGTTGGTAACTTCACCAAGGTTGACGCCCACTTTAACACGCTACAGAAGTGTTTAGGTTCTAGATAAGAACGTGACAGAGAGTATGTGAAAGGTCAAGGTAGACATGAATGATTTCAGTGAGTTCATGTTGTAGGGAAGCATAATTTGTTACGACTGACGAATTGGATGTACAGCGAGATAACCGAAATGCACGCATAAAGAGCAGGAGGTTTACAGGAAGATTAACGAGAGCAGGGTATGTAGAAAGACGGTCTGGGGTAGGTTGTTCAGAAAAGGAGGATAGGAGTAGGTTACACCAAACTCTAGGTAGGGTTACAGGTTTCACAGTCAGGTGAATGGGGAAGGTATGGAATAGAAAGTTGGCACCAACCGGATAATTGGAGAAGGAAATGTAGGGAAAAGAAACATGAAAACACGTCGCGCGTCCAGTGTGAGGTCAGGCGTGCCAGAATGCGAGCAGAAAGACAGACACGTGAGAAGAGAGTGATCAAGAAAGGCACTGTCGCCCACGAGAAGGAGCGGGTGGGTGGGTCGTCAGAGGGGCGGGGCGGGGCGGAGCAAGCGGGCGGAAAAGCGGGCGTGGCGGGTGGGCGGGCGGGCGGGGTGGGGTGGGGCGGGCGGGGCGGGGCGGAGCAAGCGGCGGAAAAGCGGGCCGGGAGAACGGGTGGCGAAGGGCGGAGCGAAGGGCGGGTGGGATGGTGGGCGGCGAGGCTGGGCGGGCGGGCGGGGCGGGGAGGGCGGGGAGGGGCGGGGCGGGACGGGGCGGGGCGGGGCGGGGGCGGGGCGGGGCGGGGCGTGAGGTCGAGGCAAGCGGGCGGGCGCCGCGGGGCGTCGCCTGTCGTGTCTCCCACGGCAGTGTTTTGGTGTGTAAAGCCGGCCAGCGCGGCGGGTTTTACGCGCCGAATCGCTAATGGACCGGCGAATCCCGTGTTTTTACACGCGCCGCGGCGCGGCCGGCGCAGCGCTAGAAAATTCAAAGCAGCCGCCGCCGCTTGCCGCAGGACGACAGGGACGGCCCCTGCCTCGGGCCGTCGCCGCGCTCGTGCTCGCCTTGCACTCCTGTTCCGCTCTCCATCCCGCCCTGCATCCGGCTGTGCAGGTTGCAGAGAGTATACTTAACAACATTGTTTCTTAATATTTCGCTGTTGAGTGCACATAATTTAACAGAAACACACTTCAATAACATCTTCCTCTTTATACATGGATTTAAGTGGGTATTTATTTTTACTAGGTACGTATTTGGTAAAAATATTCTTGAAATATTCATTACATGTTGGTTGTGACCAATGAAACTTGGAATAACAAAATCGTTATACATTGTTTTAGGAATATATGTAGCTCTGAAAGCAAATTCTGCAATAATACTGCATATGCCCCTTCCCGGTAGCACCTGAAATTTTCGAACACAGAATTCCCGACCAAATAAATTCACTAAAAATTGCCGGAGAAAGTATTTCATCAGGGAAAAAAATTGGTAACTTTTAAAACAATACGCGTGAAAATGCTCCACAACAAAAACATTCATTCGATGACGTGTGTGTTTGAGACTTATGCGGAATGTATATTACAGTTACTGAAATTTCATTAAAAATAGATTCATTTTTTAAAATACTTCATTTCACTGGTGGTTATTCGCGCAGTAAATGTGGTTTCAGGTTACCCGAAATAAATCAGCATAGTTAACGGAAAAAGGTTCACCACAGCCATACAGAGGCAAACGGCGCGGTCAATGACTCTTCGGCTCGCACAACGGGGCCTTATCTCCATCTTGGCCGCGCTCCGCCTCGACATCCCCGCGGCCCCTCGCTTCGCGCTACAATTAGAGGGGCGTTAGCATTAATCCTCGCGCGCAGGGCGGGCGCTGCGGGTGGCGGAAGGGTGGCGCCGGGGACACGCAAGGGAGGCAAGTCACAGGGCAGCTGGAGCGCGAAATGGGGGTGGTGATGAACGTCTGTGTGGTGGGAGAGGGGGTTTAGAACGGTGTAGCGGTTTTCGGCGAGGGGTGGCCCGGGGCCGCAAAGAAGGCGGTGGGGCGCGGCGGCGGGCGGCGGGGCGGCGGGGCGGCGGGGCGCGGGGCCGGCGGGCGGCGGGGCGGCGAGGCGTGGGGCAGCAGGGGCGGCGGGGGCGGCGGGGCGCGGGGGCGGCGGGGGCGACAGTGTGGGCGGCAGAAAGCGCCGGGGCATGGAGCACGGGGAGCGGAGCTGAAGTGGGCCGGAAGCAGGATGGCGGCAACAGTAATGCGGAGACGAAAGCGCTGCAAGCGGATACTGGGCGAACGCACGAGAGCGATGTAGTGACGGCTTTCGGTTGACGATGTACCGAGGTGCTGACAGTAAAGGAAAAGTAGAGAAAACATTTAAATAAACGTAGGAATAATATCGGCACAGAAACAGAAGCAGAGTATGTGATAGAATCTGATACTGAGAGACAAATACAGACATAAAGACGAGGAGATAGAATGAACGAAATTATAAGTAATTCAAAAGAAAAGCAACACACACACACACACACACTTTTTATGATTGCATTCTGTTATACACCAAATTATATCCAATGTAATTGACTAAGAGCAAAACTACATCATTCACTGAAAGGCGTTGAAGTCGGGAAACCGTTAGTAAAATTATTTGTTAATTAGCAGTAGTGGACATTTCACAATTATACAAAAGTTCCCGAAAATAAAAGAACAGATCAAGCATATGAATCATGCAAGCTTAAATTGTTTCATAAAACCACAACACGTTTGCAGAACCGGCCCAGCATCTCTGTGTAACTCAGATGGTGAGACGCCAAATGAGATTGACGCAGCCATTATTTTTCTTGTTTCGACAACAGGAAAATGTTGGCATGAAAACAATGTATTTATGTCCCTTGAAGTGTACATGAAAATCTTTTAAAATATTTACATGACATTTTATTCGTTTAGAAGCGTATACATTGCAATTAGAGTTGAAAGCCCTGAATTGTGCGGACATTGGTATCGCTGATGAGCTTTAGTTCTCTCCTCGATCTATTTTGCCCGACTTTCAATACGCACTTATTGACTCTTGAAAAAAAGTCTAAATTATTTCATAACGCCACAAGACTTTTGCAGGACGGCCGGAGCTACTCTGTGTACCACAGATGGTGGGCGCCAAATGAGATTGGCGCAAGCAACGACACAGTCGAATGTGGAACGCGCGCAGCAAGAGAGCGACAGGCGCAGCTGCGGTCTGCGCGTTGCTGCGCGCATCGCCGCGCCGAAATGCACAATCCGCTCGCGCACAATTGCGCGGACGTTGCACGCGCCTCTGCGCAATAGTTGCTCTGTGCAGAGCTCGTGACACTGCTACCTTCGACCTTCCGTTACATCTGCACCCGTCAGAAGATCTGATCTTTAGCGAAAAAGTCAGAACGAATTTGGAATAACTGGGCGACCTGCTCGACATTCAAGCCTCAAATTTCAATTTTGCTCTGTACGACTATTTCAGAAGGAATATTTGAAAAGGAAGATACAGTACTATGAAATACTGTTACTCACGTATACAGATTGAATAATAATATAAATGAAAGAGAATTGAGTTGACATACTCGAAAATAAACTGGTAGTTTTATTTGTGGCATTTTGCGAATTCCATCTAATCTACACGTTTTATTAAAAAATATTCACGTTTTAAGAATTGTGGGAATATTTCAGCTTCACTCATGGTGAAAAAAATCAGATTAATAACACATAGCTCATTTGGACAGTCATTTTTATTATCTAATTCTTATCGCTTTTGTGGTAACAAAATGCAAAACGGAAGAGCAAAGCAAAGCAATAAAGTAAAGCAAAGAAGAAATAGGTCGATATGTGTTGCAAATATACAGTAATATTTCGAGTATATTCGTAAAAAGTTATTTACGCACCTATGTTTTAAATATATTTATAAGATAATTTTTGTAAACGATGGATATAAGACGAAAGATCACTTTCTTTAACTGATTATACAGATCGAAATGCTTGTGCTGTGACCCATTTTGCAGGTTCTGAAATACTCCCAAAAAGCGGCTGTTGGCATTACGAATGAACAATATTCCTCCCTTAATAGTGTGAAAGGGCGGAAATTTTTCAATATTCCCTGTTTTCAGAATATTTTTTGCTTTTAACGATGAAGTGTTTTCTCAAGCTTAGAACGATGGGACCGGAAGAGGTGTCTCTGCCCGAAGATGCTAGGTTCGAGTCTCGATAGTGCCAGAATTTTTGACAGTATCTAGATAGCTAGGACGACTTCTGCCCCTGTCTGCAAGATAATTCTAGCGGTCAGCGGTTCTAACAGACAAGTTTTCCATGGTTTCTTCGATCACTTCAAGATGAATGCCAGAGCAGTGCCCTAAAAACGGGTCGCGGATCACGCGAGATCTTTCCTTCCCAGACCTTGTCCAACCCATTACTTTCACACACACACACACACATACACACTTACAATAACCTCACTACCAAACTTGTCGGGAGCTTAGATCTTATCGCATCTGGGGTGGTGCCTCGCTGGTAGGAGATATGTGTTTGGGGAAATCTGCGGGAATGTCCGCACCGAATCTCACCTCCCATTGTCAGAACATCACCACGGTATCTCTCGACAACACTAGCACAAACCTTATGGGACTAATAACTTTAGCAGTTGACGCACCTACAATCACTAATCGACCCACCAAGATTTGAAACGCTGGAAATGTTCACAGACGACCGTCTTTCGGTGGAGATCTGCGTTGGTTTGCGCTAGGCCATTGCCTTTACCCGTCGAGGCGGAGGGGGCGCCGAGCGAAGACAAGGTGCAGCGACGATGACTCGCGCTCTGCCACCCACGCAGCTTCCACCACCTCCATGCGTCAGAGTACGAAACATAAAGAAAGAGTTGGCGGAGGGAAGAGATTGGTCGCTTTCGTACCGCGCCACCGCCTACCCACCTATTAGAAGGGGCGGCGGTCCACGCATCACATGACCACCCGTGGCCAAGAGCGTTTCGGCAGAAATCTAAAGCCATCACTTTGCTTGCAGAGAGCACATCGAACGGGCGTCGTTCTAAACTGCTCTTCTACCTGAGTTGACCACACCAGAATGTAGCCGTCAGGTTCAGTACAGATTTAAGTAAATTTTGAGTACAAGTCAATTTATTATTCCAGCAATTTTTAATAAGTAAATTCATAAAATCAATGTGCATCTGCATACGTATGCTACACGCTGAAATCACCGATGAATCCATCGCCACCCCTTTTCAGCGCTCCCGGGCAAACAACAATACGAGGTAAGCCAGCTGAGTTGGTTGTTATGATTGCATACCCAAAATGTTAGCATGATACAATTGCCTATTGCAGTGTTAAAACATGGGGTTAAGTCACAATAAACTCTATGCGCAAAGAATTAGTATGTGGTTTAATAACATGTTTCTACGTTTCTGGGCACGATTTTAAATTTTGATCAGTTGTGTAAATTCGGCATTTTGTAATAAATCAATGAGATTTGATAAAATGACGCGAAAGTTAGAAACTTATCATCATTAAAAAGTCGATGTAATTGTTCTCTTCAGTAGATGAGTTAAAAGTCGTGCCTTAAAAAATAAGGATATTTGACTTAACCACTTATTCACTATGTATACCAAATATAAAAAAATAATAGGCGTGGTTTCAATCCAATGTAAGATTAACTAATCAACATGCTGAGTGGTACATCTTTCCCCAAAAATTATTAATGTATTTTAACTAAAAGCTACGTCCCTGTGCAGGTTTGGCAACGTCGACACAGAAACCCAAGGCGCTCATTTTCATATAGCTTGGCCGAAGCCTCTCTTTGCGAAATAGTTACTTTTTTCAAAATATAAGTTTTTTCAATAATGTAATCATGTAAAGAATTATACTACACTCTAACTTCAAAGGGTGTGATGGGTTTTAATAGTAATTTATACAAATATTAGTCAATTTGATCTGTGAGCAGTTTTTGCAGACCTGTAATTAAACGAAGCGCTAAACAGAATGTCTACGCCTAATCGTAACTATTGTTAATGCATACACTTCACTATTATCATGAAAAATGATTTTCCACTAACTATAAACGTTCTTTCTCTTTTGAATTTCTAATATACATCAGAATTTACAATTCTATGTAATCACTTTATTAGTTCATTCTATGTAATCACATTTATTGTTCGTTCACAAAGTGCATTCACAAAGCCTTCATTGAGACTTACTCGTCAATGTAGTCCCTTTGATACGGAAATACCCACGTTCCGCACCGTCGAATATTCCTGTTTTCTTTCCGCTGGGAAGACTAGTATGGGAGAGAAGTGACGCCATCGTTCGTGCATAATGACGCCCATGGTCGTTCATTGTTTTGTGCCCATGGTCGCACAAAGCCGACCAATTAGAAGTGCTACTAAAATAGGTTTCTAAAGGGAGGGATTGTCTAGAATCAATCCACAGAAAAGACACGTACAAACTTCGAGATTCCAGACAAAACTACCAATTAATTTTAAAATATCACACACGTGACAAAGCAAAGTGATTTCTAAAGAGGAGGAGATAGTAAGCAAGGGAGCAACAGGCGGAGAAACAAAAAATACTTGAGATCAGAACTTGGAGAGACATAGACTTAACGTGGCAATAAGATGTTGAAAGGACTGGTGTCAGCAAATCTTGGCAGATCAGATGTGAACGCGATTGGTTATTACTTGCCAGCCTAAACAATTCGACAGTTCGCCATCTTTCAAACCCGGAACTAATTCCGTTCGTCGGGTCGACATCTAAAAGACACACACAGGAATGCTCAGCTCGTTATATCGGCAGCTTGGTGGCAGAGAGATGTCGTGTGATGGCCTCATCTGGCTCATCAACGTCAAAAATCTTCACCACGAGAATGATTGCGAAAGGCTGCTAATTCCTGAACGCGGGTGCACGAGATTCCTGCCAGGAGCGAGGCCTTCCTGCAGCAGAGCCACGCCGAGACGTCACAATCGGCACTGCCCTGGTAGCGGCCCGCGTGCGTGCATTTCTTTGAGGCAAATTATCAACATTATCACGAACATTTATCCATCTCCATCAAAACACTACGAGTAAGTAGCATTTCTGAACTGGAGAATATAATGTTAATTGGAATGGTTAATTGGACATTTGTAATCTACGTTTTTTCGAATTTAATAAACGTCTTCACGTCACTCAGAGGGGCGACACTAAAAATACTCCATCAGTGTAGATTAGTAAGTGCAATGCATGCCTTCGACTCTAGATCGTCCACCCCTGGGTCCTCAATGCCGAATCTGGATGGCAGAGACGCTGTGAATTGGACATCGTCAAACGATCGATGTATTCCGCCTCCTAAGATAGATTAATCACAGTTTATAATTGGTCAGTAGGTAGAAGCGGTAAGAAAAATCGGATAGAAAAAACAATAAACTTTTTTCAGATACACTGTCCTGATTGAGGCATTTTTTATGTATAGTTAAGCACTATTGGTTTTAATTTCGCACGTAAAATAGTCAGTAAAATCTCTTTCAAATTGTTCTCCGTAAAACCGAGGAAATACTCTTCCGTTTGAAACCGAAACTTGGGATTTGAGTGCAGCGCGGCTGGGAGATTGAAGAGTGGTAAGAGAAGATGGAAAGGTGAGAGGTTTGAGAGAAGGTAAACTATGTTAAAGACATGCGTAATATTTTGAGTTTGCTCAAATTAGCCTTAAGTTTTAGAAGTTCAGTATCTCTATTTTTGTTGAGTATGGAACCGAAACAATCATTTACGATTTAAAAAAACGAGACATCCTGGGCAAAGGTAGAGAGATAAATGTCGTATGACCTTTTGAAGAATTGTAAGAAAGAAAATGTGTGTACTAAATGCATATATCAGGGATAGTTATAAAGTTTTAGAAGAATTAGTGCTTTCTTTTCACACGAAAAAATACCTGATCTCCAAAACTTAGTTTATCTTCAATTTGACAGGTATTCATTCACTGCTGGGTCTCATTTACCGCATACTTTGTCGTTGCATTTATAAAACGGTAATTATTCATTTGTAATTGTTCTTAAACTAATTTACAATAAAAACCTCAAGAGAGGAAGTCGTGTTTAACGGTCTCTAAACGTCGAACGTTTTTTTGTTGGTTTACTCATGGAATCATTTACGATGTCATAAATTCAATGAATATTAAATTCTGTGGATGCGAGAATACAGCTATCAATCTATGCATATTTTACATGTATTTACACTGGAATGATTGCATGGTCAACATCCAATTATCATTAATTACTTAGAAAACTACCGGTGAATATTTCTACTGCTCAACACATGACTTTTTTTTCTCGTTTGCAAATATGTGTCAAGAGGTGTGCCACAAACACTGCTGTAATTACCATTCCGGCCTCAGGAACCATCATGTGACCACCTTCAAATTTAAATTTCAACACAAATCAATACAAATACAATGCAAAGGTCATCTCTTGCATTCGTAACACATACGGTACTTCAACCAATAGTTAGCCAAGCTGAAACCTCATCTTCACAATTTAGGGCAAAGCCGAGATGTTGTTTTCACTTTTCCAGACGTACTTATACCGGAAGTGGGTAATGTTATTTTCTCTTTGCCAAACGTACCGTAAGTGGATGATATTATTTTCTCTTTGACAGAGTTACTTATACGTAAGTGGGTGATGTTATTTTCTCTTTGCCAGATATACTTATATCGTAAGTGGGTGATGCTATTTTCTCTTTGCCAGACATACTTACACCGGAAGCGGGTGTTTCCAAAAGCGTGGATTTTGTAAACCCCGTCTAGGAATCGCCGACACAGGAAAGCGTGTTCACATAAGACCGCGACTCCTGGCTGTGCAAATCGTGCCTACTTGCTCGGCGCTCTCTCCGTCGAGCTTCGCCCACCAGATAGTTAGCTTAATGAGGGCTAGTGACGTGCACGCGGGCTACAGAAATCCAATTATCAATTATCGGTGCTCGTGGGTTACGTAACGTGCAACAAGCAACGCCGTACGAGCCGCTTTCCACCGCAGCAGCCGTGGCTTCGGAGCAGCGCGTGGGAGGCGGCGCGGGGCGGATGTGACGGCGGATGAGCGCAGTGTGGTTGCTGGCATCAGAGAGGTGAGCGCTTAGTTGCTCCTCAATGACGCGCAGTGTGAATCATGCGCTAAGAAAGGCCCTGAGACTTTGCAACTGTTTAAACGCTGAGTGTCTTATTCCAGTACTGTTTGCATAGTATACTTTTGTATGAAGCATTGCGTTTGCTCTGGGCTTTTTTTTACTTTCTCGCCTTACGAATTATTTGTAAGAAGAGAAAGATATGTAATACAGTGCCAGAAAACACCCAAATTTTGCCAGAAAAAAAACTATTTCCGGGTTTTGGTAACGAAAAAGTGGATAAATGCTGTTTCTAAATTTAGAAAAAAAATTATCTAACTCGTTGTATAGCGAGAATTCATGATTAGCTGGTTCTGGATACCAAAAAATCGTCTGACAACAAAACGTCCGTCTGTTCGTCTGCCTATGGTCAACGCTGGCGCCTAAACCGTTCAGTTGATTATCTTAAAATTGATATTCTGAACGGACTGGACTTTGGCAGTTTCTAAAGTATATTTTGTTTGTTGAAGTTTTTTATATGAATCGGGCATTCAACTTTTTATGCCTTTGCCTAAGCGGATCAATGCGGCGCTTCTGTGGTGTAGTAGTACAAGTGTTTACACGTTAACTCTGAGTATTTGAGTTCGAGTGTCGGAGCGAAAAAATAATTTGCTTCTTGAAAACACGTTTGCTGGTTTATGTACTAGTATAATCTTGCGGAACATTTAGAAACAATGTGAGAACGTATGTGGTGTGGCAGCACCACTAGTTTTTCTATATCACTTAAACAAAACGAGAAGAGTTGAATTGATAACTTGAATTGATAACTAACCAAATCAAATCCGTCAACTTTTATAGGGCTGAGAAGTTTATTAGTGATTTTTTATGTAATGAGAACTGCTTCTAAGCTACCAAGCTGCTCAACTGCAGATCAATAAAGATCAATTATGTATTTGGCTTAACATGGGAAGAAAGAAGCCAGAAAAACTACTCCAAATTCTTTGTTTTTTTCTCGAACAAGAGCAAGTGTTGTTGTAGGCACCAATAGTTTCAAATGTTATTGGATGTTGTTGGAAGTGGTGGAGTCTTTCGGTGTTTTTGGGAATGGTGATGGTGGTGGTGGTGAAATGGTCGAAGAGTATTTGTTGATGGTAGATGGGAGGGAGTGTGGCGATAGTGATAACAATTACGGTCAAGGAGATGAAGGTAGGAGACGTGTAGGTAGTGGAGATGGCGGAGAAGGTGATGATGTTAGTGCTGATGGCGAAGATGGTGGAAATGATGTAGATGGGGATGATATTGGTGGTGATGGTGGTAGGAGTGGTGAACATTGTGGAGGCGGTGGAAATTAAAGAATACAGTTGCTGATGATGGTAGTTGGAATTGTGTTGGTGGTTGTGATTTTGAAATATTTATGTTGATAATTGTATACATCAGATGCAGAAATGTCTATGGTAATGGCAATGGTGATAGTGGTACTGGAAATGGCTGAGGTACATGTGTTGGCGGTAGATGGAAGGGAGTGTGGTGATGGTGTTGGGTATGTTGGATGTGGTGGAGGTGGTGGATATTGTGGAGATGGTGGAAATGGTGTAGACGGGGATGACGTTCGTGATGATGTTGGTGATGATGGTGGTTGTAGTTTAGGTAGTGGTGGTGGTTAAAGTTGTGGAAGCGGTTGAAGTCACAGACTACTTTTGCTGATGATGGTAGTTAGAATTGTGTTGGTTGGTTGTGATTTTGAAACAACTGTGTTGATAACGCTGTTCATCTGATGCAGAAATAGCGTCAGTAATGATGACGGTGGTAACGGTGGGGGCGTGTCCATTGTGCCGGTGGTGGAGGTGGTTGTGGTTGTGGCTGCGTTTTGGCAGGAGACCACGACCGCAGTCCACGAGTAATTGCGCGTGATATTTGAATCGCTCGCGTCATAAATGTTTCTTTTAGCGCAGGGCCTTGTAATTATGCGGATACCACAACGCGGTCGCGGCCGATTCGGTTCCGCTTTGAAGTTCGCTTTAATTACCGCCCGGGGGCGCGGGGGGAACTTAGCGAAGCGTCTCCTGTGTCCGTGCAGAATTCTGCTTTACCGACCGAAGGGTGGGCGTGCAGGGTTTGGGTGGGAGAGTTGAAATGTCTACAAAAAAACAGGAAAAACAGGGGCAAAAATGAAATCTAGAGATGCTCTGAGAGGAAACTAAACCCGTTTAAGGTTTAGAGATTTATGCTAATTAAAAACATCGAGTTGCGTTTCGTAAATAATAGTTCTTTGTTAATGAGTATTCACTATCGGTATCTGATTTTGTTGAATGAACTAATGTTATATATGATTGAATAAAACATCAAAGGTAAGGACAATACTTGTTGATCTTCATGAATGTCAGTCGGGAAGGCCGCAAAATTCGGCCATTTGTGTTTTCATATTTTATCAGTATCTTCTTTATGACTTCAAGGTTGTTCACTTGTGAAAGTAAGGGCGGATTGTCATTACAAGTTGTGACAAGAATTATTTTAGAGTCGACACTGATCGTCTTAACATGTAATTCATATCATTTTACTTGATGTAATAGTTTAAATAACTTCGTAAATGTAAATATCTGAATAAAAATAAATCATACAAAATGTTATAATTGGGTCCGTGTTTACACTGTCTTGAAAATTTTTTAAAATCTGAGTAGGATAATTGGTGAGTAATAATATTAAGAGGAGGAAAAGTTTCGCAATGACGCGCATTCCCATTAAGAAAAAAATGTTGATCTTCAAAACTGTAGTTTATGTAGGTGTTGAAAAAGTATTGTTTTGCAATTTTCGAAATTTGAGAGGTTTTAATAAAATCAATTTACAAGTTCAAGACCTCTGACTATGTATTGACTTCTATTGTTCATTTCCTCGAAATAAAACTTTTCTCTTTATGACATACTTCATCACAAAAATACAAAACTAGACTAAGAGAATAGACTGTAGCAGCAATATCTGATCAATGCTCCTAGAAACGATATCCTAGACAAATTTGTTTTAAATGTGGTGAAAAGGTATGAAATCTACTGATTGAATGGCTTATTATAAATGCAATATATTCGTATTTCATAGCAATAAAAACCAGACAAGTTCTTTGACGACTGGTTGGGGACACAAAATAGCTTTGCCAAGGTTAAATTTAAGTTGTAAGAAAATCTTGAATCTTGTAATTAATGTAAGTTTCTAGAATATCACGTTCATTTGAACAATTTCCTGCTTCCAAAAATCACCAGTAAAATATTTCTTTTTCATCCTTTATAACATCACAAATATTTACGTTTCATAGTTTTTCGTTTGTATAAAACATCATTCAGTAGATGATACATACAGATGACCGCTTATACTTAGATAATAAAAATAATGATCTACGAGACAAAATCATTGATTACGGAAAACATGAAACTCTTTCAAGAATTGCGTAAGGTCCAAAAACGCCCGACTATTAGATGGACGCTCGAAACTATAATCTGGCCGGCGGGGCCGCCATTATTTTTAGAGAGTTAGTCTCCATTGATGTATATAGTGATAACAATGCTCAAAAATTAGGTTACTCGGTAAAAGGTAAAACTATACAGGTATTTCTCAATATTCCGCGGCTGGTTACAAGCAATTAATTTTTACGTGGCTCCGTTTTGTAAAATTAATTTCACTCATCAATAGTTCACAAAAAGGTTTGATTTAATTCAATTTTGTTCTACTTATGCACGCTCCTAACAACAACTTCTCTATATTGGTCAATCAACGTAGGCTTGGAGTTTGGCAACTTGGTGAAGAGTGAACATTTTATATTTCCTTACCTAATTCGCTTTCCCCACTAGGTACACAGGCATTTCCAACTTGTGGAAATAGGGTTTGTTTGGGTGGGTTTCTCCCAGAAATACTAGGCGAATGCCGGAGCAGTACCCTAATAAAGGGGCCGGGGACCGCGCACAATCTTTCGTTTATCTGCGTTGTTCATCCTCACCCCTTACACATACACCAACACACTACACATACCACCGGGAAACTGGTTGGGAGCTTAGAGCTAGACCCGGCTGGGGCTGCTGGGAGATACCTGGTCAGGGGAAAACCCCGCTAGCCGGCGGTAGGTCTCATCATACTGTGGAGGAAGATCACAGCCACCTCGCGAAGGGAAACATGCACTACACTTACGGGACTAATGAGCTTAATAGTTGACGGGTCCGGAATCACTACAATCAACCAACATTATGAGTACCCTCGTCGCGAAACCGTCTCCACCTGCCCTTCAGATAATCAACAGCTTCTTACTGCACACACCTCAGCATTGCGTCGCCAGCGCCTTTTCTCCCCCTCCCAGCCTTCCGGTGATTCCCGCCAATATTTCACGCGGCGCGCGCGCTCCTTCTTTTGTTTCCCCTGCTTCCTTAATACCTTTGGACCGCCGCCGCCGCCTCCTCGCGCTCCTTCGCGCGCGTCGCCGAGCGCTTTTTCTTCGTCAGGGCTCTCCATTTTTCTTCCTCTCTCGCTCCCTCGCGCAGTTACATCTTTTGACTCGGAGTTCGGCGGCCCCCCTCCTTCGTTGCGCGCTCGCCCGCCAGAGCGCCTCGCCATCGCTGCGTCTTGGCCTCACGCCTCCGCCGCTTGGCCTGCAATCTGTTTCACTCGACCGCCACTCGCCCACCCGCCTGCCGGCTGTCAGTCTGGCCAACCCTCCCTCCCGAGCGCGGTTCTACAATTCTCAAGTCCTATGTGCAAGAATACACATTTATTATTCCTTTCTCCTACAGGCTGCTTCTTACTTTCTCGCCCTTACGAAGTATTTCGGAAGAAGAGGAAGTTATGTAATCGCGCGCCGGAAACCTGGAATTTTTCTTCTTCACACCTTCCTCTTCTACTGCAACATTTATTACATGTTCGCACACCCTTATCACAGATCAGATTATGGACACTAAAGAGCAATTTTGAAGTCATAATTTACGCAGTTTTTAAAGTGGTTCACGTCCCACAATCGCCAGAGATGAACAATAGGCTTGTATGAGGTACGCCAGCAACGTTTTCGAGAAGATTAAAAAAAGTACAAATCACTTAAGTCCTGTATTTTCCCTGGAATCTTAATTTTTCATGGACTCCAATTTCGATTTTTTTGTCAATCTAATACTCGTCACACTTACTCTACTCGTGCATGTGAACTAGTTTTTATCTTCACTGTTTGCAGATTATGAAGTGTTTCTTTGCGTACGGCAAAGTAAGGCGAAAATAAACAAAACACGACCAGGAATAGCACCAGTCAACTGTTCATTCCCAAATAGTGAGTAATTCCGAAACAACTTGATTAGACGTTTCAACAATTTAATAAAAAATACTAATGTTAAAAATTGCAGGAAAGTATCTATAGGATATTTGTTTTAAATTCAATAAAATTTGCGGCTTCTATCGCCTTGCTCGGAAACATTTCATTTGTACTCCAAAGACTCACTTACGTTACTACTTGCATCCTTATTATTGACGAGAATCAAATTGTGCTTTCTTCACTTTGACATTTCATAAAATTTCCCCAAAGTAACAAATCAATCCATATTTCTAAAAACATGACTTAAATATCTAAAACTAGATATACATTGCACTGATAAATTACCGTAATTTAAGATGTCTTGTAAATCTTCAATATTTTAGTAGCAGGAATACGCCCAAAACATTTCAAGCCAAGTTTCGCTTATTGTTTCAAACAAGAAATAAGTGACGTTTAAATAATTAACAATGTGCAAAATAAGTAAAAATGTACAAAATAAGATTTGACAGGAAAGGTTCAAATGGACTGATTCGTAAAGAAATGTAATTATTTTCTAAGAAACCATTAGGAAAAAATATATGAATTTGCATACTAATCCGGACACTAATGATAACTAAAGTAATATAAAATAATGACTTACATTAAAAATACTGCTAGTTTTCTCTCTGTTTTGATGAGCATTAAACTTCTTTGAATTTATCACGGTTTAACCTAAAATGTGTCATCATCAAATTGCTCTGTTAGGGCATTTTATTCACTTTAGAACAATGCTCTTCAGTAAAGAAATTATTTTATGTTGTTACGAAAAGAAGTGACCCAAGGCACTTCTTGCAATTATTGGTGATATCGACTTATGAATAATGTTTAACACTTCCTGACATTTCTAAAGCATTTTCGCTTATTTAATTTATTTATAATGTAATTTTAATAATACTCTCTTCAAATAATATTTATCAGAAGCAAAAGTTCTCCACAAACTCACCAGTGGCCCATTCTTTGTAGAGAAATTGTAATAGCAGTATGAGTATATGTAATCTAAGCATCCTACAACGCATGTAAGCGTTGTGTGCATTGTCAGTTCTGACGACCAAGCAAAAACTAAAAACAAACATTTCCAGTAAAATAGTCAAAACTAACAATTTCCATGCTGAATTCATATGAACGAATTGAAGGAATTGCAATTACATCCGGACGACTTACGCAGTGTTCCCTGACTTGGAAAATCATTCCCGAAAAACGGGGACATTTTTTCGTTTGAGGAAAATTGAGTAATATTAATGAACGGAAAAACGCTTGGGGATTTTTGCAGAATTTATTTTTAGCCAGAATCGAGATAGAAATATTATTTTTACTCTCAATTCTAGATGAATAAAAAAGGGAAAAATAAACGAAGGCATATGCTTCTCTTCCATTGACGTATTCAAAACAATGGGCAATCTTTTCATTTACTCAATGGATCAGTGAAACTGAACGATAAAAATTATGTAGGAGAGGTATTGAAAAGGACATGCCCTATATTACTATTAAATGAATATTTAGTCTTTTTTTAATTAAACAATACAAATGTTAATTAAACCATTAAAAGTTATTGCTTAATGTTATATTTCGTTTTGATCAACAGAATATTGTCTAACTCCTTAGAAACTGTAATGAAGCAGGAAAGATTTTACTTGTTACTTAAACTTTTAAATGAGCATTAATTGTGTATGCCATTTTACCTTGAATTGTAAAGTATTGAACATGTATTGCACGTATTGGGTAGGAATCTAGTAATTAACTATTGATAGTGATACTTGATAAATATGATTCCTAGGACGTGTGTTGAAATTATTAATATCGTGTATTGCACATAAACACGTTCCACCCCTTAAGTAACACAGTTTTTACAAAAATACAAATTCCGTAATAAATAGGCAATGCGCACGATTTGTTGAGCTGACGTTTCGCTAGTTGAGGCAGGAGGAGGACCGGAGGTATGAGTTGCTATTTTGTTGTCAATGCTATAATATGAAATAGATCGTTTTTTACCTGCGCAAATAAGTTTTCTAAGACTCGAATTCAAAAATGTCTAGTTTTGAAATGTTGATAACCACTCTTTGTTGGTACGTTTTTCATCATTTAACTATGTTCTATAGTAAAAGAGTGGGGAAGAAATTTTGAAGTTCATGAAACCTTGTGCTGATTACGCTGAACTACCAGAAATCCCGTTGATCCCAACAAACCCGGTGAGGTCACCTACATGGACGTGATATAATGTGACACGTTATGTTTCACGTTATATTACGTCATGTCACGTCACGTCGTTCCACGACGTGAAAATAATTACCATAAATACACATTTTTAAATAATGTCCAATAATAGACACAACACAAGCATTAAGAATTAATAAAGATATCCTCGACAGTTGTGTTCTCCCTGAACTCATTTATGTCGCTCAGACATTGTCAATAAGCAACAAAAGAAAGCGTTACATGTAACTCAAAGAAAAATGGAAAGGAAAATACGAATAATATCGCTAAAAGACCACATAAGAAACATGGAAATCAAAAGAAAAACGTAAGTAAAAGATGCAGTACGCTGTGCCCAAATACTGAACTGAAGATGGGCCCAAATACTGAACTGAAGATGGGCGGGGCATCTAATAAGACATGATCGCTGGGCTCACATTACAACGGTCTAGGATCCAAGGATAGACAAACGTCAAACAAGAAGAACAAGATGGGCAGACGAAATAACGAAAGTAGGTGTTCTCTGAATTCAAACTTCACGCAACCGGGAAAATTGAAGAGTTACGAACCAACAAAAAAAACTAATACGAACTTAAAATTGTGTGAAAAAGTGTGAACGTAAATTATTAATGAAATAAAATCATGGAGCTCAATTGTGGACCTAGAACAAGATGGGCAGACGAAATAATGAAACTAGGTGTTCTCTGAATTCAAACTTCACGCAACCGGGAAAATTGCAGAGTTACGAACCAACAAAAAAACAACTAACACGAACTTAAAATTGTGTGAAAAAGTGTGAACTTATATTACTAATGAAATAAAATCACGTAGCTCAATTGTGGGCCTTCAAATTAACGATCTATCCTCCATCTCGAAGGAGCACTTGCCCTGTGAAGGGTTTTACTGACTTTATTACTATTTACACATGTTTGCATCCGCCTGGACAATGCCTGGCGAAAACAAGCCGCAGCAGCGACGGCGCGCGTGCGCAGCGAACAGGTCGCTTCGCCGTGTGAGCCGTCGGCGCTGCCGTCTAATTAAATGAGCGAATTAACTGAGCAACGGCGCTGCCGTCGTGCCACTGCGCGCACGAGCGCCACTTGAATTAAAATCGATTCCTTGTCGCCTCGGTCCGGTGGAAACAAGGGCCTCGTAATCCCCTTCCCCGTCAATTAGCATCTTCCGGCCTCCTTGCCCCGCCCCGCGCCGCAGTCGCAGCACCTCTCCGCCGCTGAAAAATCCCGGCGCGGCGCGGCAATGCGACCATTCCCCCGATCTCCCGTCGGCGATAACGGGCCTGGCACCGCGGCGCAGCGCGGCGGCCTTGTCGATTTGTGGAAAAGGGAGAGAGGACGAGAGGATTAAGGGCCAAGCGGGGTAGGGACGGGGGCGACGTTAAAAAGGGAACGTCTTGCAGAAATCTCTGTTACTTTCGTGAGCTCATCGGGCAACCGCCAAGATCCTTGGAATATTGGCTAATGA
The DNA here is from genome assembly GCA_017312745.1 of Gryllus bimaculatus. Lineage (NCBI taxonomy): Eukaryota > Metazoa > Arthropoda > Insecta > Orthoptera > Gryllidae > Gryllus > Gryllus bimaculatus. The sequence goes on along the minus strand of BOPP01000085.1, from coordinate 797,294 downwards.
AATGTAAGAAAATTTGTCGCCTTTCGGTTACAAGAGTTTGAGTTGTCGAGAGGAACGGGATTTGTAAATTACACCTACCTGAATCGTGCTCATTTACAAATGTACTAATCTAACTGAAATGTTTGTGTGTTTCCCTCTTGTTATATTCAAATAATATGAAACTAGTCGTGCTACAGCATAGCAAAAATACTCTGTTTACCACATGTATATTTGTAACAGCGTGGTATTGTACTATTTTTCCATTTTTATAAATTATTAATTTATAATAGGAAAATAAAATACTCAATGAAAAGACATTTTAGAGTTGACAATTCCTACAATACGTACTGTAACTTTGAATAAAATCCATCAATATTCAACTTTGTATTCATTTTCATTCGTTACATAGAAAACAAAAAGATATAAAAAGCGCAACGTAGAATAATAAAACCTATTTTCTTCTGTCACTTGGACTTGGAGGTATGACCACATTCTTGCGAGTTGTTTTAGACGGTTTCTTCGGATCTTTCAGACTTGAATGTGTCGGCATTTGTTCTTTGTGACTTGACGCCGACGACTGACTTGGGTCTAACATCGCCACATAGTCCTTGGAATGGGTGGCCGGCGCGTTCCTTGAGTCTTCGGTGTCTGAAATCGAGGATTTGAGCATCCGCTGCAACATTCCCTGGTCCATAGACGGTCTCGAGGCCGTTCGCCTGGTGTCGAGCTGAGCGAGCACGGGCGTCGCGGTTTCCTCTTCCTGTGATGACAAACAAACAAACACACAAATTGCCCCGTCTGTTACAGCTGTGGCTTTTTGATGAAAACAATTAAAGACTGAAAGATCGAATTTCGATTAATCTTTGTGAAATGTATTTTACATCTCTTAAATAGAAATGTCCTCATTCATGTATGTACTTTGATTTCATTAACAATTCATTACCCCGGGATCGTAATAAATCTTGAATCTTGACACGTGCTGACTAGAATCTTGATTTGAAGGAAAAATCGAAATAATTTCTGTTCACTAAAAATATCTCACTATAATGCAATTCTACGTTGTTCTGGCATGCTATGGTGTGCCCTCGCATACCGTTACATGCACTGGCCTGCCCTACGTCATAGACGTTTTGAGAGGAACTGTCTCTTAAAGAAACGATAATTTCGGCCACGATCGTGTCTGTTTTTATATAGTTTGCTTCTTCTATTGATATGGATAATATTCAGAAAATAATGTGCGGCATACATTTTTGGTAACTCGCTAAGGGATATCGAAGATATCGTATTGATATGTTTATCAATACGATTCTTAATGTACCCCCAAACTAATTAGATGGGATTGAGATCGGCAATGGAAGAAAGGAGCTTGATGTTGAGCCCACATGACCTGTGAACGGTTGTCTTAGAAACAAATAAGAACAGTATAACGGCTCTGAGCTTCACTTGAAATTAGGTCTACGTTAAGACGCACCACACCGCACAAAAAGACGCACTTAAAGACGAAACGGATAGAGCTGCGGATCAGACGCTTTCTATACATACGTTTCTTTTACTGAATCTTAAAAACCTTTACCGAATATTAAGAGTGAGTGTTTGCGAATAGACAGCTGAAATGTCATTGACTTGTGCAGCTGACTACTGCGCGTTCAACCACAACAGCCTGCATTACACACACACACACACACTTCCGGTTGGCGCGCCGTGAGTGAGAGAGCGACATTTTGAGGGGAAGCAGCGGTTGGAGGTGGGAGTCACCCCGCCCTCGCGCACGCGCGTTCGAAGTCCGATTTCTAACCCGTTCTGCGCTTACGCAGTCGGCTGTCGCGCATTACCCGGGCGCTGCGGTCGTCCTGCAGGCTCCGGTCGTCCATGGCGGAGGCACGCGCGCTCCGGGCGCCCGTGGCGAGCGGCCCGTAGGGGCTGTACAGGAACATCTCCTGGGACGGCGTCTGCGGCGCGGCGGACGCGTGGCGCACGCGCCGACGCCGCCGCTCCACCGCCTTGTGCGTCAGCGTCGTGGGCCGGTTGTTGGAAGGCTTGCGCGCGTCGAAGCGCACCATCACGCTGAACAGCTCTTGGAACACCTGGCGGCACAGCGGCGGCTACGGAACGCGGCTCCACGCGCGCCGATCGGCGAGACGCGCTTCGCGGAAGGCACTCGGCGTTCGGACTAAATGTCTTTGAATTCTCGGCTAGCCGGGCCTAAATGCCTGAATTCTCAGAGCAGAAGCCTGTGACATGTCAGGCGAAACGTCGGCATCCCAGCCAACGACGTGGCGTCTCCCGGATAGCCGAGAATTTATGGATCCGAGCGAGCCGCGGCAGCTTACGTGTACATCAGACTAAATGTCAGCAAATACACGTGGGCAAAATGTGATTAGCTGCCAGAATACAATACATGTTCTGGTAACCGTTTTGACGTGAATCGTCTTTCGTAACGTCCATTCCGGTCCGGATGGCTGAGATCGGTAAGGCGGTAGTGCCGTAGAAATCTCAGACCGAAGGATAGCGGGTTCGAAGCCCGCCTCGGGCGTGGTGTGATCGTCCATTCACCCCCTATAATCGCCATATCGTGTCATCATTGCAATTACCATACCGTTACACGCAATAGTGGTTGTTAGTGCCCTAGCAGTTGACGCGACCTTAAATAACAAAAAAACATCCATGCTGGGGGTGTTTATTTTTTTGCGAAAGAAAGAAAAAGCACATTCATCAAACACAATTGAAGACTCCTCTCTCTGTGACACGAGTTCTTTTGAACTTATCCACCAAACATAATTTTATGTCTATACAAAAAAGGCATATTTTCCTTCGCGGCACTACCAATTGTATCTCACGGACGTTTCGCCGAACTAGTTCTTCCGATAAAATTAAATACGCACGTTTTTTAGAAAACATACAAGTGTACATTTCAATTTCGATAAAATTCCGAGAACTGCGAATCCTTAAAAGAAATTGCACCCGTCGTCTTCTGGAAGTGTATACTCTCAATCTAGCGAGCTCCACTTCAAGGAAGTGCAGCATCACAAGTACTGCTCAAACAGCAGAGGGAAAATACACGAAACACGACACAGTTCAAGCTCTGTGTGTCTTGATAGTATCCCAGAAGTACAAACGGACATAAAGACTTTAAAGTATTTCTTAATATACAAACGGCAATTTAAATCTTTCGGAGTTTATTTATATTATTTCTACCTCGTCTAACTATTGTATTTATATATTTTTATTGTCATTATTCTACATACTACCTATTATAATTATATATTTCTATTGTCAAATTTTTTCACGTAATGTTTAAAATACACTCCTAGAGCGCAAATCCCTACACCAGGTCAAATTTTGGAGGTTGTTTTTTAAAGTTAAATTGTGTAATAAATGCTATTAATATGAAGGAGTATTGTTTGCCCGCCGCTAGCAGTTTTTACGTTCCATCACAAGGAGAAACAGGAGATGCATATGACTTCCGTATCTTCATGGAAAAAAGAAAGCAAACCGACATCTATCACTGTGATCGTTTCGATCTTTAACTTCCGGTTTCCTTCTGTTTTTGCCGCATTTGTCCAAGAAGTATTTCGATTTGTGTACGAAGATGATTGTTATAATATGTAAAGGGGGAATAATATTGTCTACGTATGAATAATATCTCATGATTAAGGCAAATTATCATGGAATTTTGTGTGATGCATCATTTAAAACCACTAGATTCTAGAAACAAGATTTAAAATTTCACATATAAGAGCGTGCATTAATGCAATTGAAAATATTACTGAATTATCACACGATTCATTATGAATGTTTGGAATGTTTTAAGTAAATTATAAAAAAAGAAAACATTCATCTAACAGTTTCAACAGTTTATAAACAACTTTGATATGATTTTATACCCATGGATGAAACACGAGAAGCTAAGAATTAATTCTATGCTGCAACACTCTACACACATTTCGAACACACAGCCTGGATGTATGACGTACTTGGAGAAAACACCTCAAGACCATTAGCCATACAAGTCGACCAGGTATACAGAGACGATTCTTGAGAGGATGGAATGATTGTGAAAGGTGATAGTTGTGATACCCTATATACTTCAACATACAAGCAAAACATCCATTTCCACTGCGAGATTCTAACTTAGGACCTTTCGACACGATTCTGGTAAGGAGACATCGCCTCACCAATGTCGGCTACCCAGACAAGCTGACGATTTATTTGATTTCACTTATGCTATTATGCTATTATGCGGTACGTGATGAGGAATGTTTTCGCTGCCAACGTATTGTGAACGCTCTCGGCTGTTCGGATGACGATTGAAGGGTGTGATGCTGACGTTTCGACCATCTTGTCGTAATCATTCTTCAATTTATTGATTGATTGTTAGTTATTCAGGACGCGTCCACCACAGGTCATTGGTCACGTAAGTGTGGTGCATGTGTTTTCGTGGGGGTGATGGCGCTGGATGGCAGATCCGACGTCGCTCTACCGCGTTTTCCCCAACCAGCTATCTCCCACCTTCTGGGGCCAGCTCTAAGTCCCCGACCGGTCTCCCGGCATGAATGGTAGTGTAGTGCATGTTAGTGTAAGTGTGTGGGAGGAAGGGAGTGAGGATAGGAGAAGGAAGAAGAAGGAAAGATTGCGCCCGGTTCAGGGCCCGTTTGTTAGAGTACTGCTCCAGCATTCGCTTGATGTTGATCGGAGAAACCACGGAAAACTACCGATCAGAGCAGCCGGACGATAAAGTTCTCCTCCAGACAGCGAATGTACTGAATCTAGCATATAGTTAGTGTCGAAAATCCTGCCATTGTCGGGACCCGCAAATAGGACCTCCCGGTCAGAGGAGCTGCAGTAACATCAGTTGATGCACTGATCTTTCCTCAAGACTGAACTACGAACAGGATGGTCGAAATAACGGCATTTCAGCCTTCGACTTGGCGTCACCCGGCGACCAAGAGCATTATAAAGGAGTATGGTATTCGTGCCGCTATTAAAAACTAAAACCAGCGAACTAAAAGTCTAGACTTGTGCTTGCTGACCACCCAAATAGACTATTTAGTTTGGTTAACAGTCAACCAATCAATGGTGCTTTATTTTATGTGAGTAGGCTTAAAGCCGATAGGATTGCTCTTCCGCTTGACTACGCATATGAGTATTTTCCTTTCACCATTTAGCAAAGAAAGTATCACTCGAGAGTTGAATCAGGTGATTATAATTTAGCTCAGAAGCGTCTTTAAGCTTCAGGACCTTTTACATGCAATAAATCTACGACAGGGTACAGCCGGCTTTTCGTCCCTTTCAAAGAAATGTCGTTTTGCCCTTAAAAATACCTAGCATCGGTTGTACTTAAACCCACGAATGGGTAAAACAGTCCGATGCGCAAACCGAAACCGCATATCATGTCATTAAAACAATTTCGCGGAAGCAAAGCGTTCCAGAACGCAAACCAACGCACCAAATCCTCGTTCTCCACCAGCACCACCTGCTCCACGCGGTCGTCGTAGGCAGCCAGCAGCGGCATCAGGTGTTCCCCGAACATGATGAGGTGCTCTCGAAGGCGCGACGGGATTTTCACGCCTGCCGGCAACCGATTCGTCCGTCAACGTTTTTATTACGCACACGCGAACGCCGTAAACGATCAAGACAGGTGTCAAAATATTGTCAACGATATTAAAAACGTGACGTAATCCGAAAGTACACTGTACTATGGGCTTTTGATTACACAGGTGCCAACGTTTCGGCCGCCGTTAAACGATCTTCTTCAGATCGAAATGGTCAGGGAGAATTTTTGCCCTGAAGAAGGACGCAGAATGGTGGCCGAAACGCAGATGCCTGTGCCTATGACATCTCCCAATCACACAGGCAGCTGCGTAAAATCTGGTCCTACTTCTATATTTTTATAGAAAAATCCGGGGGAGTTTCAAGAAAAGTTCTATATTTTAGATGTTTCTGAAAATCCGCATTTTTAAGCTCAGTTTTACACAAAATTTTTGAGTAATCAAGAAATTTCATAAGAAATCATTACAAGGACATGTGCTTACAAAAAATAATGCACAAAAAGTCCCCTATAGTAAATATTAGCGACGTGATAAATATTTAAAAAAATATATTTGTAGATTAAAAAACGAAACAATACATCGAAGTAGAATTCCCTGCTATCAGTAGGAAAGTTTGAAAGAAAAAATTACGTATGTGAGAGTAGCGTTTGGAAATTTGAAATAATTATATGAGTCGTCATTACCAACAATATTATTTATTACAATAGCAGCTTTCGATAGCTTAGCCATCATCATCAGTTTTTCAGCCCAAGAAAGAAAACCATTAAAACGGGAATATCATGATTTCACAACAAAATTATAATAACATATTAATAATAAAATACAATTTTTAGAAAAAAATATTTATTATTTTAAGAACTGAAAGAAAGAAATGGGGTGTTTAATCAATTAATAGTACAGTGAAAGTGAAAGAAATTGAATTAGAACATGGAAATTTTGAAACAGAAAACATTAAAATGTAAGTTGACTCATATAATTATTTCATTGTAAATGCCAACGAAAACTCACGACAATACCAATGTTAAGGATTTTCTATGAAATGCAGAATTTTGAGCTCATTTTCAGAGAAATATAAATCTTTATAAGACATCATTTGAAGCTGTTGTACTCACAAATGCAATAATGCAATAACAAATGTTTGGTTCCATGGGCTTTAAGTAAAGTACACCAAAAATTTAAAGAATATTTTTCTAAATCAAAGTTTTTTAAATGGGGTCATTTCCACCAAATAACATTTTTTTTAAATCCTAAAAATTAATTAGGCGATTGTGTTGTTCACAGACTACATAAGGATAGACGGACGGCGATTTTGAAAAAGCTCTTTTCCGTTATCCAGCACCCACAATTCGTGAAAGCTGACTACGTAACATGTTAGAGGAAGTAATTTACTATATATCGAAACAAGACTTTACCATATTTCTGTATTAGAGTCCCTCCATACGAGATTTTAATGGCAAAACTTGCCGTTTTTTGCCGCAGCATTTCATAACTTTTTCTATACTACATATATTATTCCGTACGTACATCTACGAGAAAATAATATTAGTGAAGTGAAGAAGGAGTTTTACGGAAGTAATTTTTGTATTCATGAGCATGGTTTATAAGAGTTTGCCGCTTCATAAAGCGACCCTACATTGCCTTAACTACTGGAGGATGTGAAAAACTACAATGTGAAGGAAAACTCACACCCTACTCTGCTGAACCTACGTGAACTGAATACCCAATTTAAATTATCAATAAGCAGGTGATGCTAATTAATGTTTTTCTGTGCTTTTTGTTGAGTATTTTGTTTGCTACATCAGGATCAGGACAACGCTTGTGGCCATTATAACTTCTCTAAACAAATGGTTCTAGACCCGGCAATGGCCGATTGGGTTCTAGCTTAACTCCGATGTAACTCCGACATAGTGGCACTTCAAGGTCACGAGCTGGAAGGAGAGGAATGGAAATTCGTCATCCAATCAGGAGTACAAACACAAAAACTTTCAGTCGTTCAGATTGGATGACAGTTTCCCCCTCTCCGACCAGCTCGTGAGCCTCAGGTGCCACTATGTAAAAATCGGTGTATAGATCAAACGCAGCCAAGGAAGAGACTTGTAGCTGAGGTATGCTCTGATCAGTAGTTTTCCGTCGTGCTTCGTATGAATAGTTGGCGATTGCCGGGGGCAATATCATAGAGAACAGAAAACAGTCCACGCGCGATCTTTTTCTTGGACAAAAACAACCAACTCCGCATGAAGATGGATACTGGATATCACTTCCAGCAGGGGTTACACCTCCACCTGCAGGGATATCACCTACAATACACTCACGTCACCAATGACTAGGGAGCAGATTTCTATGATTTTGAATATTTTTGTCCGTTGCTTCATAGCATAGCTAAGTGAAATTTCTTGATATTTGGATAGAGTTGAATGCTACGTATATTAATATGCTAGAGCGTGTTTGGCCATATTTTACCTATTTTTCCCGTTGTTGCATATTGGTGAAATTATAGGAGCGTATTTTGAATATTTCGTTAAAATATTTTTTTCTTAGACTTTTCATGATTTTAAATAATCTATTTATTTGTAAGCGTTCATTGATCAGAAAGAGCTTGTCATAGTTCGAGTTTTTACTTTTCTATTGATGATAAAATACTTGGACAAATGTACGATATTTCTTTATACCATATTATTTAAATCAGACAGAAAAAATTAAACAAGGCGTACAATCTACTTCTCTCAGATGCATATTGACTTCAATTATTTCTCCCGAATATTAAATAGGTTATATTATGTTTGTATCATTCCAAGCGTTCTTCTCCCGAATTTCATCAAGGTTTATTCAGGAAATGAAATATTGTTAATTTTAATTGCATGTAATGAGAGAGATATAGAGATAGATAGAGAGAGAAAGAGAGAGATAGAGAGAGATAGAGAGAGAGAAAGATAGAGAGAGATAGAGAGAGAGACAGCGAGAGATAGAGAGAGATAGAGAGAGACAGAGAGAGAGACAGAGAGAGAGAGAGGGAGAGAGAGAATAAAATATAATATAAACAAAGAGTCCACGCGCGGACAGCAGCCTAAGCACGCGTGCCTCTGGCGTGGTAGTTCCGGTTGATGATCTTGAGCAGCAGGCGGAGGTCGCCGGAGAGGTGCACGAGCAGCGAAACGCGCCCCACCTCCTCCTCGAACATGAGCGCCTCCTGCAGCAGGCACGGGAAGCCCGTCACCAGCCACGCCGCCGGCTTCTGCAACACGCGCCACGCGGCCACGCGGCGGCGGCATGGGGAACGGGAAGGGAGGGCAGTTTCATGCAAAAGTACTTAAGAAGTACTCGAACAGTCGGAAAATTGTTAATGGCCTTATTTGAAAACTCGTCTATAAAAGGAAGATACTTCAAAACAGCACGTACTTTCATGCAAAATTACGTGAAAAATACTCAAATTGTCGGAAATTTGTTCTTGATCTTATTTCAAAATTTATCTAGAAGAAGCAGCTTTCAATAATGAAAAAAATCTATCTTCGTAATTGTAGGTGTAGAAAGGCGCCGAAAGCATTCTTCGAAAAATCAAGTTTTCGAGGAAAAATGAGATCAGCACCATTCCCTTAAACGTCCACTCTCCAACAACAAAATTTAATCCAAAACTATGAAGCCATTTTTCTTTTTTGAAAATGTCCCAGTGGCTTAATGTAAATTACCCCTCAAAATTATAATATCGGTTTTAAATTCACGGGGGCCGTGACATTAGCCATAACGATTGGGAAATATCACTATCAAAAATGAAAATTCTATGAAATTATTTTGGAGAAAATCGGCCGAACGGATTAGAAGCCAGAGTTGATCACAGACGGACGGTGTCTGCAGTTCTTTACAGACATCGTTTTGCCGTCAGCCGATTTTTCAGTATCAAGGATCCACAAAACGGATTCTGGGCACACCATGTGTTAGAGAATTTTATTTTTCTAAATTCAGCGACTGGATTTATCCATTTCATCGTTACCATGGCACGGTAATAAGAGTTTTCTGCCAAAAATTAGCAGTAATTTTCCTGTCGCATTACACAACTTTCTCTCTAGTCCGAATCACGAAAGTAATAATGACTTTTTAAACGAACTTATTTACGAAGGAATGATGAATCATTAATTTCGGAGAACTGGATATAAAATGGCAAAATCGGCGGCGTAAAGTAATGTGTTACGTTCTTTATCTAAGGAATCTATGCGAAAGGACTACTGAGCGAGCCTAGTGGCATATTTAATCGGAAACTGCAACTTTCCTCGTTTTGTTCTCTCATTAGTCATTGAGCTGTAGCCGCTAAAGTGAGTTCGTGCGCATCAATTTAGTCGAATTAGTAACAAAGTGACAATGAAACAGCTTCAAAAAAGTCGCGCGCGCGCGCGTGTGTGTGTGTGTGTGAAATTTTGCTACAAACTGGGCAAAACATTTCGCAGCGACATTTCAGTTGCTTAACCAAGCGTAATGGAAATACTGTGCAAGTTGAACGCAGAGCTAGGAATGGTATGAGATCAGTATGTCGGTCGATGGGGATCCCAAGCATGACATACCACATTCCAGAGAGTTCGCGGTCTGATTGACGGAAATCATCTACATTTTCGAAAAGATAACAACGTGACTATCAGCATAGAATAATTCTTGACTGACAAACTTCAGCATAGAATCATTCTTGACTGAATTTGACTGAAAAACTATATGCAATGTGTGAGCGCAAAATTCTGAACGTTGGTTAACTGACAATCAGAAACAGAACGCTGTAGAAATCAGTTAAAAACGGCTTACCACTGCAAATGGTTATGAAAACTTCATTAAGAATACCGTAGCAAAAGAAACGTGTTGTTTTGTGTTTTTTTATTTAAGATTGCTTTGTAACTGCTCTGGTCATATAGTGACCACTGAAATTTTGTAAACATTTGTTTACCACTTTCAGGATAACTTCCAAACGAACGTTGTTAGTTCAAACGAACTACATGAACAATATGGACAAACATATGGTAAACGAGCACTCTTAAGAGTAATATCTCATTTTTGAAACTGATTTCAATTCATAAAAATTTTAATAATGATACATGTCGCTTAACCGCAAGAAAAGAGACACAACTAAAAAAATCGTTTTGCAATGTATTTCAGAAATAAGTCCGTTCTAAATGTGATATAATACTGGAAAGGTTTTATAAATGTAGTTTTGAGGGAAACCAATATATTTTTTATCATAATTCAAAAGAAACCGTTAATTTTCTTCTGCTTCTCCTGTAAAATTTAAAGGTTTTGAGTGGTGTCCTTTTCTTACGGGTGAGACATGTGTCAACTTAAATATGTGTAAGGCCTTTGCTTCTCGTATTTTATATGCAATGTGATGTTCTCCATTACACTTACTTGAATTCAGAATTTAGATTTCGCGCAAAGTAAATGCCACGAAATTTGCACTTATTCGATTAACTTGAGAAGAGATTTATACCTCAAATGTTATCTAATTTATTTTTTCCTAGGTTTTTTGTTCAGCCGACAGCCGTTTTCTTTTACACCCAGATGGGACACACATTCGACCATACACTACACACCAACACACGTGCTGACTCCTCTGATCTGGGGTTAAAAGAAAGCAAAGCTCTCCACGACAACAGACGGGGGGGCATGCCAAAGGTGGGAATCAAACCCGCGACCCTTCAGACCGAAGCGCTGAATCGGTACACCATCTTAGCCACATCGGTCGGTTTCTACACTAATGTCATTAAAGTAACAGGAGATTACCCAACAAGAATCACAATACAAAGGATTACATATACGAATGTTACCTACAATACCACGATTCGCAGACTGAGCCATAGCTTCCTTTAGAAGATCCAGGTGCAAGAACTCCGGAAATTTCCGGGATTTCATCAAAATCGATTTGATGTGTCTACCTCGAGGAGTGTTCTGCATCGCTTCCACCTTCACTAAATCTGGGACGTCGAAGTGCACGTACCCGAACCTCTTGGCGATCGCATTTGCCTGTCTCTTCTTGCCTACACCCGGAGGGCCCACGATGAACACGACTGGGCTGTTGCATTTTATGACAATGCGCATGTTCACCTTTGATCGGGGTGTTTTCACCTGCACAGAACAGTATTTCATTTTTTACTGAATTCCTTTCATTTGTAATTTATATGTTATTTGTTGCCTCAAAAACAAGAATATTATTATCAGTAACAGAATATCTTCTGAACATTTAGAGTTCTGTCCTTTGCATGTGTTAATGTTCGAACCAAGTAATCATCAACGAATAAATATAACTTTACTATAAAAACTCTTGAAACGCGACTTCTATTAAACGATAACATTCGATAAAGGGCTATTTTCGTGAACTCGATTTATTTTTCCATTAGACACATGAATATGTTCCATATTTTAGACAGTCACCTACCCCAGGTCAGCGGCCTTGCATATTACGCAGTTAAGATGTATCAGACAGTCACAACTTCCTCGAAAATTAATGCAATAAGAAGGGGAAGACCGGTAGAAATTACAGTTTACTTGGCGTCGGAATTCAATTTCAAATTATGCAGAATAGTAATATTTGGGGATGAGTATATTCCGGTGTGATTAACGTACGTGTCTGATGAATTATGTTCATGGCTTTGAATGGAAATTTCCTAGTTTCATTCATACTAAGAAATTTTGGCATGAACTGATTGGTTCAAAATAAAGTCAAATAACCAAAGAATAGTGCAAATATCGCGAATTGAATTATTAATGGTTCCTATCTATCCTATATTGTAGAGTAGAGTAGAATCTGCACGGTTACGCACAGGGTAAGTACATTTAACTTTACTGCTTTCAAATGCAATTCATAATAGTCTATGAAAGAAAACTATACAAAACATTTTCATTGAGTTGTAGCTCTATTTTGAGGCTTATTGAATTATGCATTTATAACATTTCAATTAAACTCCATTAATTATTAAAAATATTTTTCCATACTTTTAAGAGTTATGAAAACCTATAATTTCTATATATTAGAATTCAAAATGATAAATAATTCATCAAAAACACCATGATTTTAGAAAAGTATTTCGAGTTGAAACGTTTTCAAATAAAATTTATTTTACCTTGAGTTCCTTTACTTTTTTGTGTTTTAGTAGATCTTCAAGACTGGTTGGTTTCTTAAGACAACCACAGAAAGGCATATCCAAGGGGAAAGCGATGTAATGTGTGTGAGAAAACTTTAGTCACCCCGTAATTTGTTCGTTCCATTATGATAATCTACGAATTATTGTATATATCTGAAAGCAAAGTAATATCCAATTTTCAAATGAATCTTTTCTAAAATTCGCTGGTTTTTAGAATAAAGTTCTATCTTCAATAACACGTGTTTTACATCTTTCTTCGGTATTTTAGAAACCTCATGCGTTCGCCAGAAAGTACTTTACAGTTCATGTTTAAGAAGTTAAGATCCCGACGTTAGAATGAAATAATCACATCTGCAAAAGAGATATAAAGCATGTATTACACAAATTGTTATTTTACCTATTGTAATATAAGAAATGTATTACATATATTTTGTAAATTGTATGTACTGTGATTGTACAGAATCAACTTTGAACTCACCTATGAAACATTAATATATATTGCCCCTGTTCGAAACAACGCAAATATATGTAATTGAGACAAAATATAAAAATACTCTTGATTCTTAACGGAAGCGTACAATTTCATTTCTTGTACTATATTTTCTTATAATGCACTCCAAAGCACATGAATTTGAAATGTTTACAAACTACAAGATAACACGGACCTTGATTGTCAATTGTTTATACAACATCGATGTGGATACAATCGAATCATAGTCTGGCGATGAAACGAACAGGAAGGCCTTGAAACATGAGATAATGAGTTATATTTTTAGATAGCCCCTAGTAAATGCGGTTTCCTTTAGAGCATGTAAAGACGCTCGGAGTTCAGTTTTATCACTACGAGTAAAATTGAGACGATGCTCCAATGTTTAGATATAAACTTAATACTTTATGAGAACAAAATACTTTGATATTATTGCTTCAGATAGTCTGATCATAAGATACATAGTGATTTTTGAGGTTGATTAAAATGTAATTCATAAAAGTAAAGCTGTCTAAAAAATAGTGGTGAAAGTGATTTTGTTTTTCTCTTAGAAGCATGCCACTCGGCTTACCGATCTCGTGACCCCATTCTTTTATTAGCCAACTAAGATTCCATTAAAGGGAAGGGCCTTCGGTCTTTTTGCATAGAATACTGAATGACGTGAGGGTGCTGATGAGGGGTGAAAGGAACGAACACAAATAAATACAACCATGCCCGAGGCGACTCTTGAACCCGCGATGGGGACGGGGACGTAAAAATGGGCGTGGCACTTGGCAAGTCTAAAGGAAGTGGATATTAAAGATCCAAAATAACACAAAAATGGAAATCTAAAATTTTGGTCCTACGACGTGTACACCCTCGCCTTAATAAAGACGAAAAAAATATTAATATGTAGAGGTCGGTGATGGGGAAGTCTTAAGAGAGGGTACGTCTTCCCTTTCACTGATTAGAGCGCTTGTGCGGATATCTGATATAAGATTAAAGAGAAGCAATAGCTAATCACTTTTCTTGTATTAACACTTTTCTATAAATATTAGAGATTGTTTCATTCTACCTGACGTCACAGGCAACTAATATTCGTTGCCATTCTCAGTCGTCTACTGGCATCTTCTCTTCTCTCACTATCTCCTGATAAGACGATTCACATAGATTTCGAAAATTTATTTCGATATGTTTCTGTACATTGAGGCAGTTTTTCAATCTTAAAGAGCAGTAGGGTCGAGTGTGTAAACTTTTATAGTATATTCACTAATCAGTACAACTCCTACTTCACTTTTTCTTTGCAATCAATGCACTCTCGAATAAAAACGCTTCATTAAATACTCGTAGCAGGTAATATACCGGCGATAAGTTCGCCACTTCAATATATTGCAATAGAGATACGTGTTTGTAAATATTTTGCCAACCCTAATGGTAGTTACAACTAGAAGCGACATTAACTTCAGATATGTATTCTCTTTTGCTGAAAGAAGATTATTCTCCAAAACCATCGTACGACCTTTGAGAGATTGTTGAGTTGGACGATCCGAGAAAAGCCTCAGTGGTCACGATAAGAAGTGGTGCACATAAGTGGTCGTAATGCTGACCAGAAGACTTTCATTCGCGGAGGAGACGATGGAGGCGACGATGATGGTGAGAGCGACGGGGGCAGTGTGGGAGGCTGAGGGGCGATGTGGGCTGCGGGGGTGGCGGAGGTAGCGAAGGTAGTGGGCGACTGAGGGCAGTGGGGGCGGCAGGGGCGGTGGGGACAGCGGTAGCGGCGGGCCGGTGGGGGGTGGGGGCTGCGGGGGCGGCGAACTTGGCGGGGACGGCGGGACCAGCGGAGAGGGGCGGGGACGGCGAGGAAATGGCGGGGGCGGGCGGGGACGGCGGGGGCGGACGGGGACGGGGGGACGGCGGGGACGGGGGGACGGCGGGGACGGGTGGGGACGGCGGGGACGGCGGGGCGGCCGGGGGCGGCGGGGTGGCGGGGACGCGGGGACGGCGGGGGCGGCGGGGGCGGCGGGGCGGCGGGGGCGGCGGGGACGCGGGGACGGCGGGGACGGCGGGGGCGGCGGGGACGGGAGGGCGGCGCGGGCGGCGCGGGGGCGCGGGAGGCGCGGCTGGGCGGCGCGGCGGGCGCGGGCGGCGCGGGCGGCGTGGCGCGCGGGCGGCGCGGGCGCGGGGTACGGAGGGGGCGGCGGAGAAAAAGGCGGTGACGGGAGCGGAGGAGGGCGGTGGGAGAAGCAGGGGGGCGGTGGGAGAAGAGGGGGGCGGGAGTGGAGGGGGCGGGAGTGGAGGGGGCCGGCGGGGAGCGGATGGGGTGGCGGGAGGCGGAGGGGCGTGGGATTGGGGCGTGGGAAGAGGTGGGGCGGCGAGGAAAGTGTGCGGACAGATTGGAAGTCGGGTCACTTTCGTAACCTCATCATAAAATCTGACCGCCAAGCGGAAGAGGCGAGCGGACTCCTTGTCTTGCGAGTGGGCGCATAGGGGGGAGGCCAGTTCGCGCCCAGGCCGCCTATTAGCGCCCCGTGAGGGAGCTTACGCAAGTCGCGCGCAGGCAACATTGAGGCCGGCGGCGCTGAGTAGGGTGGATTATGGCCGCGATTTTCCCTCCCCGAGTTCACCTCCACCCACACCCCGCCGGTGCTACCGCCTGCGCAGTCACCGGAGTCTAGCGGTGAAGGGACGACAAGCAGAACATCGGGGTTTTTCGAAGCACGCTCGAAGCACGTGATTGCATGTATATCAAAATCAATTTCATTATATAGTAACCAAAGGCCAAACGGCGAGAGCCAAATGGCAAAGCGTGTGCTTCGTGGAGAACAAATTTTGATCTTAAGGTTTCTAGAATCTCCCCATTACGTACTGTCCTTGGGTACGTGGTCAGAAATGTTGTTGATCTCAACACCTTCCAAGCTGATGAGATGAATTAAAGTTGAAACAGTATAGCAAAATCCTATGTCATCTTTTGCTATCCTGTTTCGACTTCAATTTGTCTCATCAGTGTGGAAGGTGTTGAGATCAGCAACATGGCTGACCGCATACCCAAGGACAGTAGTGGCGAGATTCTGAAAACCTTAGGACCAATTTCATTACAATTTTGTATCAAACTTCTATATTTCAAACTTCCATAAATAATATTACAACGTTTTAAACAAATATAATATTTGCCCTCTGGTTCTAATTCATATTATTAATATGTGTAAATGTGGCGGACGGTTCTCATATGAGGATGCTGGGGCTTGGTAAGAAGTTTTCAGAAATAATGAAAATGATGGTTTATTACAAATATTTAGGCTCATTGTATTTGAATTTTAGTACCTCTTTTTTCAAATTTAAAACCATAAAAATGAAAATTAAACTACGTAATTACATAATGATATGATAATTTATGAACAAAACAACAAAGATTACATTACAAAAATATTTTCAAAATAAACTAGATGGTAATAATTGAACTTGAGAGACAGGCTTTTACTACCATATTTTCGAAAAAGTTCTTGTATTCAGCCAAGATTATACTACAAGGGTTTTTCAGAAAAATCTACTTTACTTTCTGGAGTGGAATGGACCAAAATATTCCCTACAGAAACATTGCATTTAGCAGAATATGTGCGAGTTTTGCTTTTGAACAATGGGTGCCATTCAATTCAATTTTCTGACCCCTTCCTTTATCACCCACGGTCCCGCATTTTCCCTTGCTCTCCGCCATGGCTCTAGCAAACCCTGCCACTCCCTGTCCCCTCCCGCCTTCCCCTTCCTGATCTGCACTACTGACCTCTCCTTCCGGACCCGCCCTACCTCCTCCCGCCCTGCCACCGTCCCGTCCATGCTCCGTCCCCGATCCAGTCCCCTGCACGCCCCTTCGCCGCATTTCGTCGTACAAGGGTGCGTTGCGGGTTGCCACAGAAGCAAACTCGTATCTTACAGGCAGTCATCTTTCACTTGGGCAAATCGTAGGGGGAAGAGAGACCAGCAGATTTTGAAGCCGCTCCATCCTCAACTTTCAAACTATTTCTCAATCACCACTGGAGAGGGACTGGGAGGTTAACAATCGAAAAGAAATGTTGAAGGTAAGCTCTTTATGTATTATACTAATAATAACAATAATGTATGTATGTACTTGGAGCGACAGCCCGTGAACGGGCTCAGGCCTACCGGCGACGTCCCTGCCTCGCGGCCGTAGGTTAAGGGGGACACGTGTGGTTAGCACGTAGACATCCCCACGTCGTATTCCAGTCTTCTCCACCAGAGAAGTGCATTTTCTTAACGTCACACAGCAACATATACTGGGACATAGCAAGGAAAACGCACACTATAATCTTGGCTCGACCGGGAATCGAACATGGGGCCGGGTAGTGAAAAGCGAGCACGCTGACCGAGGGATAGCCACGATCCTAATAACAATAGTAGTAATATGTTTTTGCAAGCGAATAGGACGACTTTGATCACGCGTGCATGCACTCTGCAATTACCGAGACTCATTATCATTATATCGGTGTCACGTGCATGTAATTTTATCATGGTATCAGCATTTTAGCTGCATATGATTTTTATCCCAGATGGTTGTTAGCCTAGGGGGTATGGAAGATGCAATGATGATGATGATAATTAGATGTGAAAGAACGACACACACATAGAAATACACCCAAGCCCGAGGCGGGATTCAAACCAGCGATCCTTCTGAAATCGCCACGGCACTATTGCCTTAGCGATCTCGGCGATCCGGACGGCTGTAATAATAATAATAATAATAATAATAATAATAATAATAATAATAATAATAATAATAATAATAGTGTTCAATATTGTTCAATCGATTTATTTTCATCTAAAATAATAAAATAAAAAGCCATTTAGTTATCAAGCAAAATAATGTTAAATAATCGATCTTCTCCGCACCGTCGTGCATTCACGTCATTTACGGCAGCGGAGTACATTATTTCTAAATTTCCCGATTCTATTTTCCGCTTAGATTCTAAAACTCGAGAGGAACCTCCACTTTACTTCCAGACGGCCAATCTCCGCGGCGCAAAAGACCAAATGGCGCGTGACCGGCGGGGAGGCTGGTCAGATCGGTTGTTCCGTTGAAGCCGTTTAACCGCGTGCTCACGTTGCGGTCGTGCAGCGAGAACTCGTTTTCCGATTTACGGCTTCGTCGATGGCTCGTTATTCGATCGCGTCCGGCGCTTGATGGCGTGAACACGCCATCTCTGCTCAAAGCCTTGTCCCTACCACCACCCACGCAAAATCCTGCTCAACTGTGTCAACAGGTATCACCTATTTTGAAAAGTTACCAACGCGGCGCCCTGAAATGGCACGTGCGAAAATAGATCATGAATTTCGGTTTTGTAATTTTAAAAGGAAACGCGGAGCAAAGTAAAATGTGAATGCAATGCAAAAAATAAATGTGAAAGTCACATGACAAAATACAACATTAACAGTTTAAGAGAGTAAGAACCAATTTAAAACGACAGATACATTATCCTTGAACAAAAAGGTTCAGAATGTTTTAAGAGGCATCTCCAAAAATCAATTAAATATATACACAAATGATAAATAATTTTGCAGTAAAAATAAAATGTAAAAATCTACACTGATTATTGTTACTGATTATTTCTGTCTACCTTCAGTTCTAATTCCCTTCAATTACACCCCATAGGTCGTAGGAAATGATCCTATTCTAGAATAAAATCAGATATTGTACACATAATTCCATATTCTATAGTAAACTGTATAATTTACATCTCATTGCCTTTGTAATATTTTTATGCATTTGAATAAGAAAAATCTACTTAATTCACTCAAAGAAAGGTCCTAGATAATTTCATGCTAGCCATCTACTCGAAATACACATCAAACCAATAAAATGGGGGCTCATTAGTAGTAGAGTAATTAATTAAAAATATGTTTAGCGTTTTATAAAGAATTGCCGAGTATGTACTGAATTGACAGGTATAGCACAAAATAATAATGAATTTCAATACAAATTCACCTTTAAACATCAATATTCCTCCAGAGTAAACGATTCTTCTGGGTCTTGAACAATCCACAACCAATACCAAAGAACATTCTGGCCTCCGACCGGCGGGCGCAGAACAGGAGTTTCATTACGTTACGTAAGTGGGGTCACGTGGCAACGCCCAGTCAAGTGCCTTGAAGAGGCCGCGGGTGGCGGGGGCGGAGGTGGCGCGGCGACTCGAGGCGGCAGGTGCTGTGCTTTGGCGCAATAATGGACGGTCGGTATCGACCTACGCGGCACGACGCGACGCGACTCGATGCGATGCAAAAGGCTCCGACGCCAGCGATCTAGAGCAGGACTGCTCGAACCTTCGGGCCACTTTGCGCGCGAGGCTTGAGATACGCGCTACTCACAACCTGGATGCAAAATACTGAAAGAGAAAACCTTCAGCACCGCTCGTTCATATTTCTAGATTATGATGAATAACTAGCTTTTATAAGATTCGTGTCGTTTACAAATTGTGTTCTTGTATATACTACTTTTTCCTCCTGTTGTTATCTTTAGGTTCCACAAATAAGCTAGATGGTCTATAACAGGACCTCAAGGGCCACAACAAAAACCTTCAATATGGTTTCAGACCATATTTACATCACTTGGGTGATCCACACTACTCAGGTGTGATCG
>BOPP01000085.1:746400-774099 GCA_017312745.1 Gryllus bimaculatus | reverse complement strand
GGGTGCTGGGCGGGCGCGCTGGCACGCTAATGCGGCGCCCGAGAGCTCATATTGATATTTATAGCCCGATAACTGAACGCTGGTGATTCACAGTCCAATATCGCAGATTAAAAAGAGTTTAATTGTGTTAACGCCCGGGAACGCCGAATCCTGAACAGTTTCGTCGCCCTTTCTGGGCCGAACGTCTCCCCTCTTCCACGTTCCCGAGTTGGTGCCAGAAGAGAGGAAGCTTTTAGGCTCCCGGGAGACTTTCGGAAGTCTTAAGGTATTTTTTCTGCCATGCATTCCTCTCTTTGTAATTTTAATTTGTCGCTTTTTGTCAGGTTGATATTTTGTAATTCAGTTTGTTTCTTTTGGAAGAAAAACGTCGACCTATTATAATTAATGATTAAAATAAATTAAATAGAAATACGATACAAAATGTAAAAAATAGAAAAAGTAATATTTTTTTCTAATAAAACTGACACGCATCTTCCCGTGGTGTGTACCGGAAATTATCCCTAAAATCATCCGGTCAAAAGTTTTACTTCCTGTAATTTGAGTACGTACGCCTCATAGAAAAAGGAACCACCAGAAATGTAAAATGTAACAAAATGGGAACTTTTACGCAGCAATATGAGGTATTAATTGAATCACACGTCGTTTTAATAATCCTGAATGTTCAATAGTGTCAATCACCAACATCAGGTTTGTCAACAGATTGTAATATGTCTGATAATGTCGGAAATTTGAATATTTATTACTCACTAGTGGCCTTCAGAATCAAAAATGCTGCTAAACAAAAACACATAAAACAGTTTTACAAAACGTATACTCATACACTCTTCATACACACGCTTGTCAAAAATAACAAATAAATGCTCTCGTATATATATCTGCAACAAATTAAATATTTTAACGAGAGCAGTCTTCACTAATACTGCACTAATACATGAACAGTAAAAGAGTTATTTACATACCAAGGATATAAAAATACTGTCGCATAATGTAACATACACGTGCAACTACATGGATAGTAAATGTTTAACTGCTGGCGGATTCTTCCTCGGAGCCTTGCTGTTGCATGGCATCAGCTGTGTCATAAGCTGTGACGCACTGAGCATGAGAATTAAGTTTGCGAGAAGTAAAAAGAGGACAATCAAATATTAGTATTTTTCAGTGAAAATCGAAACTATTTCATTGTTTGTGGATTGTTTTCTGAGTACTTGGTATCTAACATAATAATCGACGTCTCTGACATGTCCGGCGGTCACATCATTTGCTTTTTTTTCAATTTCTGCGTCCAAAGATATATAGTAATATAGTTTCTGTCTTTCCAGAAAAATTATTTAAAATATATTGAATATTTTTCCACTAAGATATTTTATACATTATTTTTCACAAATCTCTTTAAAAGAACAGACGTGTAACGTGACAATTTGTCTTCCGAGAAAAATGCATTTAATATTGAATTGTGAGAAAATAAACTCGAGGGAACAATAACTTCTCAAACCGACATTTGTTTACTTTCCAACGTCTTTTCAAAGAAAATGTGAATAAAACTGAGTAACAGTAATTCCTTAAATTGAAATATTTGTGACGTGGGAAGATAGCACAAAATAATTTCTAGTTTTCTTCATTTATTTAGCGGTATGTAAATTCACATCTCGTATTTAACATTAATTTACTCTTATGAATTTACTTAATAACGTAAGTTTCAGAGAACTGTTACGTTGTCACATGATTACTGAATCCCGGAAAATATGTAATCTTAAACATCTGTGCAAAAGATAAATTAACATACTCCATATTTCTCGTTAATCTAATTCACTAACGATTCTAACGATAATAAATGCGTATTTGATAACATATTGGAAACGTAAGTATTATTTCCATACGCATTCTTTGAATGACTGTTGTAATTATCTGACAGTGTTGCCTAATATTGTAGATGACACTAATTAACGTAGAGGAATTCCGAATTTTCACTTTGCGAATCAACGTGAGTGGGATGGCGAGCGAAAGAACTGAGGACGTCGCCGAGATTCTCGAGAAGTCCTCTCGTTGGTCGTGCCAACGTCGAGGTATTTAAGAGCTTCAAGCCTATTATTAAAATGTAAGGTAATCCTCAAAAAAGTAACTTTTCATTAATTAAGAGAAGAGCGAGTTTATAATACGTAAGTTTGAGATCCCGCAGCATTTCGCATCCGTATCAGTTTCGAGAAAAATTTAAATGAAGATATTCTCTTTCCGGAAAGTTTGCCTTCTTTTTCTGACCCTACAAATTCAGAAGAATAATTCAATTTGGAAATTAGAATGAATGAATACAATGATAACGGTGGGTTTTCGGCAGGCTAAGATTATCATGAATAAACATAAAGATATAATTTATTTCACTCTAGAGCTTTAAATTTTTTTTTGTTTTAGTTTCCATATCCAATATGTTTTGTCTCGCTTACCGCAGGATCATCTCTTGCTTATTCCGCGCCTAGAGGAAAGTCCTCTAAAACGATATGCATTTTGATGCCCGAAGCGATGCACCGCATATTTTAATTCTTTCTTTGTCATTACCTTCGATTGGAGGCGCAGAGCCCGCCCAAGTGCCCGCAGCCAGAATCGCTCCCTACATGAATCAGCCGGCGGGGCCGCATCGCGGGCTAAATGAAGCATGCACGCGGCATAACAATTGCGCAGCGGCCTCTCGCGGGCCGCACGCATTCCAAAGCGCATCTCTCGCGGAGCCAACATCGCATCACAATAACAGCCCAGCGCAAGACATTACGGCTCGATGGTCGACGGCGCCCTGAACGCGGCGATCAATCACCAGGGGCCGCGGGTGGTGAACGCCGCGCAGCGCAGAGCCACGCGAGGGGGACGGGAGGCAGCTGCCGCGGAGGGGGTAGACGCGCTGCTGGTTTTGGAGGTGGAGGTGGAGGTGGAGGTGGAGGTGGAGGTGGAGGTGGTGGCGGTGGAGAGGATCAGACTTGTGGTGGAAGGGAAGGCAGTTGTGATGTATGGAATGGTCGCGGTTCTAGCTTGGTGGTGGTAGTGATAGGGGGTGAGAAGACTAGGGCATTTACGATGAAATTGAGGAAAGTTGAAGTCTCTGTTAGATTAAGTGGTTATACGGGTAGTGGTGGTGCGGTGGTGGTGGTTGCGATGATGGAGAATGAAACAAATGTGGGTGGCATGGAGATGGTAATAATGCAATGGCTGATGGCGTTAGCACTGGTGATGGTGATGACCATGATGGAGGTGAAGGTGGTGGTGGTAGTGGTGGTGGTAATGATAATGGTCATGACGATAATGGTGTGATGGAGATGGTGGCGATGTAGTTAATGATGATGGTGGTGGTAGAGGTGGTTCTGGCAATATTGACGAGAATTTGGCACATGGTATAAAGGTAGACCGTCGCGTGTCAGATATAGTAGTGCTACAGAATTGGTAGTGGCTGTGCATGCTGGAGTAAATAAAAATATGGGTGATCTGGGCTGTCCGGGTGACGCCGCGTCGAAGGCTGTGTTGCCGACGTTTTGACCATCCTGTCGGGGTGTTCCTCAGGGCTGGTATGCGACATCATACAAAAAGACACACACAAAAATATATTTCACAATTTCTGTGTTTATTAATATAACTCATTTGGTTTTGATTTATGTTTACTATTTGGAACTATTTTTTTTAATCTTGAAGTTCTCAAAACTAGAGGTTACAATACATCAACACGTCTCAACAAAAAGTGAAAATATTTGCTATTTCGTAACGTACAATGCATAAGCTATATTATGTAATTATACTGTTTTGATTTGTTTCTAAACTTGGTGCGTAATTCACCTCGATCAACCCGGTGACCGGCAGTTAGTTTCTCAAACGTCGACAATCGATGTATTGAATCTCTGCAGGAATAATTGCCCTACATTTGGATGATAGTAGATTATGTCGCGTTTCGCGCAAAGTTTGCCAACTGGGACTGGGAGCAATTGACAGAAAACGCACACCACAGCAGCAGCCAAACGCGCTTTGGACGTCACCCGGAACAAACAGATATAGCCGTTCATTTATTCAGAGTGGGGATTATCATTTGGTCGGATATATGGAACACAACTGACTTCTGCTAATATATATGTCCTTCAGCGTGTTGCACGCAGTTAATTTTTATTAGAAGAGCTTTCAAAGCTAATTATTCTACATGAATGAGCCTGTTTTAAAGTGACGTATTTAATTATTAAATATTAAATTAAGTTGTAAAAATAGCGAGTTATATCACACAAAAATAGAAATAGACATAAAGAGAAAGTTATACCTAAATTTGTAGAATAAACTCGTCTATACGTATTCCTGATTAAAGCCTCTAAATTGCTCTCTTCATTAGTCTCATGAAGATTTCTTTGTCCACAATCACTATAAGTATCATCGTATACCAGTGCTTCTGTAAACAACACTGAGATATTTGTTAGTGTTGTTAGTGTTAAAAAGTGCTTTTCCAAGGTACTCGTCATAAGAACAACCAAATAAAACTACATGCAAAGAGAGTAAATCACATAACACCAAAATATGTGAGAAATGCGCGTGCAACTTCACAGACAAAATTCAGATCTTTTCAAATTCGTACCTCATAATAAAAGTTTGCCGAGAGATAGAGCGGAAACTTTGGAGACATTTGGTATTTCGCTCCAATTTTCTTCCTGAATTTTTATGAAAAGATTTCTTTTCGCCCGTTTAGAATCTTGAAAAGAGTGCTGACAAGAACTTGGGTAAGGAAATTGACGATAAATTTTTTTTTGCGGACTAAACTAAGCTCCATTTCTGAAGTTAAAAAGTTGAAGCGCCCCCGCCAACCTGTACAAAAAGTGCAGGTGGGTCGGGGCGCGGAGGGAGGCGAGTGGGGGGGGGATAGGTCCTCGGCTGTACACGTGCTGTGCGGGGGTATTTGAGGTAGCGCTGGCTGTTCCGTCGAACTTTCGCGTCACGGCGAAAAATCTGCATTCGCAGTCGCCTCACGTCCTCCGCGTAAAACCCGCGTTCATTGGGCGACGCCGAAAAGAGGCGCTGAGGTGACGCGCGGCAGCGAGACTAACGCGCGAGGCGGTGGAAGGGGAGGGGGCACACGGTTAGCGGAGTGCAGGGCGAAGCAGGTCCGAATGAGGCGTTAGCTTCTACGTCAGGGGTGGATATCCTTAGCACCAGAGTCAAACGTGGCTCAAAAGAAATTGTTTACACATATATTATCATTGTTTAGATGTTTTCAAATTTTATCACGACACTAATTGCCATTGTCTTTGTCACAATTATTGTCAGGACAATAATGGTCATTGACAATAAATGTGATATTTGCGATTAAAATTAATTACTAAAGTAGTATTATATGTTGTAACAGTTATCTATTTAAAAAAAGGTTCGTTCATAAGCGGTTATATTTAATCCACATTTTTACTAAAAGTCAAGAATTCTATGCAATAATATATCGTATGGAACTATAAGGGGCGTAGGTGCAGTTAATATTATTTGCCTACAAAAAAATACAAAATAAATACGTAATACATTTTAAAGCTAATATTGAAACATGTGCGTGTAGTAGCTATTAATAATTTTTATTTATTTCATACATAATACATTGATCACCTTTATTCTTACTGTTTATTTATTTAGTGACTCATTATTATCGAAAGAAGGTAAAAAACTGTATATGGGTATAGACTAGAAGCAAATGGGCCCAAGTTTTCTTCAGGCCCAGAATTTGCGTCGGCAAACGTACTAAAAACTTGATTCCATAGTTTTTCTGACGAGGAATGATATAATTTCAATTCTCCAAAAAATATACAAGAATTCTTACATATGTACAGATAATCTTGTTGCATCATTTGGTTGGTTATCTGTATTTTTAATTAATATATTTGTTTCCAAACGTAGTGCCAACAGTTGAAGTTTGTTTCGAGATTATATCAACAAACGCAAACAAAGATTATCCTCATATAGAAACAAATTATTAAATTACTTCTAAAAAGTTTAATATAATTTTACAATGTGATAATGAATTCGCATTTCAAAAGTATTTGTGAACACACTTTTAATAATAGACAACTTAAAAAACTTTAAGAATGTTAAGGCTATGAACAGTAATTTGCGTTATAAGAAAAATATTGTCAAGTATATACTTAATAAGTACTGATATAATATTGAATGCAAATTACACTAATTAAAAAAATACGATAAATACTTCTGTTACAACACGAATTAGTATTTTTATTCTTTCGTTCAGACAACACGAAAAACTCATCAGCCAAAACTTTGTACCGAGCCCCGAAGGTGGTATGTCAGGGGAATGTGCTACCACTCTAGTTCGCCTAAAGCGACGCAGGTGCGGAGCAGCCTTCAGCCCTTCGGCGCGATCGCTCCCACCCCTTCCCGGCCGCTGTTTTGCTCTCTTTCCGGGAGGCCCGCCCATCTGGGCCTCCCCGAGGATCCGTGACGTCAGTTGTGATCGAACGACGCCATACGCGCTCGAGGCACGACGCCCTGGAATCCGCTTTAGAAAGATGAAAGCTCTGAGCGGAGTCATTTGCCACACTTTCGCCGGTAGTTAAATAGATTTTTTTCTCCAAAATTTCACTTTGACATATTTTATGCATTTTAATACTCGTAAGGAAAAATTGTAAATATATTAACGAGAGGGAAGCTGAAGTGTATTTAAAAGAACAGTTGAAAGGAAACACTCGTGGAATATTAACAGTTGAATAGATCAAATGATTCTTGAAAAATTAACAAGCACATAAGAAAAAGGTTCCACTTGCCTAAAAAAATTAAACTAACCACATAAAAAGTAATTCTCAGATTACTAGAATATGTGAAACAGTTAAAATACGAAGACAAGTATTCGAAATTACTAATTTACTAAAGCCCTTTTCTCGCCCACAATTTAAATCAAATGGGTGAGATTCTTTAGAAAATAAACAGAATATCATAAAATTGACAGAAATGATGTTGAAATAACTTATACGCATATTGTTTACGTACTTCAAAATTTTTATGATAAATAAAAGTCTAATTGAACGGTGCTGGGTCCAATACGCAACCAAAGTTTGTACAAATACAACATAAAATGAAGAAAACGTCAAGTTGAATCCAGAATGGAAGGAAAACGCTCAACTGTAACAGAAACTAGTTACTCTGAAAGAGTACTTGCTCGCGAACAGTGAGTGTAGATCGTGAAGTGTCAACAGCAATAAGCATTGATGTGCAACCTCCAGTGGCCTGCCCCCTGAGCGAAGGAGAGAGTATCTGTTTTGCATTTAGACTGGTTCTGCGTCATACTCCGCATGAAGTGAGAAGCGGTTTGAATGAGAGAACGAAAAGTCTATGTATGTACTATTCCACAACGAGTGCTGGAAATGTCAAGGAGTTGGCTTTCCAAGCTCTCTGAAGATGATCATGCAATCAGCAGCGAGACACAGTTTTTGACTAGGTACATCGAGATCGTCAAATAACAGGCCAAATCAGACGGTTGTCCATCGCAATCATGTTTGTTTTAAGACAATAAAATGTGTAATGACAAACTGAAGGTAGTCATTACTGCATGAGAATCTCAGGCACTGATTTTGGCATAGCCTGAAATATTGAAAACTACTACATTTGAAATATCAATTTAAATGCTTCAAAGTATTCGTAGAAGAACGAATATTGTGAGAAACTATTTCCTATTGATTACAAATATTTATAATCTTAAGTATATTTTATCGTATTACATTGATTTGCGGTTTTAAATAAGCAGTCTTTGAAAAATTATATTTCCACATGTTCAGCGTTCTGTGCATTCATGGACACTGGCATTATAACAAGTACATTGACGACAAGGACATTGTAACGTGAGAAATTGTTACAAACAATCTACCTTATACTAATACTCGTTAAGTAATATTAAGTGTGAAGTGAGTTATACAATTACTCGTAAAGTAATAAACTTCTGATTAACTTACAAGCTGTCCATTTCATACAAAAAACATTTCCATTACAAAATCATAGCCCGTTCAAGTGTTTAAAAAACAACAAAAAAAAGAATTGACCAACTTCACAATTGAATTTAAACAATATCAAAAATTATATGAGGAAACATTATGATTGTGAATCTGCACAAGCCTGTGACATTTGTCAAACTCTGCTTCTGTATTCTCAATATTCTCAATTAACTCCAATTCGGTAGAGTCAGCAAATCTGCATGTTCTACTAATTGGATAGTTTACTGAATATAAATGCTTAGACTGATGACACATAAATAGGTCAGACGATCTCGGAATGTGAAAGACTCCACAAAACCCAACTGTTCTAGGAAAAACGGCATTCGATGACGCCGAGTAATTTACTCAGGAAATCTAAATCAGCAACATCCGTAGACGAACTGAGAGACAAAATACACTAACCCATATATATCTCCTTTTTCGAGGTTGTTGGAGAAGTCACCAAATTCTAAAAAACATGTAGCAATCCTGAAGAACTCGTGTTGCTCAATATCCTATAGTATGGCAATAAATGGTGACCAAAATTTAGATACATTTGTACCAGCATTGTAATTGTAAAGGAAGGCAATTTCCTGGTCTTCAGTTAGTGAAGTTCACAACCCATTCCTCGAACCAATTCCAAATGTTGATTTGCTCTGCAACAGTTTTACATGGTCTTCAAAGAAAATTCTCGGGTAAAAGAATACTTAAAGATCTCTTACAGATTGTACCCTCTCCAACATGTAGAATATTTAGCATGATCAGTGATTGCTATATATCTTGACTTGGTGAATGTTTTAACTTTACATCTACTTGGATTTAAAATGAAACTTTTATCATGTTATTTCTTATGTGCGTTTATAGTAAATTTTAATGGGAAATAAATCTATATTTAGGATATCGTAATTTAATTTTGAAATAATGTATATTTAATTGGTATTTTTGAACTTGTCTATTTTTTTATAATTTTGCATTTCCCAATTTTTCTAAGCTTAGCCATTTATTATTCCTGCAATAATTAAACAATGCAATATAAATGTTATTCAATAGACTGAATATCCTAACAACCGTTCTGGTCTTCTATATTGAACTATATTAAACTATAGTGAACTCAAGTAAGTGTGGGTTACGGGAATGTCATGATAAATCTCCCAATTTTTCCCTGCTCATTAAACGGAGATGAATCAGTCCGTGTATTAATTGAGGTCCTGTTACGGCATTTGCTTGGTGTTGATCGGAGATACGACGGAAAACTACCGATCAGAGCAGCCAGCCACTATAATTCTCCTTCACACAGCGGCTGAATTCGACCTAGCTGACAAGCGAATGCCGAAATCCTACCACCGTCGGGACTTGAATCCTAGGACTTGAGGCACTGCAGTGACATCAAATGATGTCCTGTGCCACCTAAGCTGCTGTTTTGTTTTAGCTGAAGTTTACTTGACTACTTGCGACACGAAACATCAACCTCTTTAAACACGATAAATTTTTTTAAGGTCGCATCAACTACTAGGTCATTAGCGACCACTATTGCGTGTAACGGTATGGTAAATCTTTTTTTTAAGGTCGCATCAACTACTAGGTCATTAGCGACCGAAACACAATACAACCATGCCCGAGGCGGGACTCGAACCCGCGATCCTTCGGTTCGAGTTCGCTACGGCACTACTGCCTTAGAGATCTCGGCCACTGGATCGGCTACGATAAATCTTGTTCGAGAATGAAATCAAGTTCCTTAAAATAAGTGACCACGTACTAAATGTACCGTAATAACCTCCCTACTCTTCCGGTTTTCTTGATGCTTTAGGGTACACTTGTTAAAAAATGCTTCATTACAAACATCTCAATGTATTTAAGTCGTTTATTGTTTACAGAGCAAATCGATAATTTTTCATTAACAAAACAAATGCTTTTATTGAAACGCAGAAAAATAAGGACTGAGGCACATGAAAATATTCCACATATAATAACTCAATTTCATTAGTTTTATCAACAAATATTTTTCATGCAATCTCTGAGAAATAATTCCAAGAATTCATTTAACAAATGCACGAGAATGAACTAATAACGATTAACTCAAATATTGATATCCAAATAATACACATACATGATATTGCAGGTATGAAACAACCCCCGAAAACACAGCTTAGAAATTAATGTTTGAAATGGAAAAAATGGAAATTCACAAAATTCCAAGACCTGTCAACACATAACTTGCAAATTAGCTAACATATTTTAAGTGACAATAGTCAGCATCAAGACAAATGAAATGAAAAATTGAGAATTTAAAACTTTTAGAAACATGACAATATATAGGTTAATCCGTATTAATTCGTTTATCGATCATGTTTTTAGAAATTTATGTATATTAATAAATATGAACTGTGAGACGAACTCCAAGCAAAAACATTTCGCCACCTAATTCTTCGTCTCACAGACCAATTCTTGTTTGTTTATTCATCACTCAAAACATACCCCTACGAAGTCAACACATTTTCCCTGCTGTCTGCAATCATCTTATGAGCTTTCCATGAAAACATTTCGACTAGTTGCGAATCCACTGAGGAACCCTTTTTTGATGATGACCAAAAACAATGACATAAGACTTAAGGTGAAAAATGCTTGAAGCCAACTCGGAATTGTACGATAGAAGTAGCAGTAGCCTCATTTGAATTTGCAAACAAGTTAACATATTCTGAGGGACAATATTCAGCATCTAGACAAATGCTGATCCTTGTAGTAATTTCAGGTGTGTGGTGCTCTGAAGTCTTTCTTTCATACCTCGCTCTTCACACCTTTACTGCTTGTTTTGGATATTTTTCTTCTTTTCGGTTGGCAGGGTTTTTGAGTAGTATGCTGCAGAGGCTATTGTGACACCTGTAAGAAAGTTTGTATCTATAACTCCTTTAGCGTCCCTTCCTTCGTAAAAAACATTGCCACAACTTTTCATGGTGAACTGATCCTCAGAGCTTTCTTGAGTTTAGGAGATCCGATGATCTTCTACGCATTTTCATATTTTCCATCACTGAAGCACCTACAACACTCTTTCCTTGCTAAAGAACTTACAACACTCTTTCCGTCCTCTACTCTGTGAAATGGATCTTTCTTTTGTCCTTGAACACAATACTGAAACAAAAGGGTCTCTTAAAGACTGTCTTCTCCATAGTATTGTTTGATCCTCCGCCAAATTTAAGAATCATGGATTTTTTGGTCAATCAGAACGCATTTTGGCCAATCACATTGTGATGTTTGAAATTTGAATACACATTCCATTCATTTACAATTATATCAATACCTACAAACAATTCTAGCGTACACACAAGGATGTGGGGTTTTGTGGTTGCGTACTGTGATGGTTTACATCATTTTCATTTAAATGTACAATAATCTGTGCAAATAGACGACCGAGGGTGTAGTACCTACGGAGCCAAAATAAATTTTGGATACCAAAAGCTTTTGAGAGGTAGATAGTACTAATGATGGACGAAAAAAGATTTATTCATTGATTGTGAATAATGCGATTCATTGTTCAAGTGAATAATTCAAAGTGATTCATTGTTAGTAATCTCGGAAGCGCTGACGTTTTACCGTAGTGCCACAAGTACACGTTTTTACTAAGGAGGTGGCGGTGATCTTTCTCCACTACCTACCGTCGGCTAGCGGTTAGCGGTTTTCCCCTAACCAGATATCTCCCAATACCCCAGCTGGAACAAGCTCTAAGCTCCCAACCGGTCTCCAGCCATGTGTGATAGAGTAGTGCATGTTAGTGCAAGTGTGTGTATGTAAGGGGCAAGGGTAGGAAGAGGCCGGGAAGATCGCGCGCGGTCTGTGGCCCGTTTGTTACGGAACTGCTCCGGCATTCGCTTGGAGTTGACCGGAGAAACCACCGATCAGAGCAGCCGGCCGCTAGAGTTCTCCTACCGAGAGCCACTGAATTCGACCTAGCTGACAAGCTAGTGTCGAAAATCCTGCCATCGCCGGGACTCGAATTCTAGGACGGGAAATAAAAAGGATAATATATGGAACTAGAAAGGGCAAACACGTGACATCTGACAGTCCCTTAGGATGGGGTCGGTTTGCTAAGTCTGACTGCGATGAAAATCGAAGAGACAATGACGCGCGGGGAACTACGAAGAATTGAAACATATTGTGAAGTAATGTCCTACATATGAAAATGACCTTATTTTGTTTGAAGAAAAGTGTGACGTATGCAAGAATCAAAAAAATATAAATTATACATTTCTAAGGGGAGACGGTACCATGAAATAAGTTAAGATATCGATTTTCGTTTTTGACTAAATAAAGAGTTCAAACCTTGCTCTTTGAAAATATATCAACTTTTTTTCTTCTAGGATACCTGTAAGTTCCTTTAATTGTTATTTCAATGTCGTAGTGGGCATGAGCCACGCCCTCCTGACACTGCGTACGAGTATGGCTAATTGTTTCGTAATATTGAACGCATGGTGGGTTGTTAATGAGTTTACTGAAACATGCTCTGGTTCATACGTTGGTAGCGTTGGTCTTTTCCGCTGAAGAAGATGATCTAGAATACGGAGTAGGGATGTCCTTGTAGAGCAGCGGCAAGTACAGACTTTTTTGAAATGGCGTTTCCCGGAAAGTACTTATTTTTAATTAATGTACCTTTTCTTCAAAACTATTATTCACAATTTACTGAATCTTTCAAGATACATTATTTATAGTATTGATAATAAATTGACATTTCCATATCAAAAATATAAAAAATTATGTTTGTTAAAAAATTAAGGCAAAAGATATAATTGAAGAAAAAATCTAAATATTTTTAATCAATTTCAAAAAATGTCAAAGTAATAACAAAGGTTTTATCTTTTAGTGTGCTAAATAGAAATATTTTCTAGTATACCATATTCTAGAAAAGGTATATTAATTGTAGCAAATTTAACATGAACAGTATACATGGTACCCTCTTTCCCTCTAATCTACTTTGTCATTTAAATGACGCCTTTTATGTCAGTTTCTACCTTCTAATTAATTGATACTAGCCTGCAAGCATCACCTCCTAGGAGAAATATCTATTCAGCATCACACGGAAGCAAGCAGCACTGGCTTCGCGACGCGTACCGGAGTGTGTTTTCCGCGCGGGTGAATATTCAAAGACGACAAAGAGCAACGCAACGGGCGCGCGCGATTGACGCGCCCTCTCGATGCTTCTCGAGCCCCGAGGCGCCGCGTGAGGACGCCGAGGACGCGGTTGGCAGCAGAGGGCGCAGCGAGCGCGTCGCAGGCGGTCGCGTCCTCCACCGATTCATATCCTGCTGCTAGAGCGCGCCCTCGCGTCGCGAGCTGTCGTTGTGTCGCTTCGCCCCCGGCCGGTGCTTGTTCGAGCTCGCGGGCCACGGCTGGCGTAGAACTCTCGAATCAAGGGCCCCCTCACCAGGGATTGTGTCCCGTGCGATGTATTCTAGGGCATCGCTGCTAGTGGGTCGCTCAAGACTGCCAGCAATAACGCGGTGTCAGGGAGCTGTTTTACGAGAGTAAACGACGTCTCCTTTAGAAGGAGAGGAAGGTAGTTTCCAATGCTAATAAATCTACATCTATAAGCAGTTTTGACGCTGAATTACTTACATGTTGAGGATAGTTTTAGGCTGGTGAGATCACGGCATCACTTCTGCAAGAAATTAGGAAACAATATTGGTAAATTGGTAAATAAAAATCGTCAATAATTCTTTAAAATTCCTGATTAACTTTCTCAATTTCAGTTTACATGTCCTTCACACTAATGTCAAGTACAATATAGAAATGCCGCATACAAGTATTATTATAACTGCATTAAATCAGTTACTTTACTGTCATCGTTTCTATTGCTCGCAGTGATTCAAATGTGTTCTCATTTGCATCTGCGTTTAGAACAAACTATATCGGAAGAGTTACTTTTCTCAGCAATTGTTTTTTGCATCATAATGCATAACATCACTCTCTGGGAAGTACCATGCCATTGTTGAATTAAGTACAGATTTTTTCAAGGAAGTGTCCTTTTCATAATAGAATGGAATTTCAAAGAATGATCATACAAGCATTGCTGTCAATTGTCTCCAATTCGTTTGGATATAGGATACTGAAATGATGTTTCAAATGATGTTTCAATTCCTTTATACTGTCATATTAAAGAACAAACATTGAAAATTTTAAAAGAAAGGAATAATTAGTTGTAAATTTAGTAGTTAGGCGGAAGAGCAGGCTCTATGGTCTGAGCCTAGCCATTAATAAAGGCATTATTATTATTATTATTAATTATGATTATTATCCCATTATTATTATTATATTATATTATTATTATTTATTACTTATTAATTCATATATTATATTATCCAGTTAATTCGCGAGATGGTAGATTCTGCGCCGACCTATCGTCGACTAGGGGTGGGGGGCGTCCTCAACCAGGGTATACCCAGCCAGTGAGGACACCGCCCCAGTTCCGGAACAAGCTTCAATAGTTACCGACCCGGTCTTTCCGGCATGTGTGCTTATGTAGTGCGTGTTAGTGTGTGTGTGTGTGTGTGTGTGTGTGTAAGTAAGGGAAGAGGAGAGGACAAGGAAGAGATAGGAAAGAGCGTGGTTCGTGGCCCGTTTGTTAGGTTACTGCCACAGCATGCACCTGCAGTTGATCGGAGAAACCACGGAAAATTACCGATCAGAGCAGCCGGTCATTAGACTTCTCCTCCAGACAGCGATCTATTTCGACCTAGCTGACGATCTAGTGTCAAGAAACCAGCCATCGT
This sequence comes from Gryllus bimaculatus, assembly GCA_017312745.1. Lineage (NCBI taxonomy): Eukaryota > Metazoa > Arthropoda > Insecta > Orthoptera > Gryllidae > Gryllus > Gryllus bimaculatus. The sequence continues at coordinate 759,374 of BOPP01000085.1, read as the reverse complement.
CTGGAGTGAAACCCTAGGATCTGCCGGTCAGAGGCACTGCAGTGACATCAAATAATCCCCTGAGCCACCTCCCCTGGTCACACGCGATCAGAACAGGCCGAGAACGAGCATCTGGACGGTAACGTGAACGGAAAGGATGGTCAACGATCAGCTTGCCCCCCGAAACCAATGGTCTCTTGACCAATGGCAGAACAGCAAATGGAGGCTACACACTTCCAGCTGATCGAACGCGCGACTCTTGACGGAAGCGAACCTGAGAGCGCAGTTGAGGTTAGAGCGTGAAATTGTGAAGGTAAGGTATGAGGCGGAGTTTGTTACATTTTGTTGTTTTATTTTAGTTCGTATTTTAGTGTAATTCTTTTTCCACAAAATTCCTATAATTAAAAATTCACTAAACATACCTACGTGTTCGCTTAAGTACTTAGGATTCGAGATTCTTTATTTGTAAACGTTTGCAAACTGAAAGATAAAAGTAAATGAAAGATAATAATTCTAATATATATATATATATATATATATATAAACAATGATATGAAGTAACACAAATACAAAATGTATTTGTAACACAAATACAAAATGTATTGTAAAATGTAATATAAAATAGAAACAGTAAAGTAAAAAACAATATATAAAAAATGAACTCAAAATTAACAATAATTTACGAGATTTAAAAAGATGGAAAACAGGTATAATAATAGAGAAGCAATGATATAAAACAAGTGCGACTCAATAGGTACGTGCATCTCTGAAATTCCAAAGATGATGTAATAAATAGGCATGAAAAACGTGGTAAAAACGAAAGATAAATGAGTATAATACCACGAAAGCGCACAGAAATAAACTCCAGAAACGCAATTGACGGCGGGAAGAGGCGAGTCAGCACAGATAGATGGGAAAGCAAAGATACGTTAGGCAAGGAGTGGTTGGTTTTGTTAAGTTCTTTGATTTTCAGTTTCATAACGCATTCTTCTGCCCGTTGGCGTAGATTGTGATACGTCTGTCGTTCCCGTACACTAGATTGATTGATTGATTGATTGATTTGCGTCATAGTGATGGTGTCTTTACCTTTTAAGATATAAGGACACAAAAAGTGGGAAAATGTGAAATCAATTACTTTGGGCGACAATGGGTGGGCTCTGGGAAGATCAGGGGGCAAATCGAAAATCTAGGCCAGACCAAAGGAATTGAAAAACAAAACTAGCAGGAGAAAGTAGGGGCCATTCGGTAGCACATTATTGTTTAGATTTATGTAATATTGTAGCACCTGTATTGAGAACACTGATTTCTTATTAGTTTCCTGAGTCGCTTATATCCTCTTTTTTTAAAAATTATGGTAACGTCAGCAGTCATTCGGATTTGAGGGCTTTTTCATTTTTCCAGTACATGTTCTGAAAATGTTTTAGCCTACGTGTGAAGAAAAGTTACTAAACTTAATTAGCTATACATTCCACTCCGCCGTTCCTAGTATTTTCTATTGCTAATTATAGTCAGTTCCGTTTCCATTTCATTCGCGCTTAGCTCATCTACAACTTCCAGAACCTTAAATTTGGTAATATCCTCATTCAACCTCACGCTCCTTTCGGTAGTTCGGTCACAATCCGGCTACATAATAATGTTAATAATAATAATCTAATATCTTGACATATACAAACCACTTAAAGCAAATAATTATTTTGCTGAAAATTCTATGCTAGTTTCGATTTCCGAAAAATTGGTACCGCACTGTCGCATACCAATGAAGTGCATACAAAAGCAAAAACTGATAATACAACATGGAACTTTATATGTCTTATTTCGTTTACTTTGAAAACTTCTAAATTTTAGTTCCATGGATATTTTTTATTATAGCATGTTCTCAAAGATTCAAATTTATATACATCATTGTCCAAATACCTTTCAGTAATTAAGCTTACAATACTTGTTGTAAATGATACGAAGTTATTCATCGTATTTGAAAATGTATGTTTTATAATTTTTTTCAATATATTTGCTTTGTTGCATGTCTAATTTAGCTATTAAAATACTGACAAAACGTCTGTTTGCGAATCATTTATATAATTTTTAATGAATTCGTTGGATGGTTCATTTATTTGTTTCAACGAAACTCAAATACGCTTTTAAATGACGTTCGTGTATAATGAGGGTATATTATACTATAATACCTCCCCAATGATATTCACTAGTTGCACATAACTTTTTATACGTAATAAAACTTTTAATGATAATGAAATTAAGTAAGTGTAAAAATAAATGAATCATGATCCTGAAAATTTAATAACCTACAGGCTATTATTATTTGTATTTTATATTTATTTTTATATTATATATATATATATATATTATATTATATTATATTATATTTTTAATAGCCTGTAACCTACAGGCTATAAAAATTTCAAACGATTCCACACATGTTTTCATTCATGTACTGCTTGAAATATTAAGATTCAAATAAGTATTAAATACGTATTTCAATAATTCATTACCGTTACAATTTCTATTTCAAAAACGAGCATTCACTCCCATTACAATTTCGAGTTGTGTTCTTTCAATTTGTTTCATCGGATTGTCATACGTAGACCTGTAAATTACTCGTCAAATAGGAGTCGAGTGCCCTCCTTCGCCAGAATATACAGCGACGTTATCGCACGCCGCCGCGACCTTTGACCGCCCAGCGCGACGCGACGACCGTAGGCCCGCTCCGTCCCGCCGAAGGTCACAGCTCCACTGATCGAATCTCGATCGTGCCGCGAAGCCCCGCTGATCCTTGGGCAATAGCCGAAAATCCAGGGCTCGCCTCTCGCAGCCCTGCCCGGCGCGACCCGCCACATTAGGGCTTTTCTTTTCAAGATTTTCAAGCGCCGCGGAGGGCAATGAAGGGGGGCGGTGGCGGTGGCGGTGGACGTGGACGCTGGACGTGGACTGAGGTGGAGGTGGAGGTGGAATGCGGAGGTGGATGCGGAGGTGGATGCGGAGGTGGATGCGGAGGTGGATGCGGAGGTGGATTGCGAGGTGGATGCGGAGGTGGAATGACGGAGGTGGATCGCGGAGGTGGACTGCGGGAAGGTGGCAGTGGAGGTGGATGGTGGAAGGTGACGGCCGGAGGTGAGGCGGAGGTGGAGGCGGAGGTGGAGGCGGAGGTAGATGCGGAGGTGGCAGGTGGAGGTGGCGGCGGAGGTGGAAGGCGAGGTGGAGGCGGAGGTGGATGCGGAGGTGGAGGCGGAGGTGGATGCGGAGGTGGAGGTGGATGCGGAGGTGGAGGTGGATGCGGAGGTGGATGCGGAGGTGGGAGGTGGAGTGGGAGGTGGAGGCGGAGGTGGACGGTGGAGGTGGAGGCGGAGGTGGAGGCGGAGGTGGAGGCGGAGGTGGAGGCGGAGGTGGAGGCGGAGGTGATGCGGAGGTGGAGGCGGAGGCGGAGGCGGAGGTGGAGGCGGAAGGTGGATGCGGAGGTGGAGGCGGAGGTGGATGCGGAGGTGGATGCGGAGGGGATGCGGAGGTGGATGCGGAGGTGGATGCGGAGGTGGATGCGGAGGTGATCGGAGGTGGAGGGTGGAGGGTGGAGTGGAGGCGGAGGTGAGGCGGAGGTGGATGCGGAGGTGGTGGATGGTGGGGCGGAGGTGGAGGTGGAAGGCGGAGGTGATGCGTGAGGGGGGGGGGGGGGGGGGGGGGGGGGGTTGATGCGGAGGTGGATGCGGAGGTGGATGCGGAAGGTTGGAGTTGCGGAGGTGAGGTGGAGGTGAGGTGGAGGCGGAGGGTGGGAGGCGGAGGTGGAGGCGGAAGGTGGATGCGGAGGTGAGGTGGAGGTGGAGGTGGATGCGGAGGTGGATACGGAGGTGGATGCGGAGGTGGAGCCGGAGGTGATGCGGAGGTGGACTGCGGAGGTGCGAGGTGGAGGGCGGAGGTGGAGGCGGAGGTGAGGCGGAGGTGGATGCGGAGGTGAATGCGGAGGTGGAGGTGGAGGTGGAGGCGGAAGGTGGAGGTGGAGGTGGAGGCGGAGGTGAGGTGGAGGCGAGGTGGATGCCGGAGGTTGGTGGTGGAGGTGGACGTGAGGTGGAGGTGGATGGCGGATGGTGGAATTGCGGAGGTAGGAGTGGAGTGGAGGTGGAGGTGGAAGACGGAGGTGGAATGCGGGAAGTGGAAGGGTGGAGGGGAGGTGGACGTGGAGGTGGAGGTGGATGCGGAGGTGGATGCGGAGTGATGCGAGGGTGGAAAGGGAGGTGGAGTGGAGGCGGAGGTGGAGGCGAGGTGGAGGCGGGTGGATGCGGAGGGTGGAATGCGAGAGGCGGAAATGCGGAGGGGAGGCGGAGGGTGGAGGTGGAGGTGGAGGCGGAGGTGGAGGTGAGGTGAAGGTGGAGTTTTGCGATGGCGATGGCGATGGCGTGACGGTGATAGCGCGCGGTAGGAGGGAGTGGGGGTAAAGTCGCCGGGAGGGGGGTGGAGGCGGGCGGGGGTGGAGGTTGGGGAGGATGCGGAGACGGAGGAGGATGGATGAGGCGATGGCGGGGTGAGGCGGATGGCGGGGGTGGGGCGGTGGTGGGGTCATGACGGGGTGGCAGTCGGGCGGGGTCGGGGACGGGGTTGGGCAGGGTCGGGGCGGGGTCGGGTTCGGGGTCGGGTCGGGGCGGGGGCGGGGCGGGGGCGGGGTCGGGTCGGGTCGGGGGCGGGTCGGGGTCGGGGCGGGGCGGGGGCGGGCGGGGTCGGGGACGGGGTCGGGGCGGGTTCGAGGGCGACGGGCCAGCGGCGGCGGTGGCGAAGAAAGGTATGGAAGCGACGAGGCGGCGGCGGCGGCGCAAGGCAAAAGGCGTGCGGGGGTAAGCAGTGCCGGTGGAGGGGGGGGGCGTGGTCGGCGGCAGACTGTTGGGTGAAGCGGACGCCTTTCAATCATCGCGCTCTCGTTTGCCGGCCCTGGAAACCCCGGCGCCGCATGAGACGAGGCTGACACGAAAGCGCCTGCGGGCGAGTTCGGGAGAAAAAGAGCGTCGAGGGAATCGAAGTCACAAGGAGGTGGTTATACGTACGTGTAAGAGATGGAAACGTGTCTCGGTGTGCTGCGTTCTTATCTTGAGCAGCGGACCGACGAGAAAGAAAGAGGTAAGAAATAATGTAATGGCAAATACTGACATTTGTTTGCTATGGCACTCCAGGTCTCAAAAATCGAAGCTTGACCAAAAAAAGATCGCATACGGAGGGTAATCAGATATGAGCACAGTGATAATGGCCTGACGGAATTATTTGGATGAATAACGATTCCAAAGACGTTATACACAGCAACAATAAAGAATATTATATATATTGAGATTTTCAGCAGTCATAATCAGTGAATATTTGAGATTTTAGGAACGTTAGAGGAGTATCAGTATATGAATTGCTGTGAACAATTCCAATGTTGTTGGCTTTTCGGAGCAAAATGGTGTTAATGCTATGAATTAAGTGGTTTTAAGGTGTCGTCAAACACGAGAAAAGTAATGACGGAGAGCGGTATTGGTCAGTGATAGTGGTAACAGTTCGTTCGTTACTATATACAGAACATAACCACGAAAATGCAATGAATGACAACATTGCCTCAGAAATTTGTTCACCCGATTTACGAGAATTCAAAGAAGAAAACCGGATAGGAGAAAGTGTTCTAATAAATTTCGGGGCAAATATGAATATGTATCGAGTGACTACAACACGAAGTCTGACCGCACTCTCCATCGCAGTAATACTCTGCGTTAATTTGCTGTGATGCCCATGGCTTGAGCTGGACTTTGATGCGGTAGGCGCCTCGCTTTCAAAACACCGCCTTGTGTAGGAGTTTTGCTACTCATGTCTGAGAAGTTATAATCGTTTGTATCTTTTGAAAAGTAACGTTGGTATAGTTTTTTGATCATTCTTGATCATCCATTAATGTGTTCAATGGATTATTATAATTTTAAGTGCCAAATGTATGTATAGAGTGTTGTGCTTTATGATGAATTAAACATATCGTGAAACGTTGGCAAACTCAATGATTTCTGTTTTAATAATTACTGCTGACAACATCTCGTGATCTCAAATTTCCTATTCAGGAATAAAAAAATCCAATTTCCTAAAAGCAATATTCAAACGCCAATGGAAGGTTCGCATTCTTCTTTTCTCTAAAAACAACGTTTTTTTGACAAATATTATTACCATTATACTACATTTTTTGAACATTTTTTAAAAGTGCACTGTAATCAAAAATAATATGTCTACTCTAAAAGAACATTAAACAGAATAATGGAAAGGATTACTTTCCAGGGATTTTGGAAGAGGAAAGTAAATACATTTTTGAGGCGATTGGAAACTACGAGCAAAACAAAAAACTACTGAGATGTCCCCCTTAGGAATAAGTGCAGAAATATAATATGTAATAATAACCCATGTTGAGACGTATCTACACAGAAAACACAAACAACACGATAAATAAAGAGAAACAATGTCAGTTCAAAAGGTCAACAACGGCGCTCATAAACCTCTAAACTGGATGAAAGTACAAGAAAGTGCGGGGGAAGGTTTTGTTGGATGAGGGTTGGCAGAGAGATCTCAGAAGGCCATTGGCAGGCGGAGATCTCGAGGTGGCAAGCGGGATAGCCGCGTGGGCGGCAGGGGACGGGGGGCGGCAGGGGTGGCGGAGATGGGGGGAACGGGGGCGGTAGGGTGGCGAAGATATTGGGGGTGGTAGGGGTGGCGAGGGCTGCGGGGAAGCGAGGAAAACGGTCGGCGCGGGTGCGAGCGAGGGCGGGGTGGGGGCGGGGGCGGGGGGGGGGCGGGGCGGGGTCGGCGCGGCGGCGTTCGCCCAGAAAACCGCCGCGCGCCGAGTGAAAAAAGTGAAAGCCTTCTCGCGGAGGAGGTAGACGTGGCAGGATAAGAAATTGGGGACGGGAGGAGCCTGAATTTGATTGAAGGTTGGCCGCAGGAACCGAAACGAAGAGGAAAATTGAAGGGAAGGTCCGCAAGAAAAAGGAAGCTGCGGCAGCCGACGACGTGAAGCCGGCGATAGGAGGAAGAACGGAATGAGATACGCATTTGTGCTGCATTCGATAAAAGCGAAGTGTATTATGGGCGGCGGGAGGGACTGGTGTCGGAGGTCGATGTGGTATATCGCACCTTGTAAACAACTGAAGCGTGCGGAGGGGAGGGCGCTTTCATATTTCGCTCTGTAGGAAGATTCTGGGCGCAGCTGCTGAGAGACTGAATGGTTAAACAAAATCTTCAAAACACGTTCTTAAAAGAATAAAGCTGTCGATAGGCGATGGAACGAACAAAATGAGAATATTGATGAAATTGAAATACATTTTTTCCATTATTAAATCGTTGTGGTAAAAGAAGAATTCAATTATTTGTCTGAACAGTTTGAAAAATATTGATTAGTACTTTTTATCAATTGATGCAAGCAAATTATGTATTACCCTATATCATTCATCAATTGTGGCGAACAAGATCGGAAGATGCTTTGAACAGTTTATATACTACGTCAAAAGCGGGATAGAAATAAATGAAAGTAATAGTGATGAATTCCCATTATTTAGCTTAGTAACGTTGCAAATACTTTAATGTATTATAGTAAAATTATATAAATTATTTTAAAATACAACTCAATAATATTGTAAATCAGTCACAATTACGTACCAATGTGAGCTTTGTATAGGTCGTTTTAACATTTGCTTCCGAGACATTTGTTACATTTTTTCACTAATTATTCCAAAAGAACCGTTTCGCATACTGCTTACACAGTATAGAGAAGATACTCTGATACTTCAGACAACTGAAAATGTGAATTTTCGACAAAAATCTCTTATAATAGATAAGGCATGTAGCATATGTAGCATATTACTTCCTCTAACACGATATGTAGTCAGAATTCCCGTTTGGTGGGTCCTTGATACCGAAAAATCGATTGACCGCAAAACTTTAGCCCGACCGTCTGTTCAGTTGTGAACAACGCTAGGGGCTTTTACACCAAAGATGATACTCCCCAATGGATCTGACTAACGTCGCTACCGCTTTAATTTGAAATTGTTATTTTAATACTGTAATGAAAGCGATGCTTCCCAGGTTGAGAAGACCGGAATACGGCGTGGAGATGTCTTCGTGCTAACCACACGTACTCCCTTAACCCGTGGCCGCGAGGCCGGGACGCCGCTGGTGGACAATGGCCCGTACACGGACCGCGCCAAGTACAGTATAATATAAGCCAAAATATGTAAACGATGTATGCGCACAATAGTATATACTACGCTGCGGAGACATCGTAGAAATTAATTGAGTTGGTAATTATATATAACAAAGAGAGGGACACAAAATAAGGAGAATGTCTACCAACGGAAAAATGGCGATGGCAGACACAACAAATGATAACAAACAACAGAAAAACAAAATATCAGAACAAGTGACATCGGACACAATGTTCAAGAAAGTGGCAGTGGCAGTGGTTGTGACACAAAATGTGAAGTGACAGTCGCAAGGGTAACGACAATGATGAAAACAGCGGTAGTGCATTGACAGCGCCAGGATCAACAATAGTGACAAGGACAGTGACAACAACAGCAACAACAACAGCGACAACAGTGACAACAACAGTAACAACAACGGTGACAACAACAGTGACAATGCCAGCGACAGCAACAATGACAGCGATAACGACAGCGACAGTGACAAGTTTGTTGACAGTGGTACGAACAGCGACAGTGACGGTGACAATGTCAGCGTCGGTGAGCGGTTAAGTGAGAAAAGCAGTGGCAGTACCGATCCTCAGAGCGCAGCGGCGCACAGCGTAACAGCGCGCTGGCCTCACGCCCATCACCTGGCTTCGCTGTCGCCGCCACGTCGTGTCACCGATTCATTACACAAATTACGATATTTTTATTTCCCGCCCGTCACTCGGCGCCTGGTGATTAATTCGGCCGTCGTCGGCGACACGCAAAGCGGGGGTAGATGGCCGGATAAGGGAGCGGAGGGGAGGCCACTGGGAAAGTGGGACGGGGCCCGGCAGGGGTGGGGAGGGTGGCGAGGGAGGGGAGGAGAGAGGGAGGGGAGGGGGAGGGGAGGGGGTGGAGTGGGAACGGTTGCGCACACAGACGACTCTGTGAACGACAGGTGACGATGCGCTGCGGTCGAATATTTTTTGCAAAATGAGCTCGCGTTGCCGCAAATACTTTAATGAGACAAAACAAAAATCGCGTTGTTATTTTTTTAATAATCACGCGAAAAGGATGCAACAAGAGTGTGCACCTGTTCAAAATATGTTGCATAATCCATCAGGTAATCTGACAGTAATGAATGTGGATGAACACATACCCACTTGATGGAAGAATATGACAGAAATGAGTACGTTGGACAAATTAAAAACGTCAACAGAACAAGAGAACCATACAGTGTAGAATAAGTATGTGTGTTATATTAATATTTTGTCAACATTGTTTCAAAAGCTCAGTTGTGGTTCCACAATATTAGCGAAAAATCTCAAATGATAAGTTAGCCCTGAAACTAAAAGAACATTACAGTAGGAAAATGGAATAAATTTAGTCGCAATATTGTCTACCATTCCGCTTCGTATTCATATTATTATAGTACTTCCAACATAAAAGATATTGCCTGTAATCAATATTTGTATTACCAATTACAATATTATTGTCCCGAAATGGTAAAGAAATGGTATTATTATTATTATTATTAATGTAAGTGTTGCAATTTTTGCAATTATTACCATTAACTGCCACCGGGTCATACCCAATTGCAGTTCTAATAAATGTATGTATGTATGTATTGCATAGTGTTTTGTGCATATTGCATAGCTCAGTTGTAATAGTATTACGATTTGTCTCCAGAAGGAAAAAACGTACAGAAATAAACAATAGTCAGGTGGCATTCAAGTTTCTTCCTGATACACTTCATGTTTTCAACAATAATCTAACTCTTGCATGTGCTAACCGAATTGGTATTTATTCCAGGAAATCAAAACGACGCTGCTGCAGAAGCTTCTATTGCATCAAAACGCGATCATCTCCCCGAAACATTTTTTAAATTTGTGCTCTCCCATAACTTTGAAAATACCATTTCATAGCCTTGACAGACGCGAAAAGTATTTATTTAAAGAATGCAATCAAATCAATAAAGAAAAAAGAGTAAACTTAAGAAAACAGTTGCGTACCAATCACATTTTAGCTTAGAGACTTTAAGGAAAGTAATGGATGAATGGATGCAGAGAGGCAAAGAAAATGCACCATCACGCTAGTGACACACCAGTGTTAAATGACGGACGTTATAGTACGCCTAGAGTAGCTCAAAAGGTACAGAAGATCTTTCTGTGTGACGTGCGTTGAAATTAGCGGCCTAATGGACAACGGACGTCAACCGCTAGTCAACGTGATTTACTCCGCGACGCACGTTGTAAATTCAGCAGGAAACTTCTTTAGTTGTTGGTACACTGTCTGCGTTGCGACAACGTTAGCTATAAAACTCATAGATCGGCATATAAACACATTCAACTACTGAAATTATTCATCCTATCAGCTCCGGTCAAAAAATGATTACCTTCTTTTCATATATCCAAAAATAAAGATGGTAGAATATCTCCAAAAAAAAACATTTGGATGCAAACATACATGTATTCATAAAACTGCGATATAAACAATTGTTCTTATATTGCAGGAGAAATTGTATCCAATACGAGTAAGCAAGTAGTGGAATGTTTATTTTGAAAAATATTCCAAGAATGGTTCAGGCGCTTAATGTTAAAAGTGTCCAATAGACAAAAGAGCTGACATCTGATTATTGCTGTTATTACATGTAATGAAATTCACGTTAACAATTCTTTTAAAAATTGCCTGTACCTGCCACCCAGTGGACAAGGTAAAAGTTAAACATAGAAATTGCATCTATTCTCCTGGACGTGATTTTATTCAATGAAATTACTACCCGTGCTAGATGTATGTATGTGAGTATTCCTTGATACCGAGAAGAATATTAATTTTCTCTCACCAATCATGCTACTTACGAATCCGCGTTGAGTATGAAGTGAATATTAATCGCACATTTCGGCTCAATATAAACATTCTCAAGTTTGATATGTACTGATATCAAGTATATTTAATTATTCATTCACTACTCAGTCATTTACGCTCGCAAATAATTTTTCCCTCTCCAAACTTCAGTCCAACTTCAGAAATCAGCGCCCTTTTGAAACTCTCCTCGGCAGTCCAAATGTTCTTCACTTCCTCACAGACCACTAATTAGCAGAATCTTCACAAAACACTCCCCCACAAGCTGCAGGAGATTTGTCACCGCGTCGCAGCAACAATCCCCTGGGGCGTATTCAGAAGCCCCAAATGAACACCTCCCCCACCGGTTGCCGGTTCACAAGACACGGGAGAACCTTGACGCGAAGTAAAAGCCTCCCTCACGCACCTCCCCCCTCCCCGCCCACGCAGAGCGTACACGACAGCGGGAGAGCGACGCACAAAGCCCAGATTCCCGATGGCAGTTGCATTGAGGCCACACACGGGAGAGCAACTTCAGAACAGGGGGGAAAGAGATGTACGCCGCAAGGATGAGGCTGCTTGCCTAAATTTCACTAAAACCGTTCGACCTCTGTTCACATTCACATATACTACTAGAATCGGTTTCCATTACTCAATTTTCAAATTTCGTATACTGTGAAAATCGTGAATGTTACGTGATAGTACCGACAATTTAAAATTATACTTGTAATTATTGCGAGAAGTCGATAAATACTAGATTGAGAAGCGATGAAAATAACTGCTGTGCCCTTTTCTAGAAACTTATTTGAGGAACTCAACATATGGATTTTAGTTCGTAAATTAAAATCGAGTTTTACCCAAAGCAGTATTTTGTTATTGTTCGCAAGCAACACAATGTTTCATTAAAAATGCTCAGACAACAAATGGAAATAAATAGCCTACGGTACAGTCTTATTAATTAGTTGAATAAGTATATCAATACAAAATTCTTGAAAATTTAACGAATATTTCGAAAATTCAAAATTCCTTGGTTAATGATCTGTAAAATAAAAAAAACACAATTTTATTACCACTGGATGTTGTAATAAACAAAGAATTAAGTTCACAAATGCCTTTCATGACAACGAATGCCAAATTGTGAATGATTTTGATTTTTTTTACAGTTCGGAGAGCTTTGAGAAAGTTTTATAGCGAAACAGTAAAGACAAGGTTCTATTAGTATTCATTTACTTGCGATAAGGTTATTTCTAAATGTTTAAGCACTATAAGTTACATAAACTCATATTAATGTGTGCGTGTACGTCATGGTATTAATATCCTGCAAGGAGATATAAGAAATACACATCTACTTCGAGGTATCATAAAAGTTTTTGTCCAATTAATGAGATAACTTTTTCTTAACGTAAATGATGTAGCAAACGCTTAATTTTAATAATTCAGTAAAGAAATTGGTAAATTCGAATAATTGTAAGCAATAAAAGAAAAAACCGTTGATCAGTGGTAGCGTTGATGACTGTGGTGGTGATAGTGCTGATGATTGTGGGAATGAAGGTAATCGTAGGAATCCCATAAACGAGACACAAATTGAGCAAACAGAATGCGGCACACACAAGCAAATATAGAACAAGGAACGCTACCACAAAATCCGACGAAAAACTAAGCTGACGTTCGAAAAGCAAACAAGGGACTTAACTTGACAAGCGCGTTCTAAAAGAAAGCGCCGCCTAAACGAGGAACCACGAGGCTCGCGCCGGATGAAGACAGCGTCAGCACAAGACGCGCGTTGGGGCGGCGCTGGGGAGCCGACAGCGGGGGACTTCAGCCTCTCAGGCATCAATTAAGAGCGCCCCGCCGAAACCCGTGGAAACTAACCAGCGGCGGGGCAGCCCTCGCCCCGACCGCGGTTACCAATTAGTGGGCGGCGGAAGTTGCCGGGGGCGGCTAAGTCGCGGGGGCGGTGCGCGGGAGCGGGGGCGAGGCGGGGGCGGGCGG
>BOPP01000085.1:721083-745680 GCA_017312745.1 Gryllus bimaculatus | reverse complement strand
CGCCGCCTCTTCCCCGCTCCACGCCCTCGCCACGTCCTTGCCAAACAGCGCACGTCCCTTCCGCCATCTTACCTCTTCGTCACCACCTCCGGCGACCGACAACGAACATCTCTACGCGTGCCACGTTGTGCCAAACAACCCCTCCCTTCGTCATCTGCCTCTGCTGCATCGTGGCCACACCAACGCACACCACCAGCCCACCACTACCACCACCACCACCACCACCAACCATCCACCACCAACCACCACACCAGGGGGCGGGAAGAGGGGGAAGGGACGGGAGGGAGAGGAAGCGTGGCCGCGTCTGTCCCCAAATGAACCGCGCGTGTTGCCTTACCGCCGGTTCGACTTACCAATTACCGCACCGTAGTCGCCCTCCCAAGCTCCTGCCTCTGCCTACTGCTCCCAACGTCTTCACGCTCCGAAGAGCTGCGACTTTACACGAAGCAGTATCTTGCGGTATGTTGATTTTTAATTGTGTTAAGCTCAAAAAATTATATTTTTTTATTAAAGTGTTCGTGGTTTTTAAGGAAAATACAACGAAGAGAACTCAAAAATTACGCATGAGTCCAATAAATGTTTGGAAATTTATATAAATTCATCCAGCCATTCAGCCATTCATCCAGCTCTAAAACTCAAAATTAAATGCTATTTAATACATGAAATTATTGAAATAATTAAAATACTATTATAATAACAAAAAAATATGAGGAAATCTACCTGAAGCACGAGAGAGGTGGTTTTAGCATAAAAATGTTCATATAAGGACTAAATTGAATAATATTTATTTATTGTTTTATTGATTTGAAGTCCGCCGATCTTCGCTGATTTTAAGGCCAAGTGTACAGAATATTTACTACAAGGCGATCTATTTTGGGTCTTGTTCTCTAAAGATCGCAATCCATTTTACTGAGGCTCCATTTCATCCTTGTCACAACACAAGTGTCAACTATTCATCACGGCATGGCATAACCTTGTAGATTGAATTCAGTTTGGTTGTCAATAAAGCAAAGGCTCTATTAGTAGAATCATTATAAACACTAATACACATAGTAACGTAATATAACTACATAGTCATAATCGTAATAACAAGCTTCGTAAGCACTCGCCACCATTACTGAAAGGCGTGGTTCCCTCACCCTACCCTTCCACCGCCTGCATCCATCAATGTGAAACCTAATTAGGTAGTCAATTAACTAAATTGTACGTTCATCCCCAGAACACGAACGTGATACCTCCACGCCCGCTCTATCTCTGAAGGTGCACATAATGTTCTAAGGTCAAATAAGATATGAACAACGTTTATTGCCTCGATGATAAGACGTTAATTTGTATTTAAAAAATTGTGACATTTCATCACCCACTTTATTTACAGTTTTTGCATCCCTTCAGTATCTCTAATTTAGTGATCCGATTATTATCCTGAATTTATGACAACAAATAGCATCCTAATTCGACAATCATTCATCAGGAACCTTTCTTATTTTCATATTAAAATTCCTCAAACATATGCGTCAATTTTTACCACAATAACAAGAGATCTACGTCATTAATTCTGCTGAGCATTCGCACGGTTCTTTCTCGGCACCTCTGATTTAATTAAAGGGCATTGCTACTCTATTTGAGTATTTTCTTCAACGGCAATTGTGACGAAGTAGCAGCAAAGCACCGTGAACTTCCAACTCTCCTCCTCTTACGCCACACAGAGCAGCAAAATGGGCTAAACGATCCCACAACACCCATCTTGGTTCAACATTATTTTTCGTAGGTCATCATTGTCTGCATCGTCCTTCATTGTCTCGCAAGATTCACCATTGTTTAGAATGGTCCAATATTATTCATCTGAGTCCAACATTGTTCATGAAGCGCCAACATTGTTCATGAAGCGCAAAGCTTGTTCATGAAGCGCAAAGCTTGTTCATGAAGCGCAAAGCTTGTTCATGAAGCGCAAAGATTGTTCATGAAGCGCAAAGCTTGTTCATGAAGCGCAAAGCTTGTTCATGAAGCGCCAACATTGTTCAAGAAGCGCCAACATTGTTCATGAAGCGCAAAGCTTGTTCATGAAGCGCCAACATTGTTCATGAAGCGCCAACATTGTTTATGAAGCGCCAACATTGTTTATGAAGCGCCAACATTGTTCATCAATGACCAACAGTATTCATCAAGAACCAACAATGTTCATAAGCCAATCTTCTTCAGTAACTTTTGATGATTTCAGTAACATTTTCAGGGAATTCGTTTGTCACATACACTTGAACCACTTCATTAATATAGGAAAAAACACTTTCCTCCGCCCACACGAAGCACTTTCAAGGAACTCAATTTTCTCTTTTATCTCAACAGAAGAATTTCCATAAAACCAAAAAATTACAGGGAACACCTATTACTATAATCGAAATATCAGTGGCACTCAAACGCTTTCAAAGTTACCTTTCAATTCAAGCAAATTGCTTTTCACTTCAAGAAGGTGACCTTCCAAGAAAAGAGCCGTTATCTCCTTCTGAAACCATTCAGTAAAGTACCACGACACTCTCAAACGCAGTAGTTACCAGCCGGAAATCTAAATTTACCTTCGTCCAATTAACGTCAAAAGCCGTAAAGACAAAAAAATAGCGCATTTTAAAGTCGTCTTCTTTTCCTTCTTCTTCGCGTTTTGATCCAGCCCGAGCCGACGAATCTCGAGAACAAGACGCGGAAAGAAATTTACATCGGCGCGTGGGAGGCGCAAAGGAAGTTCCTCGCTCGGCAGTCAGAGAGCGCACGTGTCCCCGGAGAATGGCCAAAAGACGGCGCCGCCCCGCAGTCGCGCCTTTGAAAACAATAGACTGCGTGGTGGCAGGCAGCCCCTGAGGCGGCGACAGAGCAGACAAGTGAAGGCCGAGGGCTTCGACAGCCGGCGACAAAGGCCGGCCGGCGGCAAAAAGAGCCTGGCTGTCGGGCGGCCCGCAGAGCGGCGCTGGCGGCGTTCGAGCAGCGATCGTCTCTTGTCTGTGACTGCTTGCTCTTGCCGCTGTGCCAATCGGAGGTGGCAGCATGATTGCAGATTTATCCTTTTTAGCTACCAATGTCAACCAATCCTGTTATGCTCGATATCCAGCAGTCGGTATTCATCAGTTCTTCAACGGAAGCAATGGAATACCGACTTACCATTCAGCTCGTTTGTCAAACACAGACATAAATGTTCTTATTCTCAATACCGACAGCTATTCAGTTGTTAGAACTCATCAATTATTCAATTTTCATCGAATCTGTCCTATCGGACCAATTGCGTGTCAATAGTGCCCAAAGCCATGAAAGTCAACATCCTTAACGACAAAAAAGTGAATGTACACATGTATACATTTTAACTAATGAATCAATAATTCTAAGAATTTAACGTTTCATGGAGCACATGTGGTGTGTTCCAAGACTAGTCGTAGTGCATGAAGTCAAGACTTTGTGTCCAAAGTAAAAGTATTTGCGAAATCTATACCATTGTGATTGACACTGCATAATGCGACTGTCATTGCATGCAGGCACGTCTGTACGTTTGCGTTTTTTAGTCCTAAACCACTATGGAATGATACTGTAGATAATATATTGTGCATTACTAATTACATTATATTTATTATATTCAATATTTTTACATCTTTGGGTTTTACATTAGTGTAATTAGATTAGTCTTTAATGAAGAATTTCAAAGACACTCTACAAACACATTATTGAACAATACGTTCTTTTTCCAACTTAAGATCAGCTCCAAACATATTGTGGACATCAGTTGTGTTTTAACACTGACATACGCGGTGGGGTCGTTGCAATTACAATTATTTTTAATATAAATTGTTCCTTCACAAATTAATGGCCGCTTTGCTTGGCATCGAATTTAAACTGAAAATTACTTACATTGGAAATATCCGCCTTGCTATGTTACTCAAAAAATCAACTCGTCATTTAATAATGTTACAAACTATTAATATTTCTAAACTTTTCTAATGATATAATATTATTCAGACATACAATTGTATACTGTTTAAATCTTCTTGAGACATTCGAAAATTATTATTATATTATTGTTGTTATTATTGTTGTTATTATTGTTGTTATTATTATTGTTATTATTATTGTTATTATTGTCTGAACCCGAGCAAAAAGGTCGCACACTTAAATTCAATTAGTTATATTTTTTCGCCCTGCGATGAAATTGACCCAATCTATGCCTCTGTAAGTGTTCTCAACCCGCAAAAGTGTTTTTCAATTTTGCATTTGAACCTGATCCCTGAACCAGTCTAAATTTCCGGAATCTATGTGGGAACCACATTACCACCACTCCTGCTAGTTTCGATCTTTAGTGTTTGGGTTATAAATTCTTCTTCACTCTTCTAATATTATACTTAAGAATAAGAATAATATGTATTTTACTGAATTTGAGCAATTCTTATGGAAGTCTCCAAAAGAAATATTAATACTTCATTGCATTCTAAGAATCACTTAGGGGCAAAATTCGATTCACAAACTGTGAGAAATATATATCAGAAATTACTAATCTCTGCTGCCTGCTAAAATTTGACACTATCTACAGGAACACAACTGTTAATACTAAGAGTAGATGATTATATATCCTTTTTAGACAAAATATGAATATATGTATTGTACTACTTGATACAAAGTTCATCACTTATACTTTTTTGCTCTCATTTACAAAATGGTAATGGACACAAAAACTCAACAAGGTGGCATTGAATACTGTCAAGGACAATTTGTATTGAAAAACATGTTTCAGTTTGTCCAGGCAACATAGGCCTGATATTTAAATTTGCAGTATCCACATCCTTATTTCATGGAGACAAAAGTGCGCATTTACGTAGTCAATTGACTCAAAAGGAGAAAATTTTTACTAACTTTCCGAAAAAAAAAATTTTAATCGGGTAACTTATAGTTTCCACATTTGAACAAAGCATGTGCAAATGAGAGTACATGGCCTTTACCACCACCTCGTTTTCTTTCTCTATTATGTAATAAATCATCAGAAAATGAACATGCTACTAAATCATAGTGAATATCGTATTTTGTGTTAAAGATATCTTCTGCAGAAATATTTTTTACACATACATTTATGTACTTATGGCAAAAAAATAACTGGCCGTTCTTTTTTAAACAAATATTAATTACGGGTGCCACCATTGGGGAAGCTTCATGTAGGCTGTATGTGCACTTGACAAAAAAAATGTTGACGTTTCTATGGATTTGGTTATTAATACATCTATGTCGGAGAGCTAACTGCTGAGTAACGCACGCATTCAGTATTGTCATGAGCATAATAATGAAATGTCTGTTCTTGGAATTTATAACAGCATTATTTTTTATTTATGAATATAAAAAATAAAGAGAATTTATAAATATCACCTCCAATATTCATTATCTTCATTAACAGATAATTATAGACCCATCTACCTGTAAAGACGATCATTTGATCATCAGGTATGTACTCGCTGAGATGTTTGGTGCGTCATCACTGATTTGAGCGCGTTACTCCGTGAATTACTTGCTACACCTTCTTTTACTCGTATTATTTACTCGACTCGTGCATTATTTGTGTTTTTGAAATAAAATGTAACTTTTTCTCACTTTTTCTTTCGTTACTAGGGAAAACAGTAGCAAGAAAGTCACGTTATGTTTATTTACTTTGTATTACATGTTCTTTTCTTCCAATTCGATCTCATAAAATCTAGAAAAATATAGACTTTATTTGATGCATCGAATAATGGTTGGATGATGTTTGAAATCTCAAAGTATAGCTAGTAATTACATTTTTGTTAATCTCAAAACTTATATTGTATCAAGTCCATTATCTTTTAATAATTAATGGTATTACGTCCACAATAGCAACTTCAATGCCAACTCAATGTTTACTTCCCAAATATATGGGAAAGGACAATGACGTGCCTGCAGATGGAATACTCGCAGCATAGCGACGTAGAAATTCTTGCGATACTTGAAATACGTAGAACGAGCTCAACTGGAAAAGTGTCACTTTCTCCCATTTCTCTTCTCCACTGCTGTGTTTACCAACTTTTTCTGAGAAGATCATCCGGGTCAGCTGAAAAAGTCAAAAGATTACAACAGCTTCTCCAGTGAAAAAGTGAACACCAGTATATTTACCATCTTGATGTCTAGAAGGGCGTCTAGAAAGTGAAATGTACAACATCAAACGAAACGAAACAAACATCCGCAGAGAGCGATAGTACGTGCCGGCTCATGAGAAAAAGCCAGTCCAAGCGACATATAACGATGTACCGGCGACGACAGACTCGAATGGAGTCGGCAACTAGGAAGGATTGTGGAAAGCTACAAGAAGGAGAGATATGGATAAGCGACGGGACGTGGCATTTTCGATTACGAGAAAGCAACAGACGGGAGCAGCTTTCATTGAGTGTTAATAACGATCGAGACAGGTGTTCATTGAGTGTTGAGAACGAGACAGATGAAAGGGATTTGTTTATCCAGTCGACGGCGGTTCTCTTTGGCGTACCGATGGGACGCATATTCGACCATACACTAAACACTAACACACTTTGCGGGCTTCTCTGATCTGTGATCAGCAGAACGCAAAGCCATCCACGATAATATACATGAGAGACAAGGGACAAACTATGCCCAAGGCGGGACCAACCCCCGCCACCCTTCGGACCGAAGCGCTGAGTCGCTCCTAGACACCTCGGTCATCCAAGTAACCGAAAGTCAATTTAATTGGCAATAAATATATCAAATGGCAAGAAGGAAACACGGAATGAACGAAAGAGGTGCGCTTGAGAGACTGAGGAAAACGCATGCCTCAAATTAATTTAATAACATCTGCATCGAAAAAAATCGTAAAATTACTTTTTAACAAGTATATTTTATGATTATCCTTTTGATAAATGTTATATGATGGTAATGGAGAACGTATTTACGAAATGGGCGACACCAGGCCAGATTCAAAGACAGGGATACAATTTATGAAAGATGTACATGACCAACACAAGTTAAGAGACAATGGGAACACGAAATATTGAAATTTCAAATTATCATATGTACATGATAGATTGGTAAAAGTGAAACAAAAGAGGAAAGAAAGAATATTATAAAGAGTGGAAAGTGCTACAGACGTGACGAAATGTTGCGGAAGAGGGCAATAGCAGTGATTAAAGAGTGGCGATTCAAGAATACAATGGCGGTATCGACACTGGCAGACATTGTAACCGAGCTGCAATGGTGACATCCGATGACTATAACGGTGTCGTCCGTAATAATAGTAACGGTAGAATCAGCGGCGACCAAACGGCAACGACCGTAATAACGGTGATGGTACTAACAGTGGTGACCATAACGGCGACGACCATCATAACACTGCGATAGTAACTGAGGCAAACATAACGGTGACGTTAGAAACAGTGGTGACCATAACGGTGATGGTAGTAACAGTGGCGACGAAACCGTGACGACCGTAATAACTGTCACGGTAGTAACTGCGGCAATCATAACGGCGACGACCATAATAACGGTGCGGTGGTAACTGTGGTGACCATAACGGTTCGGTAGTAACAGTGGTGACCCTAACGGCGACGACCTTAATAACGATGCGGTAGTAACTGTGGTGACCATAACGACCACGACCTTAATAACGGTGACGGTTGTATCAGTGGAAACCATAACAGCGACGATCTTAATAACGGTGCAGTAGTAACTGTGGCGACCATAACGGTGACGGTAGTAACAGTGGTGACGCCTAACTGTGACGACCGTAATAATGGTGGGTAGTAACAGTGGTGAATAAATGTGCGACCGTAATAAACCGGTGCGGTAGCAACTGTTGGCGATCAAACGGTGACGGTAGTAAGCAGTGGTGACCATGAACTGTGACGACCGTAAATAATGGTGCGGTAGTAATTGCTGTGGGTGACGCATAACGGCGACAACCTAAATAATGGTGGCGGTAGTAACAATGGTGACATAACTGTGACGACGTAATAATGGTGCGCGTAGTAAACTGTGGTGACCATAACGGGAAACCTTAATAATGTTGCGGTAGTAACAGTGGTGACCATACTGTGACGACCGTAATAATGGTGCGGGTAGTAACAGTGGTGACAATAAATGTGACGACCGTAATAACGGGTGCGGTAGCACTGTGGCGACCATAATGGTGACGGAGTAACAGTGGGTGACCATAACTGTGACGACCGTAATAATGGTGCGGTAGTTAAACAGTGGTGTCAATAAATGTGACGACCGTAATAACGGGTGCGGTAAGCAACTGGTGGGACCATAACGGTGACGGTATAACAGTGGTGAACAATAACTGTGACGACCGTAATATGGTGCGGTAGTAAACAGTGGTGACAATAAAATGTGACGACGTAATAACGGTGCGGGTAGAACTGTGGGCGACATAATGGTGACGGTAGTGAACAGTGGTGACCATAACTGTGACGACCGTAATAAGGTGCGGTTTAGTTAACAGTGGTGACAATAAATGTGACGACCGTAATAATGGTGCGGATAGTAAAGTGGTGAATAAATGTGACTGACGTTAATAACGGTGCGGTAGAACTGTGGGCGACCGATAACGGTGACGGTAATAACAGCGGTAACCATAAGGGTGACGACCCGGTTGACGGCTGCGACAACGGCCACTTCACAGTGGCAACGGTGACATCGCCTGGATGCGTGGTGCCGACGGCGCCGGCCGCGGGGGCGCGGCGCGGAGTGGGCCGGAGGCGCCCGCGCGTCGCCTTATCGCTCGCGCGTCCGTTTCTTGCGCGCGTTTTTCCGCGCGGGCGGTCGGAGGGGACGGGGCGGGAGGCGCGCGCGGTCGCCGGGTTTTGACGCGCGCGTCCGGTCGGTCCGCCTCGCCTCGCTCGCTCGCCGCGCGTCGCTTGCGGAGATTAATCTGGCGACCCGCCCACCCGCCCGCGCGCGCGCGCCGGGGCGATATAAATGGTCCGCTTTACGACGGTTGCGGGATAAAAAAAAAACGCGCCGAATCGTGGTTGCGTTGCAGGCGCCGTATACGCGCCCCGACCGACATTTCGCCGTGCCCTGATTTCGCGTTGTAGGCCTTGTATGTTGGTCCGGTCAACACACTGGACATGGTGAGTTATTAATGTTCAAATTTGAGTATATTTGGAATGCTTGTTAACGTTACTTGATATTCAAGATTAATTTGACAGGAATTAATATTTAGGGTAAATGAAATTGTTATTTTCTAATGTAAATGTGAGAAACCTAATGAAAGTGAGCTTCAATTTTGTGTTAAGTAAAAAAAAAATAATTCTTTATAGAGAATTTTGGATAATATTCTTGTTAATACAATAGGATATTTCAATAAAATGCCTCATTAGATTGATATTTTAATTCAATTGTATTTCGTGCCTATCTGTGTCAAAGATTTCATGAAGTTTTTTTACCCAATTATAGATTTTTTTGTACCCAGTTATTGACTGGGTTTGTATCCAGTTATTTGTATGCATTTTGGAACTAAAACTGAATATATTTTGAATAAAATTAATCTAATAAACCTAAATCATGTTTTAAGTTTTTTAAACACACTGCGTGATTAGAAGATCACAGAGGTCTGCATATATGCGTTTTGGCCTTCACACAGAATTACTAGACTGATATTCAATTTCATGCATTTTCCGACAAAGAATGCTGGGAAGGCTAATAAATTGACCACGATATCCTATTTGGAAAAATTATATTACCAAAATATAAAATAATCAAACCAGAAGGCAGAATTAAATCATTGGTTAAAAAAGCTCACGAACCGCAAGTAAAATATTATGTAATTAATTAAATGTTAATTATAATAAAATGTTAATTAAATTTAATCATAAATGACATGTTATCATTCCGCAACAATTTAAAATGTAAATATACTGCATAATTTATTGGCAAAATAGAACTAGTGATGCTATAAATGGCAGACACATTCTGGTACTAGTTACATTCCTCTTCTGTTTAGACTAGCATTTCATTTGTCCCATCGTCATCCCAGAAGTCATCTATTGGCGCCTAAATGGTCTACCAGATTTCATCGCTCTACCTCCCGCACTTGTGGGGACATACGCAGGCAAGAGCACCTTCGCGCTCCCCGAATATCCTACTCACCTCGCTTGGCCCTGCACATTTACGAATTTGCCCATGGTATCCTTTGGTACCATCCAGATTTGTAACATTGTTCTACGTGTAGGGATCCAGACCCTCAATTACATTCAGACTTATATACATACATAAACACATATACACACACACACACACACACACACACACACACACACATATATATATACATACATACATACATACATAAACATACAAACACGCACACACAAAAATTGCTCACAGAGTTGGCTGTCAGACCAATAGATTATTAAAGGATTAAGATTCAAGTGTAAGACGAAAACGAAATAAATATGTCCCACGGAACAATTAAACAAT
Source organism: Gryllus bimaculatus (assembly GCA_017312745.1). Classification (NCBI taxonomy): domain Eukaryota; kingdom Metazoa; phylum Arthropoda; class Insecta; order Orthoptera; family Gryllidae; genus Gryllus; species Gryllus bimaculatus. The sequence goes on along the minus strand of BOPP01000085.1, from coordinate 735,219 downwards.
TAAAACAACTCGGAACAATTAAAACTTTAATGTCCTATGGGGGTTTTGAAAGCATAGTCCTACAGATCACTGTCTCACGACGTCTACTCACTCGATAGTACTTTTTGTAAACATCTCACGATTATTCAACATTACTACTAAAGATAATAATAATAATAATAATAATAATAATAATAATAATAATAATAATAATAATAATAATCTTACTATTAAACTTCATCTAAATAAACTATAAAACCATATGCAGTTTTTAATGGCTATTACAGGATTGAATCTAATTATTTGAATTAATTTTATACCATTCACTTCCACAGCATCAAATCAAACAAGCAGCATTATTTATACATCAATTTATTAATCGATATCAACATTCACTGAATAATGAACCATTTGCTAGAAATAATCTCTGCAAACAATCTTGTAGAACGTAATACTCACAGAATGTGTCAGTTAACTCAATGGTTTAATTTAGTTTAATGAATTATGTATATTTTATAGAATAACGTGTGCATTGTTTTCACATAATTTGAATTTTTCTATTTCGAAATATTGAAATATGACTTTGAGAATATTATAAAAAATTAAATCCTGGTTGTACGGATATGCAATTTTTTGCAAAATTTGATGCCGTTTAATTGCAAATGTTCAAAAATACGCAATTTTTTTTTTAGAAAAACATTTATTTTCGGGAAATTTCATAACATTGAAGTTAGATTATGTGCTTGTCCTTAGAATGTAACTTATATACCACATTGAACACTTGACCTTTATTATTTAGGACGGACACATACTTATTTTGCAGATAGAAAAACAGTCCTTAATATTTGTGTAACATAATATATACATTTTGTTGGCGATCCCTACATTAACAATGTGTAAACGCCGCCTGTAAGGTTCCCATTAACGACGCAAAAGGTATTTAAAAAGTACATTTACGTAATTTTTAAATCATACAGATGCATAAAAATGATACATTTTAAATCATATATATGTTATTCGTTGCATTTAGCACAGCACTAACACGTTAGGAAAAATGAGGAGCCGCATTGAGAACTCTTACTTTTAAAATTTCACTTCGTTTCTATACACTCCAACTACCATTATGTAGATGAACAGACAAACATTTTCAAACTTCTGTAATTTAAAAAAATCTTCGATATCAGGGAAAGCAGGTCCTTGTGTCATCTCAGTGTTTTATTCTATTTTTTTCGAGAAATTTAAAGAAATAAATTCAGCTATTTTTAAAAAAATGGAAAATGTACATGGGTTTTCATTTCACGGAAATTAAAAAAGCAATTTAACCGAGTACTGAGTTCTGAGAGCACCGAGTAATGAGTCCAATAGACTGATAAGGGAAAACTCATTTTGAAAAAAAAAACACTAATACATCAGGGTCTAATGTTGTACCCAGACCGATCAAAAGACCGACTACGCTGGTTTCTCATTTAATACAAAATTAACAACTAGGAGAGATATACGTGATATAATTCAAGGTGGAAAAATTTACACCTACCACCTATGAAAATGTCGAGAACAAGGTAGAATTTCATTTATTAGTTCTCTACTAGACACATTTATAGTTCATAAACAGTACAAACGACACCATAAAATGGTAACACAGTTAAAACACATTCACAGAACCTATGCAACATCTTGTTACAAAAATATTCAGGCACGGCAACGCTGAGAACATTCGCACTCCTAACAAAAGGATAGAGCGATTCGTCGCTTCTATATTCCAAACAAATTCTAGGAAGTAAACAGAGAAGAATGTATTTCCGGGGATGGTAATGAGGGGGATTTAGATAAACACGAGGGGAAGGAGCCTTTGCGAGGGCGGGGGGGCGAGGGGGGAAGTAGGCGCGACGCGGCGCGACGCGGCGCGACGCAGCACAGCGGGCACGCTCGAGGGAGGTCCCGCGCACAGTTAAGTCTCTCAGATAGCGAATAAAGTTATTTCGCGGCGCTATCTGAGGCCCCTATCTGCCTGGCGAGGCCGCGCGCGCCCTCTATTTGCAGCTTCTTAGAAGGATGGATTGCCTCCGAACAACAGCCGCGGCGTTCCCATTCATAAATCAGCCCCGTATTTTTCTTTTCATAATAAACTTGCCTTCCTCTATATTTTCTCTCTTCGCCGAGTCCCGTCGCTGCTCCGCCGCCACCGCCGTCCTGCTCGTGCCGTCGCCGCCGGCCGCCGCCCCGTCGTGCCTGGTGGTCGCCAGCGGCGCAGTGGTTTTGAATGCGAATGGAACAGTTAGCACAACATTGGTGTTACTAACTTAGGCACACCCCCTCCAATCCAACCACCTCTCCTTTCCCGTTTGCGCCGGCTCTCCGCTGCGGGGCTGCCTCCCCCCCCGTTGGCCACGGCTCCCAACCCCGCGTGCCCCGGTTTGTGCCCGAGTTGGCGAAAACTCCGGTCGACTTGTACGGATGCCAAAAGTTTGACTGTTAGCTGCACGAGTGGGGCGGCGGCGGCGGCGGCGGCGGCGGTATCTCCACCTGAGGCCTCTAATCTTCTTTCGGCCCCTCCTTCCACCCCCCCTCTCCCCGCGCTCGAGGGAGGCGTGGCCTTCGTTGCCCTACAACAGAGCGGCGCCATTGTTGAAACGGCTCCATCACAAAACAGGAATATGTTCACGAGGGGATGAAATGCATGTGCACCCAGTGAAAGCTGGTGAAACGCCTTTCACACCACCACTTGCGTGGTTCAAAGCAGTCGTTGATGTCACCGCAGTGCCTCTGGTCGGGGCGTTCTAAGGTTCGAGTCCCAACATAGTCGTTCGAGTCCCATTTATAGGTCGATATCTGTCGCCAAGTGGAGCATTCTAGCGGCTGGCTGCTCTGATCGGTAGTCTCGGATCAACACCTAGCGAATGACTGAGAAGTACCCTAATAAACGGGCCATGGGCCGTGTACACTCTTTCCTTCCTCTTCCGTGTACTATCCTCATCTTCACTTATACTTACACTTACATCCAGAATCACTACACATCCACATATACCTGGAGACCAGTCGGAGCTTAGAGCCTGAGATACATTATAAGTAGTATCTCAAAAATCAACAATAGCCTCAAGAAAAAGATAAATTAGCTTCTTGTCAACAAATTAAATTTAATGAATATCCTTATAAACAGATGTAGTAGTATTCATAATTATAAAAGGTCACATTCCGTCTAATGAAACGGAAAATTATGTATATAAGAAATCATGTTCAATTTGTGACGAAATGTATTGGACCAATTAAATGGAAGTTACTAAACCGAAAAGAGCAATTTAAGAACTTACGAGAAGCGTCTAAAATGCAAAATTGAATTACAAATCTCCGCCTCACTAAGGACCATAATTTAGCGTTCATTAATTTTAACATAATAATAACAGAACATAGTACGTTTTTTAGACTTGTGTCGCTACAATTAAATATAAAGTTATATAAATCCATGACTACTAATTTTTTTATTAACCAACTGCACACCCCATTAAAGGTAAGGCCCTCCTGCTCGCGCAAGGAATTATTAATTCTTCTTTTTAATGAAGTGATAGGATGATGATGATAATGATGAATGGTGAAAGGACGATCACAAATACATCCATGCCCGAGACGGGATTCAAACCCGCGATCATTCGATCCCAGATCGCCACAACATAACTACCCTAGCGATCTCGGCTATCCGAATCGATGACTACTAATTAGAACTTCACATATGCGTATGGCATCATCCATAGAATGAAAAATATTCCTGACTTTCGAAATATTGTCGCTGTTTGTTATGCCCCAGACATTTCTCTTCTTGCCTCCCCTCATCTTCTTCTCTCTTGCTTATTCTCTTCTTCATTCTTCCTATTGTACCGTAGTGGGTTATGGTTGTCCTCTATCTCCCCCTATCAATGGGATACCATGTTAGAAGTTCCTTGATAAATAAGCAGAATTCTTCGGAAGAAGTCATCAAATACTAAAAAGGAAGTCATCAAATACTAAAAGGAGAAGTCATCAAATACCAAAAGTGAATAGAGATACACATGAAGTATAGGTCACTTTGATTTCAATGACTATTTATTGTACTTCATATATACGCATAACAAATGGTCAAGGAATTGTAAAATTTCAAATTGATCAGTTTGAACATATTTTCTAAGTGGTGTTAGTAAATAAATTTTATTTGAAAAATTCAGTATGATTATTTTTAAAAAAATGTATTTTTGACTCCCAAACACTCTTGTTGACATAAACATCTACCAAAAACGACTTCTCTCAATCTTTGTCGACAAGATTCAGAATAGGTTTTCCGGACATGACTCTCCTAAATTATTTCTCAAAAATTACAATCAGTTTCTATTTCTATATGGAATGGTGTTCAGTTCTCGTCTGAAAAATTTGCATCTCATCTAAATTAGACTTACACACGTTTTCTCTCTAAGTGGTATAAATGAAGTGATTAAAAAAGAATTGGTTATTTTCAGAAATTTTCATACTCGTTATGTGAATAGAAAATAAATATATTAGTTTATTTCTCATATATGGGTATTGACTATACATATGGTGAATTCAGCCTGCCGTTTTCTTCATGGATAGCTGTTCGTAGTTTATCCGTCAACATTCTCAAACTGGAAGCGGAGTTTTGTTCACAAACTAATAAATTGAATTCTGAACATCAAACATTTGAATATGAGGTTTGATCATTTATATCGAAACAGCTATATTTAAACACCATTAAATCTAGCTTCGTAATTCTCTGATATGCAGACTGTATTTGAATCGTATGTTCTCGGAAAGTACATACGTTGCCAACAACACACTAATATAATTTCAACAATGCACAAAGAGGATATCTTCATCAATTTAATACAAATATTAGAAATGGTACGAATACATATTCATATACTACACTAAACATTCAATTTTTCATTGGAAGATAGTTATATTATAATTATTACAAAGATGCTGACAGAGCATTATGTTTCACTAATGCCCTACCCCTATCTTTCACTATCGCCAATTCTCAGTCGAATGTAGTTGAAAATTAAAAAAATTCCTTTTTTCTCTAAAAATGATGAAATTAATTCGTGATCAGAAGTAAAATTACCGTTGTGTCTTTCAGATTAACTGGCCTTTAATATGTGACTTTTAGAACAAATAAAGTCAATAAATATATTTAATTATCTCCAGACCTGTTAATTGTATGACATGGGTTTTTTTGGATTTTTCAGGGAATTCTGACAAGGGGTCATATGCACCTCACAATCAAACTGGAAGTCTCAGAACCACGAAGATAATGGGATGGAGGGATAAAAGAAAGCTAGCTAGCGGCAGGGAAACACAACTGTTAGGCGACAGATCGGGGGTTCAGCGTTGTGTAGGCATCTGCGTACTTAAACTTTTGTAGCCGCCATTTGGTGAAGCCATTTGTACATGTATATGATGCATTTAACGTTTTCTTTGGCCGTTAAAATACTCCCATTGTATTTTACAGCGAGAGTCTGGCAGACAAATCTCGCTATCTACTTCCATAATTACATCCGGAGAACGTCGTTTTCATTTTATTAGACAGACTGAGATGAAACTTGAGAGATATAAATGCAACGAACTTATTTTGGGTGAGGAAATTGTATAGCCGGGTTACGATAGCCTCACAGTGAGTTCTAAGATGTTTCTCGTCAGGGGTGTTGAAACGTGTGGAGGTTGAGAGAAAATTACACTAACCCTGGAGGGTATTAAGCCAATCTTCTACCAATTCTGAAATGATAAATACCTAACCCACATTATTTTAGAATGCAAAAGAATGGATTTATACTTTCTTAAAAAGAAATTAAACAACTTTTCAAAAGAATATTTTTTAATATAGGTTTAACCAGAGCTGGAATGTTTTAAAAATAGTAACAATGATTAATTTTTAGTATTCATGGACACATCAAATACATTTTACGTTTATGGATATTCACAGAATAGATTGCAAAAATTATTTTATGATTATTGGAAACGATAATTACATACATAAACGTTTTTGTTGATTGGTACAGACATTTCCTCATTTATAAATATTTGAAAATGTTCTTATTATGTTTCAAATTCAACTATTCATACTTGAAACTAGAATGTAATTAATTTAATTTTTGATCATTATAACACTTCAAATTTTAAACACACAAACACGTGTTGCAAGGCTGAAGACACACGTTCCTTTGACCTTTCCGAAACTAGAAGGCCAAGTTCTCCTTCCGAATTTGACACCACTGAACCACATCAGCTGACTACCCCGCTGCCATGATGAGCTCGTCTTTATAGGCCTGAATCCGCGGAGCTGAGCTAATTATCCGTGAGCTTCGTGCGGGGGAGTTATGTCTCGTCAAATTGGGAACCGCGGTTCACTCGGTGTTTCTCCGCGTTAAGTGCTAAGCTCTGGCGGGGTCGCAGTAAAACCGCATTTGACGTAAACGCCGGGTAACTTCAGATTAGTCGCAGTAGACTTCCTTAATTTGGCCGTCTTGGTCTCGTAAATTGGTGTCGTTATTTGTGAACAGCGCATTTACGTGAGCTCTGGTTTGACATATATAAATTAAACCCCGAAACACTGCACGATGTTAAGAGTTTCTGGATCTAATTAATATATCACTAGGTCTCAGACATGCTAAAGTTTCTCTGTTGCACGATGAACAAGAACAGTAGCTAATAAAAATAAAATGAAAATCAAAGTTTATTCATTTTTGAATTACATGCTCATGTTTAGGAGAAATGGAACCAAAATTAGAGTTTAATTTTGTTGCTTAATTTTCCCGCTTCTCTTCTACGTCGAAATATATTGTACTATTATAAAAAAAGTACACAAAAAAGAAAAGCCATACTAAAAGTTTTGTGTAGCTATTTGGTTTATTTAGATTTACTTACACATTATATTATTGTCTATATATTAATATTTTGAATCATAAGGCTATACTTATGTATTTTCTAATTTTATTTAGATGTCTGTCTGTACTTTGCACCACAGTCCGTGAATTGTCCAAGGCCTACCAAAGTGTCCCGGCCTCGTGACCATAGGTTAAGGGGGTACGTGTGGTTTGCACGAACACTTCCCCACGAAATATTCTGGCCTTCTGAATCTGAGAAGCGAGTTTTCTCATTGTCTCACAGCAACATATACTGGAACATTGGAAGGAAATCGCACACTAAAAGCTTGCCCAACCAGGAATCAAACCCCTGAATCGCATCATGGAAAGCGAGCACGCTGCCCAATGAGATAAACAGTGCGGACTTCGCCTAAACGAGTTTCATTAGTTTATAAGCTTTCGGTTGCAGTTCATCGTATCTTACAACCTTCACCGTATGTAAAGACATAATGTTCAATAGGAAAAGGCATGATCAATTATATAAAAAACAATGTTTGTTTGTTTATTTTTGGTTCGTGCTTAATGAGCTGTCATACCGTTCATCCGATTGCGATAAAACTTTGTCAACTTATTTCTTGCACTTCCGGAAAGAATATGGGCACAGTACGATGGGAATATGACAAATCCTGCGCACACAGACGCGCGTAGATAATGATTTTATGTAGACTCTAGGGACCTGATCAGGGCGCTTTACACCACGGCACTCTACGCAATCCGCCGCACATTGAAGTACAATTATTAAGACGTCTTCATTGCGTATTCTACCTCTGCGATTGTGAAATTACTCCAAGGAGAAACAGACACAGAGAGACAGAGACGAAGAGAGAAACAAACAGAAACAGTCAGAGAGAGGGAGAGAGAAAGAGAGAGAGAAAGAAAGAAAGAGAGAGAGAGAGAGAGAGAGAGAGAGAGAGAGAGAGAGAGAGAGAGAGAGAGAGACGGAACAACACTCGGGAGAAAGTGTTCCGTTTATTGAAACTTTTGCAGAGTGGTGCGTAAAACGTGATTAACAATCACGTGATCTGTAGCATATGAAGTGTAATAATCGCATATTGCAATTGCGAAGTGTTGCGCTGTCTACTAGTGTTCAATAGGAAATATTTCGTTTTGCCTTTGTATATTGTGAGTACTTAAATTGCTATTAACAGTTAACTGATTTACTGAGAATTTTCAATCCTCTTCTATTCGTATCTTGGGGAGTCAGAGAAAGATACTTTTACTAAATTTGAGTAAAATCTTCAAGGGTGTTTAAATGTAATCACTTGGTATATTTCTGATTAGTTTCAACTCTAACTTGAGGTTAATAATTTCAAACGCACAAATGCTGGCTTTTACTTTTCTATCGTCACCCTTATCCCTCACTTTCACTCTTGTCATACTTGTGAGAAACCCTTAATATCGTAATTTCTTGGAAATTATTTTTTATTACGTATTATTGTCTGGTTTTCAAAGTTTTGAGAGTAGTCAAATGGAAGAGCATGCCAAATAGTCTCAGCCTCACAATCAATATTTATTTATTTATAAATTTATTTATTTTATTTGTTTTTATTTACCTTTGTTAATATTCTTTGTTGGTCTTTAGAAGAGCAGTGGACCTTAGAGAAACATTTTGAAATTCGTGATTAAACCGTAAAATAAACTTACCACTCTAGGTACGTTTTCAAAGACGTATTTGTATTCGTTCTTAAATATGATATCTTTGAGTTTCTAAAATTTGTGTACACATTTTTTACAAATTATATTAATATTAAAGTATGAAGTCTACATTTACATTTTCCATTATATCATAAACACAGAAAAAATATTTAGTTACACAATTCTCAATATCTGAAAAGATATGCTCTGAACTGACATGCTAACATCGAGAAGTATGTTCAATAAGCGTAGTCAGAGGGGGTGAAATATTACCTCCAACAAAGTGTTATTCTCTTAATAACGACTCTAGGCTACACTCGCGTTCCCAGAATGAACCGAAAGCCTCGCCGCTGACGTGTGTGACGGTGCGCGGAAGAAGCAGACGCAGCAACAGCAGGATTTCACAGCGAATGCTTCCCGCTATGTGCAATAAAACGAGGCATCCTCGTAACCAATGCCCGGCATCGCATATTCCACTATCAATTTCCCTTAGAAATTTCTCCGACCATTTAATTAGACTGCAAATTCAAACTCGTCCCTTCTCGGAAGCTTCAGTAATCAAGAGAAAAGCAGATCACTACAGTCTGCGCTTTTCACGAAAATGTTAAAAATAATCATCACAATAAATTAATTAGTCTCTATTATGATTTTAATTTTGAATTCTTTAATTTTATAATAATTTTTAAATGAATTTCATTTTGAATTCTGAAAGTTATTGACTGGAAAATTATCGTCTTTTTGAGAGAATATCTTTCCATCAAATAGAAAATAAAAAATGAATACAAAGAAGCAAACTTCTTGGAAGTGAGGATACGTTTCTTGATTGATTATTCAGCCCCATCCCTGAATATTGCAATAAAATGTGACACAACGTACAAATCAGCTTTTGTTGTGATTTTTTTAATTTTTTTCTTTCGTGTATTTCAGCTTTTGATTATTGCTTTCAGAAAATTAAATAGCCAATTATTAACCGTGTAAATATCACTGCTTTGGAGAAGCAATAAACCTGCGTGCGATAGAGCTCGTAAAAGTAACAAGATGTCCGTCTGCAATGTAGACTCATCAGAGCATTCGCTTGGAAACGAAGTCAGGAGATGAGATTCCAACAGCGCTCCTCCAGGTTGGCAAACTGTATATAGCAGGGGACAAACCGGAAGAAGATTCAAGGTTGAGTACTTCTGTAATATGTAAAGAGTATTTTCAAGCAGTATCAAAACCTAAAATAGGTTTGTAAGCACTCGCTATAAAATAGCCAAACAGTACTATTATGATTAAAAATGAAAGAAATATATATTTGTGGCATACCCAAATGCCACACGGATGTAATAGGGAAATGACATCAAGTGTACATGTACGACGGAATTTTAATGTATCGAGTATGTTAGAATCCGAGGAATACGCGCAGCATATCAACGAACAAATAAATATATAGGCTCGCCGTGCTGGAAGCTAAAAACGGAAATAGTATTGTTGAAGGACTGCACGGCCTGGTGGCATTAACATGGTGGCAAATGGATGAGGTGAGGGCTTTAAAAACCTGGTCAGACGAGGAGAAATATATTCTCACTCTCTCAAAAACAGCCGAGCCATTCCGATGATAATAAACATTACGACAGAATAATTTTGCTGTAGTAAACTTGTGCTATGGGTGAATGTTTGAATCGTTCATAATAGTATAGACTAAGCAGTATGTTTTTTGGGGTTTAAGTGGGTAAATATTTGCATTTTTTTAATGATAGTTGCATTTGTTGTCGTGTGAGAATTTTGGATCTTAAATATTTAGATTTCGTATTCGTGGGTGCACGTGAGGATAATTCCGTAGTGAGGAATTATAAATTGTTAATTGAAAGGAAATAGTAGTCGCGAGTAGGGGTCGCACCCGAAACCTAGTAAGGGAAAGTCGCGCTACGGTATCATTAAAGCAGATTTAGGGATTTACAATAGTTAGCAGCAGTCGGGAAATACTTAAAGTTTACACGGATAATGAGCTCATGAACTGCACAACAGGAGGACTCAGAACATCCCTTTCTGGAGAAGACGACACAATCAAATCGGCGAAGAAGAACATTCGGTAATCTTACGAACTTTTATCAAAGCCGTACGATTTAGTAATGTTTCAAGGCCATGGAGCCAGTCATTAATACTTAACTCAAAATATGATATAATTATTAATATTAATAGCTGTTTGAAAAGAAAAGGCTGATATTTCATTGAAGTTTCATCAATTAAATAATTAGTAAATTCCACAGAATTTCCAGGAATCGTGATTTCTGTACAGAGTCACACATCCACATGCAAAAGGTAAGGTAACAATGTTTTACGTCAAACTTATGCAAGATTTTAAAAACACATAGCTGCCCAAAATAATAAATCATTGGAGCAGTAATTTACAAGCATAACAGGGTATTGAAATAACTTGTGAATAGGATGAACACTACAAATCATTGCCCAACGTAGGGAAAATTATATTAGAAGAATCATAAAACGTTACACATTATAAAATTTAAGTATTTTACTGATTTTCAGTTTTTTGTGCTTTGTTGCAGTGAATAATTTACAATTTTGTAATCTTTTCTTCAGTTAGATTGATTCGTTGAGTTGAAAAAAATGTGTGTGCCTAACTCTTCCTTCTACATATACACATCGTAATAGGAGCAGACATAAAGAGATAAATTTGCCAATGCTCCAGTTCACGCTTACAAAATAGGTGTTGTGGTAGGATATCTTTGGCATTTTTAAAATAATTAAAGATGTTGTCATTGCCAACAAACATAACAATTTTAGATTTATGGATAAATTCATCAGAAATAGATTGCAAAATTATTGTTATCAAGATTAGTTTGAGGACAACGATAACTTACTACTATAATATCGTTTTTGTGTTGATTGGTAACAGACATATTCTCAAAGTTTATAAATATTTGAAATATTGTTCTTATATGGTTTTCAAATTCAATACTATTTCATACTTGAAACTAGAATGGAGATTAATGTTTCCGAAGTCTTGTTATCATTATAGAGACACTTCCAAATTTTAAACACACAAACAGCGTGTTGCAAGGCTGAGACATCACGTTCCTTTTGACCTTCGAAACTAGAAGGCCAAGTTCTCCTTCGAATTTTGACACCACTGAACCACATCAGCTGACTACACGCATGCTGGGGCCGAGAGAGCTGACTATTAACTGAATGCTCGCGGAGCTGAGCTATATGAGAGCAGTATGCCCGGCGCGCGTATTCGTAAAGAGTGGGATCTGAGCGGTAGTCATCGGAGTGTCTCCGCGTAGAGAGCTCTGGCGGGGTCGCAGGCTAAAACGCCGCATTTGACGTAAACGCCGGGCTAACTTCAGACTTAGTATGTAGAGCTTTTCCTTAATTGGCCGGTCTTGGGTCTCGTAAATTGCTGTCGTTATTTGTGAAACAGCGCATTTTACGTGAGCTGGGTGGTTTGACATTATAAAATTATAACAGCACGACTGGAAATATGCACATTGGGCACTGAGCGACAGCGAGTGTTTTAAGAGTACTCTGGATCTCATTATATATCACTAAGGTCCAGAGAATTTTTCTGTGCACGGATGAAGCAAGAACAGTAGGCTAATACTAATATAATGAAAATCAAAGTTTATTCATTTTTGAAATTACATGCTCATGTTTAGGAGAATGGACCAAAAAATTAGAGTTTAATTTTGTTGCTTAATTTTCCCGCTCTTCTTCTACGGTTCGAAATATATTGTACAGTTAGTAGAAAGAGTACACAAATAAAGAAAAGCATTACTGATAAAGTTTTGTGTAGCTATTTGGTTTATTTAGATTTTAGCTTACACATTATATTATTGTCTATATATATATATAATTATATATAATATATATATAGTATATATATATAGTATGAATATATTGTTGAATCATAAGGCATACTTATGTATTTTCTAATTTATTTACCATGTCTGTCTGTACTTGCACACACAGTCCGTTGAATTGCTCCAAGCCACCAAAGTGTCCGGCTCGTGACATAGGTTTAAGGGGTACGTGTTGGTTGCACGAACGACTTCCCGCACGAATATTCGTGGCTTCGAATCTCTGAGATAGCCGAGTTTTCTCATTTGTTCCTGAACCAAGCCAGCTAACATATACTGATACATTGAAGGAATTCGCACACTAAAAGCTTCCACCAGGAATACAAACCCTGGATCGCATCATGGAAAGCGAAGCACTGCTGCCCAATGAGAATAAACAGCGCGGACAGCAAATATATTTGACAACGGGAAAAGAAAAAGTGGGGGGGGTGTTAAGACCTTAATACTAAAGAAAAGCGAAATGAAAAAAGAAATAGGACAACGTAAAAAATTATTTTTATACAGAAACAGAAATTTTTAATATATTTTCCAAAAATTTGTAATTAATTGTAACCTTATCCATTAATTCTTGCGTTGTGTTAATTGCACGGAGCTTTAAGTTAGTTTTTTGTCTTTTTGTGTTTTTTCTGTAACTTATGATATCAGACAATGATGATGATGTAAGCCATGAAAGCTGCTTTTGAATTTGAAAAACATCTCGTTGGCAATGGACGACCATCTTTACATTACTTCTCCAACGGCATCCTACAAATCCTCAGGAAAATTATTTATATTATCTATCTATATATCTTAGGTTCACCTTATTTATCTAATTTGATGGTAATTTATGCGCGGTCACTTGAGCGTAGGAAAAACGAGCTGCTGCTGTACTAGTACAGGACTATTTGCCGGAAGAAGTCCGCGAGCCGATAGTGCGCTATCGCAGCTGTACTTGTCGACACGCTGTGCCTCGAAGCGGAGTGTAGGGCGGGTGACAGAGAGCGAGGATGCATTCAGTAGCACGCAGGTCTGGCGAGAGTCGGGCGGGCGGCAGAGTGAACGAAAGGCGAGGAGACGAGTTAACGGACTGTAAGCTGCGGAAACACACATAAACTCGATGAGAGTCTAAAGCGGGCACTGCTGAAAAAGTGTGAGTGCTTACCGACAGTGAGAGAGAGAATAGATGAGATAGGCTGCATAGCCAGCTTTGAGTTAGAGAAGCTGTTTGTACGTGCACATAGCAGGTAGAATTAGAAAATGTGATGTAGAGACACAGTGGAATAAGCGACATAAGGAGGAGTCTTTAATGCGCGGAATCGGTAAATATATTTTTTCAGTTTTCGTTAGAAATAAGACAGCGGTTTATAGAGTGATGCGTATAGCACTTACTTCGTAGAGATTATTAGAAGCATTGTCACTGCGTTCGGCTTGGCGATGTTTTTAGAGTCGGCGAGAACAGAGACGGGAGCGGGGATATGAAGTGTGCTGGGCCCGCATCGCGCGTCGATGGAGAAGAGCACAAAGACGCGCAAGGAATCGATCACCCGGGATGGATGTTGAGCAGATATGAAACAGTGCTGTGCACTGGGAGCGGGAAGGAACGATGTCCGCCGCGAGAGCACAGCATTTAGAGCAACAATGTTGATCTAGAGACTCGCACATTGTGATCGTAATATTGCCAGAGCACTTCAGATATGGATACTTGTGTTTTGATGGTGTTCTAATTTTCTAAATTTGTTCTAAATTTCATGTGCTGCCACGTATCAGCATGGTTAAATTTC
>BOPP01000085.1:708132-721058 GCA_017312745.1 Gryllus bimaculatus | reverse complement strand
GGTAAATTTTGGGTGTAAGAATATGCTATTTATGCGTACAATGCATTCATTTCAATGTGAACATAATTTCTACAAAAATCGTTAATAATCAAAACTAAATTATTAATTTTACTTTATAATTGAGGAATCAAATACTTCCGCTTATCGATAAAAACAAAGGAATGTATGAACCTTCCATTTGTAATCTATAATTACGAGCGTTGAAACAGTTTCCTTCTATTGAGTTTCACTGACCACAAATGCTAGGAATAATTCTGGTGGCCACAGGTTGCAATTTTGCTGTGAAAACCAACCATTTGCTAGCCCTCACTTCCCAGAAGATATCACTTTGTCTCTACCACATTATCTAATAAGCTTAAAGGATTGGGTTTTTTTCCTTTAATGAAAATTTATATCAGCATCAACTTTAATTATGCGAATAATGTTTTCAATTATCAATGAATTATTAAGCAATAGTTAATCAAATAAATGCAACGATTAAACAGAAAGGGTAGTTTTAAAGTTTTCGAATCAATTACCGCCGAAGGATTACAGGTCGATATATCAACAGTAAATACTGAAATTACGGCTCGCGGGCAGCGCCCCTAGCGGGAGATATATTAATTATCGCACCTTAATAAAACTTTCATCTACCAAAAGCTTAGCCAATATTTATTGTACCTGGGCAGGCAAACGCAGAGTTGTGCCTGGGAAGCAACCTTAAAGAGGAGGGTCTCTCTTCGTTTCGTTAGAAGTTATACATTTTTACATTTTTTCATCTAAAGTACACGGCTTGCAAGCAAACGTGCGAAAACAGATTTCGAAAGAGGCCGCTATTCACCAACCCTTACGCATCGGTGCTCTTGAAGAATTCAAAGCGCTCAGAAATTAGAAGCATATTTGTCGCCGGCTGTGGAAGAGAAAATGTTTGTACGAGTATTTTCTCTTGCTGACGTCTGTACCTGACGCGGGTTCGGACAGGCGTTGCTTTAGTCAAACGCCTCTGCCTTCCACGAGGTTTCCAAAACGGAGCCCCGGTGAAGCGACCGACTAATACCTGTGACAAAAAATCCTCAGCGACTTCGACTGTAAGAGCGAAGATCGTGCACCGATGAGGCGGAGTATGCACCAATTAGCGATAATAATATCACTCAATACAAGTTTCTAGTCGCACCCAAGCACCGTACAGAGTTGGGTAAAGAACGTGTACACTATTCCTAGGAAGACCTCAATTAAAAAACATTTTTCTTGACCGCAATATATGTCTTATTTTAATAAATAATTGGGACTCTTTTTGAGACATATGTGATAAGTGTAGCGTAGGTGCTAGGTTAAGCGACTTTCCAAACGTTGTTTCGTTACAGATTGTCTGAATGTCTTTTGATGTATGGAGGGAGAGCATTGGTGACTTCTGTAGCTGCCTGCTTATTATATAAAAGTATATTTGTCTTCTAATGAAATTTTTCCTCTATTTTGAGTTTTTATTCCAGAAAAATACAGATTTTCAGCAGCTTTCACATGACAGGCAACACAAGACGAATGTTAGCGACTGACAGAGGGTTATAAAAATTGAGTATATTCTTTGTAAAAAAAAATGGGTGGCATACAATATTTAATATAAGTTAAAAATATCATTAATAAAAATAAAGAAATATGTTTTCCTATATTTACGTTTATAACTCAGTTATGTAAAATAAGAAAACGCTTATCGTACTTGAAAAGTTCGACGCTCATGAATATTGCCTGTAATTTGCGAGCGCGATTAGTGGGCATTTTTACATCCAATTGCTCGCGGACACCTTTCCGTTTACAGTTATTCGGGACTACTTCCTCGAAACGTCGGTAGCAGTTCTTATTAAGAAAATAGTTCCACAGTGTGAACATCAAAGAATTTGCGAATTCAAATGGTTTGCTACATAAGATAAGGACAGATACATTTTCAAAACGAGGGTTTTTATTTCTTTTACCTTGAAATGAAACCCGGCATCAAGCAAGAGAAAGTGAGCTTGTTGAGAGGGATGAACTCTACCGTTAATACTTATTCAATAAATTAAAATGCACCTCTAAACAAATGTCAGGAATGATTGTGGTATCCTTCTAGGTGTTTTACACGACTTGACATACACTATTTTCTACATTTTTCATGTTATAAAAATTTGCAAAGCAAAAACTGGAGATTTCTACCAAACAAGAATAGAAGTTGACAGGAAGTTTACATACTACATTGAGTATCCTTATCAAAAGAAAACTATTGCTCAATATAAGAGAAGCAAAATTGACTTGTATTTTCTCCTAATGATCTTTACAACAAACTTTCAAGAGAAAATACACACAGGCATTACCAGTACTCGGTCCTACAGTGTCTACTTTGAAATTGTTCTCAGAAAAAGAAAGAATCTCGTCATCAGATGAAAGGCAACAGCTTATAATCGTGCTCTCTAAAGGTGTCCAAAAGGCATCAAATCACACTAACTAGTAGCGAACAAGGCGAGTAATTATAGAAGTAATTTTAAAGGTTCTAATGCAAAATACGCGTATAGAGCCGACAATGCAGCCAATTATTCTAAAATGCTATTTCACTCGGAAATTGGTAATTGCCAGTTAATGGATGTTAACATTGAGTAATGAAGAATCATTTCCCCAAAGCACATCCATTCATTCGATAAATTTTAAAGATCTCAGCAAAATTAGTTAATAATTATCAGGGAACGTGAATTATGAAAAAAACGAGTCAAGTAAAAACTTTTTTTTAAATATTTCAATACACCCAAATAACGACATTCCCCAGTCGAGAGATTGTTTTCAAACATCACTGAATCTCAGAAAGACAAAAGTGTTAGTCAAGTGACAAAGGCGTGGAGACAAGGATGACAATCCCCAAAGACACCATAACTGACGTTAAAAAAACATTTCAAACAAAACTCAATAACATTGTATTATTTTAAAAAGAAAAATTCGGAAAGGCGCAAAAAATAAGTGAACACGAGAACGAACAAAAATATATAAAGAAGATAAGAACTGGTTATTTTAAGAATTTTAGAAATCCAACATTACCATACGCTCACGAAGGGAACGTGTGAATTTTGAGCACTGAAAACAAGAGAACACATACAAATTCTGAAGAATTAATGCTATTTACATTGTAGTAACATTTTCGAAATAAAACGACCCAACAGGGTGTATTATCGGCCAATGAAGCCTTAACACCCTCCAGAATTATTAATAGCCCGAACTACGGGTTACCAGCCGTGCGGCATCCTTCGCGGAAGGGTGGGTGTACACACGGCCAGGAGCAGCACCGCAGCCTGGCCGGCAGTAACGGCGATTTAACGAGCCTCCCTGGGAACTTGGTACGCCCGTCCGTCTTCGCCAGCGCTAAGTCGCTCCGGGGGACGGGCAGGCTGTGGGTTGAGGCGCGGAGAAGTTGAGGGAAACATCGGACTGGTCGGATGTGGCTGGTTCAACGTTGGAGTAGCGAGAGAATGTGCGGGGTGTTGGATCGTTGTAATAAAGAAGACGGAGTCATGAATGAGGAGATGGAAAAACATGTGATATAGAAGTTTGGGCGTTTGAGATGTAACAAAAGCAAAATGATTACGTGAACGAGAAGAGGCTAATTAATGAGGAAAGAGAGTATATGTTCTATGAAGGTGACGTTATTAAGCAAACGTATTTAAGACGGTAAGAAAATAATCCGAAATATGAATATACGTAAACAAGAAACGTTTGAAACGAACAGTAAATGAACAAAACATATTGCAAAGTCAAAATCGGAAGCTCAACAAAAGTGGAAAGTCCCAAATGCAACAATGTGAAAATAAAAGTTAGGTTTGGAAAAGGAGAGAGTTATGGAAAATGATGACAGTGAAAAGAACCGAAAGATAGATTAAGGTAAGGTCAAAAGGTCCGTTACTGCCAAAAGGTTATTCAACAGCAAAAACATTGAATCAAAATTATTAATTGGAGAAAAGCAGGGAGACAAAAAGACGAATGTAAAACGGTGTAAGAGTGTGGAAAATTGAGGGGAGAGAAAGAACAGAGACAGTAGAATAGAGATGGAGATGTGGAAAGTGAGAGAAAAAGACAGCGAGAGGGAGAGATATAGAAAGAGAAGAGCGGAAGCATTCCCGATCGAGATGAAAGTTGGAACACCAAATGAAGCGCAAAGGAGAGAAGAAAATCGAAAAATAAATTCAAAGTGATGAAGTGATCGATGTGTCTATGTGACAGGTAAGACCGAGAACGAGACGTATAAGAGACCGAGGGGTTTCGGGAGTGGATGCAAAAGCGGCTTCAAGACTAAAGCGCCGTATAGTAGTGTGTGTTGCGAGTCAGAAACGCCAAGATGGCGGGAGCGGAGCAGAGCAGAAGCGAGAGCAGAGCTACTAGACGTGGGCGGACAACGCAATGCGCGCGCACCCGCGCACAGTGGCAGCAGCGCAACAGCGGTAGGGCGGAGAAGGCAAGTGCAGCAATGAGTAGGGACGTGATGAGGCGGGAGGGTACCTGCTAGACGGGCTGCCGGGATGGGCTTGTGCTGGATGGGCTGAAATGTGCAGACACTCACAGTCACTGGCACACGAGAGACAGAACGGGGTTGGGCAGGGCAATGGCTGGACACGGCAGGCAAGGGCGCGGTCTGAACACGGCAGGGCAGGGTGGGTTGCGTCGGATCAGGGCGGGGCTGACAGGGTGGAGTGGGGATGGACAGGCTGAGGAGGGATGGTCAGGCAGGTTGACAGGGAGGACAGGGCTGGTCAGAGTGGGGTCTGGACGGGACGGGGCTGACGGGACGGGACGGGACGGGACGGGGCGGACGGGGCGGGGCGGAGCGGGCGGGCGGGGGCGGGGCGGGGCGGGGCGGGTTGGGAGGCGGGGTGTGTTGGGAGTTGGCCGGGCGGGGAGGCAACGCGGGGGGGGGCGAGGCCGGGGGAAGGCTGCCAAGGCTAGGCGGGCGAGGCGGGAGAAGCGGGACGAGGCGGAACGATGCGGAGATGCGGGGACGAGGCAGGGGCTTGGGAGTGGCGGGCGGGGGTCGAACTGGGGGGGGCGAGACGGGTGAGGACGGGGTGAGGCGGGTAAGGCGGGTTTGAGGCGGGGTGAGGCGGGTGAGGCGGGTAGGCAGGGTGAGGCAGGGGTGAGGCGGGGTAGGCGGGGTGAGCGAGGCGGGGGGCTGGACTTCGGGCGGGAAAAGCACGCGGGCGGGCCTGATTACCTCTGCGAGGGGCAACGCGCCCCACCGCGTCGGAAGGGCAAGCGAGGCAGGCAGGGGCCGAGCGCGGCGCGGCGCGGCGTGGCGGCTGACGTGGCGCCGGCGTCCTCGCAGGCGCTTAATTATTGCGAGGGCGCACTCGTTCACGGCCTTTCGCACGCGCTCCCACCGGCGCTCCGCCGGCGCGCCGCCGCGGGTCGGCTCTATTGGTCTCGGCCGGCGCAGAAACGGGCCCCAGAGACCGGTCGGGGCTGCCAACTTTCGGGCTAAGAAATGTACTGCCCGAATTCAAGTTTCATAAATTCTCTTCTATCAACGAATGCAAAGACTGGTTCTGTTGGTAGTTATTCCGGGTGCGTCAATACAGAGGTCATTAAGCTCGGATGTGCATGCAGTTTTTTTCTCGCTGGAGGTGACATGTGTAACTTCCCCCGCTGGATGGCGAGATTCGGCGCTAACCCACCGTCGCCGGCAGGTTTCCCTCACCAGTATCTCCAACCAAGCAGGGACACGCCCCTGCGGGACAAGCTGATCCCGATTGGTTTCCGCGTGCGGTAGTACTGTTCATTGTTAGTGGGAGTGTTTGTATAGTAAGGGGGTGTACAAGAAGAGAAAGAAGATCACGCGCTGTTTAAGGGTGAATCGCAAAAGGTAAATATGAAACGTATTTGTACAGCAAAGGAAAATTGCAATATATTTTTCTGGGTAATGTTCAATGAACGACGGAATAGTCTTCTTTTCATTCAAAATCACTTTTGAAAAGTTAGTTTTCAACATCAATCTCACTCTCTATCACTACTTGTCATTATGTTTCTCCAGATACGTGAGATATTATCAGCCCAATTTCAATGTACTAGTATTTGCATTATACGCTTTCAGATAACTTTAAATATTTTCTGTTAGAAGATTAAGGTACTCAATATTTTCGCGAACAATTGTTTATTACATATATTAAACAGAGAAAACGCACAACCGTACAAAGCACAAGTATATTAATCCAGTGGTCAAAAATTGCTTCCTCCTTTATAATTCGGTAATCCTAATTAAGAATGTTTTCCTTAACGAAGTGCGAATGTACATTGGTTGGGTGATGACATTGAATATAGAATGAGAGACCGGATAAAAGTATAACAGAGCAATAATGAGTAATATCACATCTTTTTTCGAAGGAATGTCACGAGTATCAACGAGTTAGAAGAAAACAAAGACAAACGTGAATAACTAATCCTCACATAAACCTTATAACCAATAATTGTGTCCGTTATATAGCCCCGAGTGAAACGTGAATGCACGGCAAAGTCGTTAAAACCAAACGTGAAGTGCCAACGCACGTCGGAAACGTAGAATGAACGGAAAGGGAGACGATAATGCAGAACGGAAAAAAGACTAAACGGAAACGCGAACAGCAAGAGAGTGAAGAGATAGTAAATAGGGAAATAATAGAAATAATACATGGGCAAATGAAAAGTAATAATCAGTTTAGAGAGGACAACTTAATTAAAAAGAAAAAAGGAAGAAGAAAAAGAAGGAAGAGACAGAAAGAAAAGAAGAGAAAGGTGGAAGAAAGAAAGAAAGGAAAGAGAAGAAGAAAAAGAAAGAAGAAAGGAGACAAAAAAGGAAAGAAAAAAGAGAAAAACTGAAGGAAGAAGAAAGAGAAAAGAGGAAGAAGAAAAGAGAAAGAGAAAAAGAAAGAGAAAGAAAGAGAAGAAAGAGAAGAGAGAAAGAGAAAGAAAGAGAAAGAAAAAGAAAGAAAGAGTGAAGAAAAAGAGAAAGAAAAGAAGAAAAGAAGAAATAAGAGTTAAGAAATAAAGAGTAAGAAATAAAAAAGAAAGAAAGACAAAAGAGAAAGAATAAAGAAAAGAAATAATGAGAAAGAAAGATGATATCCAGCATGAATAAAAAATCGAAATGTCAAGAAATCTCAAAGAGGAAGCATACTATAAGTAATTGAAGTAATGGAGGACGCACGAAAGAGAAAGGAGTAGAGGGGACCAATCGAGGGACAAAACACGGGCAAAGCGGGCGCGCGTCGTGTCCGGAGCGGCGGGTGTACCTCGCAGCGAGATCTAAGGCTGTTCATTTGCGGAGACCAGGCGGGCATCTGTATGTAAATTTTCATTACGCTGAATCTGACCTAAGATGACGCCGCCGGCTGTCGGCGGGCGACGCTGCGCTGCACATAGTAATTCACTCTGCTGCTCCGAGGAGCCTTCGCCGTTTATCTTGATGGCCGCTGCCCGAGGGCAATGGGGAAAGGTGATAGACGTGGTAACAAGTACTCGGCAGCAACGCTATCAACGAGATTGAGAAGAGATTCAAGGATTTTTTATGGTAGAAAAGGACAGGAGAAAATTATATCAACAAACTGAAATATTTTCGAAAATTTAATAACGTTTTGCGTTTCATTGGGTCAGGAGTAATCTTCATAAAAGTTTTGATGAACAGTTATAATATGCGAGGCAAAATAAGCTGTTGTTCAAATTTAAAAGACGTGTGGTGTAAGCAATTGCTAATTACTCTTCCAAGCAAAATTTTACATATACTATACGGTACATGTTGATATTAACTGTCTTTGTATTTTCATGTTCATATTTAAAACAATTCTTGAGCATATCGCATCATTTTAGTACATCGCTTTAGTAAATTTACTCCTCCGAAAATTGAATTTCTGAATATCCAAAATATCGTTCTAACAAGAATTTATGAAGTTGAACAGCATTCACTTTTATTACATACCTCTCAAACAGAATCAGCTGCTTTCTATTTTTAGTGCAGTTTTTTCGTCAGTTCGATATTTTCCATTCACTTTTACGCGAACAAATTGTTTATACTCAATTACCGCAATCATCCTCGTGTTGACACTGCAGGTCTGACAGGTTATTGAAGCAGCGCAATGAAATCGGTAAGCCAATTAATGTCAAAATGAAATAATAAATTAGCACTCAAAAATGAATTCCTCGTGTTTAAAACAAAAGGTGCTATTGATATCAAAAAACAATTCATTAAACGTACCAGTATAAAATTCTACTAGATATTAACGCGTAGATAAAGCACTACTAAATAGGAAGAATCCAGCGGTCATCGTGAGTTCAAGGAATTATATAGTCTTATACCGTAATTAAAATTAATATTGCAATGTGCAGATGTTCAAAAGTAATCAGACAATGAGACTTTAATTGAATGCCCTTACGAACATGAATATCTTTGTCATGTTGTATTTTAAGACACGAATAAACAATTTAATCGTAATAGACGTAGCGCGCGTGGAATTCAACTCAAGGGAAAAACGGCGGCGCCAGGGCATCACTCTCGCAGGGACTTCAAATTATGAATACAAACAAACACGCCCTTCAGAAATCCGTATCAGTTTTTGTTTTACTTTCTCGCCTTCTTCAGAAAGAAGTAACACGGGTGTCATCATATATATATACGCTGTGATAGAAACAGCGGAAATTTTCAAACAGAAGAACCTGTCGTCGGGCACTGTAACGAAACACCACTGGAATGAACATTGTTTTTTATGTAGTAAATTACTTTCTCTAACAGATTGGTGTCAGAATCCCCCATTTTTTGTTTGGAGAATTGAGTAGATGTATGGAGTCTTACACTGGACACGGAATACGACGTCGCAGCTACAAATGCTAGTGGCAATCGCTTGAGCTCCGACCATTCATAAGATTTTCTCCATTTTTTATATCTCTAGCTGACATAAACGACTAGAGATACTATGAGAACACTCAGCAACACTCTGTGAAAAAATACCAATATAAGTCTGATTCATCGGGCTGTTTGTCAATAAATGATATGGAACTATTTAGTGGTTCACCAACGTTTCAGAAATATATTTCCATCATCCTGTAATATAATGTACGGGTAACAAGATCAAAAAATAACGGTTCGTTATCTCCACAAGCCCACTCTTTCTTATACAATATCTGTGAAAACATGGAAGGAAATAATAGAATATAAGTACAATACTTGCACTAAACAACAAACAACAATAACAAATAACTGAGCTACTAATTCTTGCCGAGTGATACAAGCAATGTGGTATGAAGGAACCTTTAAGGAAGAGAGTTTTTGTCTAAGCCAAAGTGGTTTGTTGTCACAGAATAATTCTTTTATTGCATGAGAGACTACTTAGTTCGAAGAGGATCATGTAATCAACAAAGAGTGAATTCAATAATTAACTTGAGCTGAAACTGAAAGATTAAAAAGCAACTTTCTGGTAATTTGGCTTAAATCAAATCATTTCGTTATTTAATAAAAAAGAACAAAGACGTCAGTATATTAGTGCCATATATTCGTGATGAAAAGATTTGAATGGAAAACGATAATGCTTAGATTTGAAATGAAGAGATGGACAATGGTGGAGAGAAAAAACGCGGAAACAACATAAATGCATGACAATTTCAGCAAACTCATTTTGTTCTTTACAGCATATGGCCGAAAACACTTTCCAAATGGAAAAGTCGCATGAAGACGTTTACACAGATGGTAATGATTCAAGCAACGATGATTTTTTTTATAATAACTGTTCTCCTGTGCTAAGACTAATCGCCATACTCAGAATGAATGATCTGAAGTGTGGGTGAATGGACGATATGATTTAAATAAGACAGGAACGATTAGTGAGAGACTGAAAATCGAAAAAACTGCGTGAACGCCAATGCTGCCCACCATAAAATCCACGTAGATCGCCCGCAGTTTAAACGCATTTTCAGAGGTGGAAGGTGCGCTTCGCCCACTTGCTACTCCAGCGGTCGTCCGAACACAGAACGGCTCAATGAGATCTTAGGCTTCCGAGTATCCGGTAATCATTAGAATAGGCACATTGGCTGTCCGGCGAAAGGCCACGATTGTAGGACCAAGATGCCAGTGAGTTTCGGCCCTGAGGAAGGTGCAAGACACCGCTGGCTACTGAAGTCGGGCTGTACGTCTCCCTGGCAGTTCAAGGTAGCTAAAGACACGGTTTCGACCCAATCCGCGATTCGTTCCTGCATACTGCCGGATTCCGGAGGCGCACGCCAGCGCAGGCGACCCGAGCCGCCCGCCGCCCACCGGAAGGGCGATAGATAGCGGAGCGGGCGGCGGCGGAAATTGGCCGTGGAGGCACATCGGCGCCATTACCGATTGCGTCCTCCTTCGGGGAGAGGGGATGGTCCCGCCCCCACCCCGACCCCTGGGCCCTGGGGAGCGTGCGCCGGGTTGGCGCCGCTGTCGAAGCGCAGCCCCCCACCGGGCGCGCGGAGGACTCGGGCCTCGCGACTCTCGGCGCGCAGACCGTTACCGGAAGGAAGCGGTGATGTCGGCTGGTGCGAGGGGAACAAGTAGCCAGAGTTTGCAGGCCCCTTATAGGAAATGATATGTGGACAGATGGCGACAATGAACGCGTTGCTAGAAGATAGTTTGTTGTAGGAATTTTTTTGGTTGATTACGACATTGAGCAATATTATCAAAAATAATATGATGCATGGGTTTTTTTCCGTAATTGTTTTATGTCCTGTTTGAAGCAATATTTTGTTTTATTTTGTAATTTATGTTTCCCAATTTTAATAATATTCCATTGGATCTTAGATTCTCTCTTTCCACTAAAGTATGTATGGTCTACAATCAAAAGAGTAAATAATTTGAATAATATTATATATGATTATATGAGTATATATATATATAAATATATTACACACATATAAAAATGATAAATATTATATAAAAAAAACAGCCCAGCAATGAGTGTCAATAATAAGCCCCTTTCCAAAATAAAGAAAAAACGGTGTTAAAGAAAAAAAAGCCAAAGGGGCTTAAAAGTTTAAAATAGTAAAAAAAAAATCTTTTTATTTCAGGTTTTAAAAGAAATAACAAAAGAGTTGTGTTATCTCTGCTAAGTGTTGTACACAATAATGAAAACCACCCACATTATTTTCTAAAGTAGGCGACATTCAATATTATATATATAGCATAGTATATATACTATATAATATTATACTATAATATATATAATATATATATATAATATCACTATAGAAATATTCTTTGGTCCCGTAAACTCTTTGCTGGACCCTCGTGTAATTTGGTACCTAAACGCAATATATACTGCATTTCGTATAATTCGATGTTTTGTTAACATTGTTTTCGGTTGTACATGCATGTAAATAATTTAAATAATGCTCTTATCGCGGTAAAAATTCCACAAATTATAACGACAGCACAAAAGACCATTCTAAATCGTGAACGAAAGTAAATTGTTTATAGACTATTATTTGCTGCATAACAGTTTATAATTTTTAAGAGTCCGCTTCATTGTTTGTTAACAAATGTGTTAAATATCATTATTCAACGTATTATTCATGTACGACAGGCTTAAAAACGAAGAAAGTAAACAATAGGACCACAATGATTCCAAAGTAAAAACGTTTATTACAATGGTGGTGTGTTTTGACTTAGTATGTGTTTTCTAAGAAATCACATAAAACGTGTGCAGTCATCTCATATAATTATATTAGATTATGCAAACTCCAGGACATAGAAAACATTTAGTGAAACCATAATGTACTACAATAATTAACTCATCTGTTTTATTCATTTCATTGCCTTTCGGATACAGTAAAATGCTTAAATCTTCAGAACTCAGAAACAGAAGACGAAAGGACTCCCAATGAATCCGTTAAATTAAATTCAGCTGCTACAGAAAACTTTATCAATTTATTCAAAAAATTCAAACTAAAATATTCTCATATTGTGTGTACGTTCATCAACAAGCAAAATAAGGAAAGCGCATGTAATAAATTTCATTTCAGAAACGTATCTGACTGAGAAAGTTACAAATTCATAACGAAACTTTTGTGGCTTTGAGAGTTCGATAAGTAATAAAGCTATTTTTGAACATTATTGCTTCACTCAAAATAACAAATCATGGCAATTCAAAAGATCATTGTATAATAGCGGAACATGAGAAATAACTTGATCAGAAATAAAAGCAGACTACGAGCAGTAGAAATGCAAATTATGAGTTTTTCATACCTCCACACAGATATGGCCAACAAATCACATGAACTGAGGAGTTATATGCAGACAGGACTGGCATAAACTATTTTAAGCAAATTAATATTCTGCGAACAACCCGAATATGATATAAACTTATATTACTATACTGATAATATTATATATATATATAGTATGATATATAGTAATATATATTAATATTTTACGAAAACTATCAGAGAAAGATATTCATCTGTAATTATGAATATCAGAAAACACTAATAGGAGAAGTCGCAACACAAATATTTTAAGGTTAAAATCTTGGGAAAAAATGGGGAAGGGGAAAATGTGAAACAGGAAGACAAAAACAGACGACGAAGACGAGACAAAATCAACGACGAGACGAGACAAAACAACGACAAAACGAGACAAAACAAGACGAAACGAGACAAAACAACGAGAGACGAGACAAAAACAACGACGAAACGAGACAAAAACACGACGAAACGAGACAAAAACAACGACGACACGAGACAAAACAACGACAACGAGAAAACAACGACGAAACGAGACAAAAACAACGACGAAACAGAGACAAAACAACGAACGAAACGAGACAAAACAACGACGAAACGAGACAAAAACAACGAACGAAACGAGACAAAACAACGACACGAACAAAAACAACGACGAAACGAGACACAAACACGACGAAACGAGACAAAAACAACGACGAAAACGAGACAAAACACCG
>BOPP01000085.1:693604-708107 GCA_017312745.1 Gryllus bimaculatus | reverse complement strand
CCGGCGCGCCCCGCGGTCGCCTATTGTCTCGGCCGGCGCAGAACGGGCCCCAGAGACCGGTCGGGGCTGCCAACCTTCGGGCTAAGAATGTACTGCCCCGAATTCAGTTCATAAATTCTCTTCTATCAACGAATCGCAAAGGACTGGTTCGTTGGTAGTTATTCCGGGTGCGTCAGGTCATTAACTCCGGATGTGCAGTGCATGTTTTTTTCCTCGGGAGGTGACTGTGAACTTCCCTCGCTGGATGGCGAGATTCGGCGCTAACCCACCGTCCGCCGGCAGGGTTTCCCCAACCAGGTATCTCCCACCAGCAGGGCACCGCCCCTGCCGGGACAAGCTGATCCCGATTGGTTTCCCGGCACGTGCGGTAGTACTGTGCATGTTAGTGGGAGTGTTTGTAAGTAAGGGGTGTACAAGGAAGAGAAAGAAGATCACGCGCTGTTCGTGGTGAATCGCAAAGGTAAATATAACGTATTTGTAAAGCAAAGGAAAATGCAATATATTTTCTGGGGTATGGTTCACAATAACGACGAATACCTTCTTTTCACTCAACACTTTTGAAAAGTTTTCTTCAAATCAATTCATTTTTATACTACTTGTCATATTGTTTATCCAGATCCGTGAGATATTTCAGCCAATAATTGTACCTAGTATTTACATTAAGCTTTCAGGATAACTTAAATATTTTCTGTTAGAAGATTTAAGTGTACCAGATATTTTCCCCAATTTTTGTTACAATATATTAAACAGAGAAAACGCAAGGTAAAAACACATGTATATTACGATTCACCAGTGGTCAGAAGTTGCTCCTCCTTTTAATTGGTAATCTATTAAAAATGTTGTCTTAACGAAGTGCGATGTACACCTGGCTGGGTGATGACACTGAATATGGAGATGAGACCGGATAAAAATATAACAGAGCATATGCAGTAATATCACATCTTTTTCAGACAGTCAGCGCGTATCACACGATGAGTTACAAGAAACAAAGACAAACGTGAATACTTCACTCCTCACATTAATTGTATCAAACCATAATTTGTGTCGTTATATTGCCCGAGTGGAAATGTGAAATGAACAGCAAATGTCGTTAAGACGTAGAGTGCCAACGAACTCGGGAAACGTTGTACGATAAAAGGAAAGGGGAGATTACGTCAATGCAGGGAGGAAAAAAAGAATATATGGAAACGCGAAACAGCAAGAGAAAGGGAAAATGAAAAGTAATAATCAAGTTTACTGAAGCGTGAACTTCACTAAAGATAAAATTGAGTAGGAAAGAAAGTAACAAAGAGAAAAAAGAAAGAAAGAGAAAGAGAAAAAAGAAAGAAAGAGAAAAAAGAAAGAAAGAGAAAAAAGAAAGAAAGAGAAAAAAGAAAGAAAGAGAAAGAGAAAGAAAGAGAAAGAGAAAAATATGATATCCGTCATCATCGAAAAATTCAATAGGAAGCATACTATAGATAGTTGGAAGAACGGAGGACGCACAAGAAGAGAAAGGAGGTAGAGAGAGGCAGCGAGGGACAAACACGGGCAAAGCCCTGGGCGCGCGTCGTGTCCGGAGCGGCGCGTGTACCGCGCAGCGAGATCAAGGGCTGTTCATTTGCGGAGACCAGGCGGGCATCTGTATGTAATTTTCATTACGCTGATCTGACCAAGATGACGCCGCCGCTGTCGGTCGGGGCTGACGCTGCGCAGCGCATAGTAATCACTCTGCTGCTCCGAGGAAGCCTTCGCCGTTTATCTTGATTGGCCGCTGCCGACGGCAATGAAGCAAGGTGATAGACGTGGTAACGTACTTCGGAAAGCAACCTATTCAACGAGATTGAAGAAAGAGATTCAAGGATTTTTATGGTAGCAAAGGACAGGAGAAAATTATACAACAAACTGAAATATTTCGAAAATTTAATAACGTGTTTGCGGTTTTCATTGGTCCAGGAAGTATCTTCAGTAAAGTTTAAGTTGAACAATTCATAAATATGCGAGACAAAATTACTGTTGTTAAAATTTAAAAAGACATGTGTGTAAGCAACTCTAATTACCTTTCTCTAGCAAAAATTTTAATATACTATAGGGTACATGTTGATATTAAATGTCCTTATATTTTCATGTTCATTTTTAAAACAATTCTTAGCATTCGCATCATTTTAGTACATCGCTTTAGTAAATTTACTCCTCGAAAAATTGAATTTCTGAAATATCCAACAACTATCGTTCTTACAAAATTTTATGATTGAACAGCATTCACTTTTATTACAACCTCTCAAACAGAGTCACTCTTTTATCTTTTAGGTTGCAGTTTTTCGTCACTTCGATATTTCCATTCACTTTTACGCGAACAGAATTATTTTATATTCAAACCGCAATTCATCCTCGTGTTGACACTGCAGGTCTGACAGGTTTATTGAAGCAGCGCAATGAAATCCGGTACCATTAATTCAAAATGAAATAATTAAATTAGCACTCAAAATGAATTCACCGTGTTTAAACAAAAGGTGCTATTGATATCACTAAAACAATTACATTATAAACGTACCAGTATGAAAATTCTACTAGATATTAAACGCGTAGATAAAGCACTACTAAATACGGAGAGAATCCACGGTCATCGTGAGTTCAAGGGAATTATATAGTTTACCGTAATTCAAAATTAATATTGCAATGTGACGATGTTCAAAGTAATCAGACAATGAGAATTTAATTGAATTCCCTTTACGAACATGAATATTTGTCCATTTGTTTTTAAGAAACGAATAAACAATTTAATCGTAATAGACTAGCGGCTGTGGCAATTCAACTCAAGGGCAAAAACGGCGGGCGCCAGGGCATCACTCTCGAAGGGACTTCAAAATATTGAATACAACAAACACTCCCTTCCAAAACCATATCACGCTTTTGTTTTTACTCTCTTGTTTTCTTCGAAAGAAGTAAAGCGTCATCATTGTACTGCTGTGATAGAAATCGGCGATATTTTCAACAGAACAAACTCGTAACGTCGGGCACTGGTAACGAAACACTGAATGAATATTGTTTTTTAATGTAGAAAATTACTTTCTCTAACACGTTGTGTAGTCAAAATCCCCCATTTTTTGTTTGAGAATTGAGTAGATGTTATGGGGTCGTGATACCGATATCTCGATTGAAGGTGAAACGTCCAAATGCCAGTGGCCAAAGATTGCGCTCAAACCATTCATACTATTTTCTCCGAATTTTTTATATTCCCCTTTTGACATAAACGAATTCGAGATATTATGAGAACACCTCAGCCAACACTCTGTTGAAAAAATACCAATAAAGTCTGATTCATAGTGCTTTGTCAATAAAAAGGTATAGAACTATTTAGTGGTTCACCAACGTTTCAGAAAATATATTTCCATCATCATGTATATAATGTACGGATATAAGATCAAAAAATAACGTGTTCGTTATCCACACAAGCCCACTCTTTCTTATACAATATCTGTGAAAACATGGAAGGAAATAATAGAATATAAGTACAATACCTTGCAACTCAAACAACAACAACAATAACAAATAACTGGAGCTACATAATCTTGCCGGTGATAAAGCAATGTGGTATGAGGAACCTTTTAAGGAAACATTTTTGTCTAAGCCCAAAGTGGTTTGTTGTCACAGAATAATTCTTTTATTGCATGACAAGTTACTACTTAGTTCAGAAGAGGATCAGTATCAACAAAGAGTGATTCAATATTAACTTGAGCTGAAACTGAAAGATTAAAAAGCAAACTTCTGGTAATTTGCTTAAATCAAATCATTTTCGTATTTTATAAAAAAGAACAAAGACGTCATGTATATATGGCCATTTCTTCGTGTATGAAAGATTTGATGGAAAGACGATAATGACTTTAGTATTGAAATGAAGGAAGATGGACCAATGGTGGAATAAAAAACGGGGGAAACAACATAAATCAATGACAATTTTCAGCAAACTCATTTTGTTCTTTACAGCATATGGCCGAAAACATGTCCAAATGTGAAAAGCTAGCATGAAGACGTTACACAGATGGTAGTATTCCAAGAAACGACGATTTTTTATTAATACTGTTCTCTGTGCTAAGACTTATCGGCCATACTCAAGATGAATGATCTGAAGTGTGGGTGATGGACGATATGATTTAAATAAGACAGGAACGATGTAGTGAGAGACTGGCTAAATCGAAAAAACTGCCGTGAACCCATGCTGCCCACCATAAAATCCACGTAGATCGCCCGAGTTTTAAACCCCATTTTGCAGAGGTGGAAGGTGTGCTTTCGCACTTCTACTCCACGGGTCGTCCCGAACACAAGACACGGCTCAAATGAGATCTTAGGCTTCCGTGACCGGAATCATTAGATAGGCACATTGGCTGTCCGGGAAAGGCCACGTTGTAGGCCCAGATGCCAGTGCATTTCGCCCTGAGGAAGGTCGCAGACACGCTGGCACCTGAGTCTGGGCTGTGACGTCTCCCTGGCAGTCAAGTAGCTAAAGACACGGTTCGACCCCCAATCCGCGATTCGTTCCTGCATACTGCCGGTTCCGGAGGCCACGCCCAGCGCAGGGGCCGGGCCCGAGCCGCCCGCCCGCCCACCGGAAGGGCGATAGATAGCGGAGCGGGCCGCGGGCGCGGAAATTGGCGTGGGCACATGCGGCGCCCATTACCTGATTGCGTCCTCCCTTCGGGGGAGAGGGGGGAGGTCCGCCCCCACCCCCACCCCTGGGCCCTGGGGGAGCGTCGCCGGGGTTGGCGCCGCTGTCGAACGCCCCCCCCCGGGCGCGCGGAGGACTGGGCCTCGCGACTCGGCGCGCAACCGTTACCGGAAGGAAGCGTGATGTGCTGGTGCGAGGGGAACAAGTAGCCAGAGGTTTGCAGCGCCCTTTTAGGAAAATGATATGTGGAAGATGGCGACAATGAACGCGTTGCTAGAAGATAGTTTTGTTGGTAGGAAATTATTTGGTGATTACGACATTGGCATCATTATAAAAATAAATATGATGCATGGTTTTTCCGTAATTGTTTATTCCTGTTTGAAGCATATTTGTTTTTATTTTTGTAATTTATGTTTCAATTATATTCCATTGATCTTAGATTCTCTCTTTTCACTAAAGTATGTATTCTACAATACAAAAAGTAAATATTTTAGAATATATATATAAATATATATATATATATATATATATATAAATATATATATACAAAAAATATATATATAAATATATATATATAAATATATATATATAAATATATATAAAAAAACAGCCAGACAATGAGTTCAATCCCATAAGCTTCCATAAAAACGTAAAAGCAAGGTAGCAAAATAGTAAAATTATCAGTAGAAGTTGTGTATTCTGCTAATTGTGTACACAATAATGCAAAACCAACATTATTTTCTAAAGTAGGACATTCAATATATATATATCATATGAAATATTTTGTCCCGTAAAACTCTTTGCTGACCTGTGTAATTTGGTACCTACACGCAATAAATACTGCAGTTTCTGTTATAATTTTGATGTTTTGTTAACATTGTTTCGGTTGTACATTGCATGTAAATTAATTTTAAATTAATCTCTATCGCGGTAAAAATTCCACAAATTATAACGACACCAAAAACTCATTCCTAAATCGTGAAACAAAATGTAAATTGTTTAGCATTATTTGCTGCAAACATTTATAATTTTTAAACCACTTTCATTGTTTGTTACACAAATGTGTTAAATATCATTATTCAACAGTATTATCATGTACGACAGGCTTTAAAAACGAGAAAGTAATCAATAGGACCAAATGATCAAAAGTAAAAACGTTTATTACAATGGTAGGTTGTGTTTTGACTTATATTGTGTTTCCTAAAATCACATAAAACGTGTGCAATCATCTCATATAATTTACTATTAGATATGCAAACTCCAGGACGATAGTAAAACATTAGTGAACCATTAATTACTAAAATAATTAACTCATCTGTTTTATTCATTTCATTGCCTTTCGATCAGGTAAAATGCTTATTTCAGAACTCAGAAACAGAAGACGAAAGGAACCTCCCAATGAATCCGTACAAATTAAATTCAGTGGATACAGAAAACTTTATTCAAATTTATTTCAAAAAAATTCAACTAAAATATTCTCATATGTGTGTACGTTCATCAACAGCAAAATAAGGAAAGCGCATGTAATAAATTTCATTTCAGACGTATCTGACTGAGAAAGTACAAATTCATACGAAACTTTTGTGCTTTGAGAGTTCGATAGTAATAAAGCTATTTTTAACATTATTCTTCACTCAAATACAAAATCATGGCAATTCAAAGATCATTGTATAATAGCGGAACATGGAGAATAATGATCAGAAATAAAAGCAGACTACGAGCAGTAGAAATGCAAATTATGAGTTTCATAACCTCCACAGCAGTATTGCCAGACAATATAAAACATACTGAGGAAGTTATATGCAGGACAGGGGACTGGCGATAAACATTTTAAGGCAAATATAATTTCTGCGACAACCCGAATAATGATATTAAACTATATATAGTTATATATGATATATATATATATATATATATGATATTATAATATATATTAATATTTTACGAAAACTGATCAGAGAAAGATATTTCATTTGTATTATGAATGATCAGAAAACACTAAGTAGAGAAGTTCGCAAACAAATATTTTAAGGTTAAAATCTTGGGAAAAAAATGGGGATAGGGGAAAATAGTGAACAGGAAGACAAAAACAGACGACGAGACGAGACCAAAATCAACGACGAGACGAGACAAAACAACGACGAAAACTGAGACAAAACAGAGACGAAACCGAGACGACAAACACACGAGAGCACGAGCAAAAACAAGCACGAAAACACGACGAAGAGACAAAACACGACGAAACGAGACAAAACAACGACCAAACACGAGACAAAACAACGACGAGACGAGAAAAACAACGACGAAACGAGACAAAACAACGACGAAACAGAGACAAAACAACGATCGAAACCACCGAGAGCAAAAAACAACGACGAAACGAGAACAACACGAACGATGACAAGAACGAAACGAGACAAAAACAACGACCAGACAAGAACAAAAAACAACGACGAAACGAGACAAAACACGACGAAACGAGACAAAAACAACGACGAAACGAGACAAAAACAACGACCGAAACGAGACAAAACAACGACGAGACCGAGACAAAAACAACGACGAGACGAAACAAAAACAACGGAACGAGACGAGACAAAAACAACGACGAGACGAGGAATACAAAAGACCAACGAGCCGAAACGAAGACAAAAACAACGACGAAGACGAGGACAAAAACAACGACGAGACAGACCAAAAGAACAACGGCGAAACGAACAAAAACAACACCGAAACGAGACCAAAAACAACGACGAGACGAGGACAAAAACAACGACGAGAACGAGACAAAAAAACAACGACGAAACGCAGACCAAGAAACAACACCGAGACGAGACAAGAACAACATACGAAACGAGACAGAAACAACGACCGAGACGAGACAAAATCAACGGACGAAGACGAGACAAAAACAACGACGAGACGAGACAAAAACAACGACGAGGACGAGACAAAAACACGACGAGACGAGACAAAAACAAGCGACCGAACACGAGACAAAAACAACGGACGAAACCGAGAACAAAAAAACAACGACGAAACAGAGACAAAAAAAACAAACGACTAAACAGACACAAAACAACGACCGAGACGCAGACCAAAAACGAACGCACGAACACGAGACAACAAAACACAACGACAGAACGCAGACAAGAACACCAACCGACGAAAACGAGACAAAAACAACGACGAAAAACGAGACTAAAACAACCGACGAAACGAGACAAAAAAACAACGAACGAAACGAGGAAAAAACAGAACGAGGCGTAGACAGACAAAAACAACGACGGAAACCGAGACAAAACAACGAGCGAAACGTCGAGCAAAAACAACGCGAAACAGACAAAAAACCACACGACGAAAAACGAGACAAAAAAACAACGACGAAACGAGACGAAAAAACACCGACGAGACGAGAACAAAAACAACGACGAGAGCGAGACAAAAACAACGACGAGACGAGACAAAAACAACGACGGAAACGAGACAAAACAGACGACGAAAACGAGGCAAAAACAAGCGACGGAAACAGAGACAAAATCAAACCGACGAAGACGAGACCAAAAACAACGACGAGGGACGAGCAAAAATACAACACGAGACGAGACAATAACAACGACGATGACGCGAGACAAAAACAAACGACGAGACGAGACAAAAACATACGACGAAGACGAGACCAAAACAACGACCGAAAACCGACGACCACAAAACACACGACGAAAACGACGACCAAGAACAACGACCGAGACCGAGACAAAAACACACGCGAGCGCCAAACGCAGACCGAACACAACCCGAGCGCAAACGACACCAACAACCAACCTGACGAAACGGAGACAAAAACAACGACGAGCACGACGACCAAAACCACAACCGACGGACGACGAGCACAAAACATCACACGACGACGAACGAATACAAAGAGCGGGGAGAAAGAGAACACAGAAAGAGCGGGGAGAAGAGGACACAAGAGCGGGGAGAGACGAAACAAAGAGCGGGGAGACGAGACAAAAGAACGGGAGATGGTTGAAGAAACTAAGAATGGATGAGAACTTTTTCACCGAAGTCCGAATTATGTTGAAATCCACAAATAACTTTCCGATTTAAACATTTCGGTCACCAGTGGTCATCTTTCCATTGAAAAAAAAATGGTAACATTAAAGTTAAAGTAGACTGCAGAGGGCCCCTATGCCCCGCCCGCACCTCGCCGTCCGCGCGGCCCCAATGCAGGGGTCAGAGGGTGCGCGCGGTCCCTGACCCGCACAGGCGCAGGGCAGGGCGTCCCTCGCGGCGGGCGGCCGGCGCCCACGCCCTCTGTTGCCGGGGCGCGTGGGCGCATTGCGCCGGCTCACCTGGCGCCACCGCCGCCTCCTGCGCCGTGCTGGGCGGCCCTGGGTAGCGCGGGCCGCGGCGCCCGCCAGGTCCACGAGTCCCGCCGCCCGCCCGCCGCACGCGGCCGCCGCGGTCTGCCATTCGGCGACGCCCTTGCACCGCGACGCCAAGGAGGCCGCCAGTCAGATGGTGGTGGGGGCGGCGGCGGCAGAGCAGGGCAGCGGCGACTGCTGCGGCGGCGGCGGCGCAGGCGGCGGATGCGGAGCGCGGAGGTAGAGAGATGAAGGCGGAAGACGAAGCGGCGTAGTGGCCCCGCGCCCCCCCCCGGGTGGTCGAGGCGGAGGCGGGGATTTCGCCCGCGATGCGCCACACCGCACGCCCGCCCGCTGAGGGGAGTTAGGAAAGTGCCCCCGGACATGACGGGTCAGAGTCAGGCGTTTGCGCCGTCCGACTACCAGCGGGCGCAGTAATTACGGTGGGATTGGTTTTAGAACAGTACAAATATTCTGAACAAAAATACATGTTTTTAGTGTATAGAAGGGAGGGAAGTAATTTATATTATTTTGCAAATTTTTGTGCGGCTTGTGTTATTGGTTTAAGAGCCATCATTGATTCGAAAGAGCTTATCGTTTGCGATTGTTTTTTTTCTGTTGGTGATAAAATACTTGGGCAAATTTAGGATATTTCTTGATATCGTATTTTGTAAACCATGCAAAAGAAATACAACACATACAATGTACAGTAAGAACCATTCAGTTTCAGTTTTCAGGTTCAGTAAGGTGAATATTTACTTCATTAATTTCTCCTGACACGTAAGGTTATTTTCATTAGGTTTGCACAAACATATCTTTTCATCTCAAGTTAGCTTCTCCTGGGTTTTATCAAGAAAGGTTTATAGAGGAAATGAAATATTGATCGTCTTAATTACACATTATAAATCATATTTCAGAAATTTTATTTGATAAATACGTACTTTTGAAAGCACAATTTAAGACTTTTAGGGCGTAAAATTCCCCTCCCTAATTATTAGTCCTATCATAATTTTCATATCTGTTTTTCATAAAAAAGTGTTCTTCAAAGCCCACACTCTGTACCAATAAAATTGTCAAAAATAATGCGGTGGGAGGGTGAATGGATGGCCCTCTATTTTTAGTTCGTCGTGTACCTGGGAGCAGTAACGGCGAAGGATCTGCGTAGGCGGAGGACAATCATCAGCATTAATGACGCCCTGCAGCTGCGGGAGGGTGCGTCAGGTTGCGTTGGAGAGGGGGGAATCAGCGCCATGAAGGGAGGTAGAGGGGCGAGGGTGGAGAACGGATGGTGGTGGGGGATTTTGAAATGCGAGTTGAGGGTGGATCGGGGCTGGAATTGATAACAGGCCGCAGCAATAGACTGGGGGTTAATATAAGATCGTAGGGAGAGCAAGCAGATTTGCAACGAGAAATTCAACTTCGGAAGATCAGTTTTGCCTTGAGCAATGTTACAGAAAGCAATGTTTGAAGTATGGTATATAGGAGAAAGTAATGAATGAAAGAAAGGAGTTTGGAAAGTCTTAATTTCAAAGGGATGGTATTCCTCTTATGAGAAGTTAAACATAACTGGTAAAAGCAGTTTCAAGATGCGTTTACGAAATAAAAATTCAAATGACATTTAAAATTCCTTGTCATTAAAATTGTGACAGTAAGGATTATAATTTATCAAAATTGTTAAGAACAGAAAAAATCAAGTAGGAAATGTAAAAATTTAAATAAGAAGAGAGATTCAAATAAGAATGTAAACATTTTAATAGTCTATATGTCTACCAAACTATTTTGATATTTCTTAAGGAACATTAGAAACATAAAAAATAATCCCTTTTTTACAACTAATAAGTGAAACTGAGTGGTTCTATTCTATTGTGCAGTAATAAAAACATAAGTAAAAAGTGTAAACCATTAATAATTGAATGGTCTGATGCAATTAAAAATCAAAATACTTTTCCGCAAACGTGACCACTATAATTGACGCAAATTGAGGATCGCAAAAAAACAACTCATAAATAAGCTGTTATCCGCATTGCCGATTCCAGTGACTATTGATTATTTGTTGAACCCGTTATATTTAATTTATCTTCCTCTGCTACCTAATATTGCTTCTTGCAAAAATTCTTAGTCACTCTGAGTCACGAGGGGAAGTCACTTAATTTTTTTTTATTTCTTTAAAGAAATTACTTAGGTAGATTTATAACTGGGTTGCTAATACTGCTGATTTAGCGTCTTAAATCAGTTCGATGAAGTACAGAAGGATACATCCCTATTCAGCGCTAGCTAACTTACGAGGTTTTCTGTTGTTGGTATATAATGGCATATAAATAGTACAAAATCATATTTCCTTGGCGTAATATATATTTCAACCGTACTTCGGCTGATCGCAAGTGTCACTTACGGGTTTTACTTCTTTACTAAGTTACTAAGTATTAATTCTTTAAAAGGAGAAAGGGATTAACTACTTTTAAATGTAAGTACATAATCATAAATTCACAAAAAAACACGAAAAGTCGGTCGAGGATCTTGATACAACCTTGAGCAACATGTGAGAAAACCAACAGAGTTAAATTATGTGCAACCCGACGTTACATTATGAACAAATATTTTGAATGTATACTTTAGTTTAAAAAAAATTAAACTACTAGTCATCGCCAGATTAAATTACCAGTTCAATGTTCAAAAACATCAGCACACACAAATAAATATCATTATCCAAAAATTAACACTATTATATACAAATTCCAATATTTACACTATTTACAATCTAACAAAATGTATACTCTTTTGAAATTCTTGAGCTCTGTTGTTTAAA
Organism: Gryllus bimaculatus; assembly: GCA_017312745.1. Lineage (NCBI taxonomy): Eukaryota > Metazoa > Arthropoda > Insecta > Orthoptera > Gryllidae > Gryllus > Gryllus bimaculatus. Next base: position 696,292 of record BOPP01000085.1, on the reverse strand, counting down.
TGTTTCATTGACAGGTTTCTCTTGAAATATCCTCCATTTCAACATTTCATCTTTTTGAAGCAAGAAAATCAACACAAGACATTTGATAAATGAAAAAATGTAGTCGTTTGACAAAACGTTCACACCCTTCTCTAATTCAATCGTATGGATTCCTACAATACAAATATGATTCTTTCTGATGATGCAATCTTTAATAGACGCGCAATACAGTTACAGACTGAGTTTATTGGAATTCACTCAAATGACATATTTATTTTCTGTTGAAATTATATTATATCCTAATTTATGTGAAAATATCTACACATTAATCTACTTACTAGATTTCTGAAATTCCTGACGGTTTTCTTTCCGTTGTAACCAACTTATGTACTGTAGACTCATTGGCCTTGCAAAGTACCGTTCACCACATTGCAAAGCGCTTCGTTCCTAACATTTGCTACTGTCCCGAAGGACGACCTCGACACCTTCCGCAACTTTTCTCAAAACAGAATACAATAACTCGTTCGACCTTTTCTGTTGCAAGAAATCATTTATAATCGGGCATTTTACGGCACAAATGATGACGAATCAGATCTTACGGCACGTGTCATCACACATTTAGCCATCCGCAGTGAAAGAAACGTAGGGAGGTAGAGGTAAGCGGAACAGCCGTTCACAGTTATCTTGCACAGATGTCAAATACCCAAGACGTCACAAGAAGGTTGTTTCGCAAAATTAAGTCTGATTCTCTTGTAAATTTGTAATGCTGTTATACAAAAATGGCGTATGCAACTCGTTTATAATGTTGCTTTATTACATTCGTACAAATTTGAAACCTCGCTCCTAAAGGCGCTCGTTTTCAAAACATGTACTCCTGCAATTACATTAACATTATAAACTGCTTAACATTATAAACTAATTTCATAAACTACTATTACCTCATTCGTTGATAGGCTGGTCCGTGTCTGCATGAATGGACTTCGTCATGAAGCAGTGACCGCTTTTCCAGTCTTCCATGCCACGAATTCTGCAGCCGATCCCGATTGCGCCCTATTTATAAAAATTTGTAATGGGCTTGTAGTTCCCAAAACGAAAGCTGTAATATTAATTACGTTGCTTTGAGTGATTGATCACGATTTTTCTTACGAACACGTGTTCACATCCTCCTTTTCTCATTCTCTATTTCAAATATTTCATCTTTCATAATGTATTCATCGCATTTTATATGGAGATATAGTTTGTTTACATATTAAAGACAATTTGCTTATCCAGCTTACCTCTTATAGAGAGACAGTTTCAATTTTCAATAGCTTTTCCACGAGCTCAAGTTCACCGAAAAGTAAAAGCTACTGTTCTCGGCGACACCGCAATCGGAAAAGACCTTCTGATTCCTGTCTTGAACATTCGTCGCCGCAATCGAATACGACCCGATCGAAGTTCACCGACTTGACGCGACATCTGTTGGTCTCTTCTCCAATTTCTGCGGAGTTCTCTACTTGCGAGAAGCATTGTACGGCTATTATTGTAATCGTACATATTATATTCAAATAAGTATGTAAATGAGAAAATATATTTTATCACAAGGTATCATACATATTTAACTAGACTATACCACGAATGAAAGTATGGTCATCAAAGTTTCAGAATGTGTCAAATAATAAATATATTGTGTTTCACTCAAGTTTTAACACCTTTTTTTTTATTCTTGGCTGCAGGTTATTTTATGCTCATATTGACGTATGACTGATTGCCCAGTAGAGATAAGTGGTAAGAAAAATCGAATACAAAACTGTGTAATTGTGAGATACACTGCTCTTATAGGAGCATAGCAGATTATTGTTATTTGCTATTGGTGTTACCTTCGTTAGTGGTATAGCCTATGTATCATAGAAGTTTCCCAGGTCTGCATCAGTATGTGTTCACATAAATGAAAAAAAAATTGCATATTTTTGCATTCTCTTCTATGATTCTCATTTCACATTGCACTTGCCCATATTAAGCGAGAATTGCGCTTCCTAAGATGCGAGGTCACCATTTCCCCGACCATAATCTGCATCAACATTTTTAACGCAAAACAAAAATTTCCACGAACATTGTCATGTCAAACCTAATCCTTTAATCACAAAATTGTATATTTCATATACACAAATCTTCAATCGTGCACCACGTAAATACTCGCAAAATTCCAAGAATCCAATAAATTATTTACAATTAAAAAATACAGCAGCAATTTCTGTCGCATCAGAAATATGTATCATGCTCGCTCTAACAACGGCTGGTTCCGCTGACGGGTGCAAACACAAAGCTAATTCTCTCACTCACAATATTGGTTTGACATTTAAATTTAATTTACTTCCCTTCAATTAAATTTTCGAATTAAATTCCCAATACGGCCTCGAAAACAAAAGTTCCGACCTTAAAAAACCTACAACCCATTGCGTTCGTGCCGGACGCGAAAACCTGTTGAGATTAATAAATCCACGTATTAAACGAATAACCTCCCTCGGTATCGGTGCTATATATTTCGAAAAAAGAGGCAAAAACAACAAGAGCTGATTCTCCAGGGGGTCTGACCTCTTTAACGAATCCCCGAAATACGGCGATCACTTTGCTTGGGGTCGCGTGGCGTTGTTTCGCCTCGGAAATCACTTTAGTTCGCCGTTTAAAATAATTCCTCTATCGATCGACACCGGTCGGATCCTCTCGGCT
>BOPP01000085.1:659423-675358 GCA_017312745.1 Gryllus bimaculatus | reverse complement strand
TTACGGAAAAACCCTTCTTCCTGTGGCGAGGCTAATCCTCTGCCAAGCGTCCCCAAATAGATGCCATGGGGCACGCTGGCTAATACGTTACAATATTGACATGCGCAACTTTGGTCCCCTGAATTAACTCACCTTACACCGTACCACTACACCAAGACGACACAATCAACTCGGGCCGAAGCTTAAAAATTTAATTGCCTCAACCCATAATCTCCAACATGTAATTTTCGAACCTTCAGAGATATCAATGAAGATGAAACCACCTCTACTTTTTTAAGGGTCCCATTTTCATCCGTGGAAAAGAAATACACAAAACAAATTGAAGCTGGTTTTACACTAAATACAACGCATAATTTCTTGAAACGGGTTTGTCCTGTTAGCATGGAGCTTCCCCGTGCGAACAGGTTTTACCGATGGGCAGTCGCGGTGAAACTGAAGCAAGACCAAAAACGCGGACGTCCAGGGCGGGGAAGCACGGCTGAAAGAGGAAGGTCGATGGTAGGGCGAGCGCCAGGGAAGGCATAGCACCACGGAAGCAGACACTCTCCACCAGTAATGACGTCTATTACCGCAGGCAGCCTGCAGAAAATTAAATTATTTCAGCACGTCCTTATAAAAAGAGCCTGACATATTGCCTCGCTCTCGGCAGTCGCCTCCCCCTGTCGCCCGTGAACTTATTTCGGGCCGAGGCAGCCAGGTTCAATAGGTGACACACACACACAGACTCTCCGAGTAAATCAGGCCCACTTTACAGAGTAATTTCTGTCACGCTCTCGACAATTTTTCGCTTCCTTGCTTTGTTTGAATAATGCAAATCGAATCAATTATGGAACATGGACATGCACCAAATGAATTTCCTTGACAATTCAGTTATTCGTGAGAGCTCCTGGAACGGCTACGCTCCTACGAAAAAAAGAAGAATTACGATCTTCAGAAAACATTATCAATCACAGAAAATAACCAAGCGGTATAGAAACAAAAATTGTGTCAATTTAAAATGTTCATGTGCATCTAATTCGTCAGACAGATTTAACACTCACTGAACAAAAAAATTCTCTCTACCTCCATTTATTCATTGAAGGACAAATGCTCATCAATTTACATCAGTATGTGTATGTGTTCATTTTACCGGCTAGCTGCCCTGATCCAGCATTTTTCGTGGTTTCTTCAATTAATACTTCTGTCTGAGATGTCCTAGCTTCGAATTCCAACAGTGGCATGATTTTCAACACAAGTTAGCTAGGTCAAATTCAGTTGCTATCTGGAGGAGAATTCTAGTGACCGGCTGCTCTGATCGGTAGTTTTCCATGGTTTATGGGATCAATACCAGACGTATGCGCGATCTTTCCTTCCCTTTTCTTGTCCACCCTCACACCTTACATACATTAACAAGCACTACACTACCACATATGCCGGGAGACTGGTCGGGAGCTAAGAACTTGCCCCGGCTGGGGTGGTGCCCGGCTGGGAGGAGATATCTGGTTGTGGAAAATCCCGTTAACCAATAGGTAGGTCGGCACTGGAACTCGCCATTCATCGTAAAATGATCTTTGCCACCGTCCGAGAAAGAATGCACCACATTTACGGGAGTAATACAATTAAAAACTGACGCCCCCAGAATATCAAACAATTCAATGAATACGACGCAAATGCAGGAGATGTTCCTTGTTTCCACCAATGACCCAGAAACGCGTGTGATCTATCTTTCTTCATCCACGTTCCCTCCTCGCTCTTTACACATACAACTTATCTACACTACACAACGATACAAGTGGGTAGACCGGTTAGGCGTGTAATGCGCGACTCGAATGAGACGGTGAAAGAAAGAAATGCATTCTTAAGCGACGGGATCTAGTCTAGACGGTTCATTGCCTTTGTAATAACTCAGTGTAACAAAGTATTTTAATCGAGGAAAAATTTTGGATGAATGAATATCTTCATGTAAATACTGCAAACTATTTCATCTCCAACATCCAAATCCAAAATTATTTAATTTATTTTGGTGAAATTATCATTCTTTCGAATTCAGCAAATATCATCTGGGAAGACGAAATAATATTTTTACGTCCAAAACCCAACCTCATAATCAAATTTAGGAATAAAAAAGGTGCAAAGAGTCGAACGTGTAACCAAATAATGTGTCGTGGAAACAAATATTCTTACTTATTATATTTCCACACTTAAATACAGTTCACAAATGCGTTCACATTACCGGGACAAAATTGTACACATGAACAGTAACACTATTGTTTACAATCACATAAAACCATCAAATTCGTCACAAATCAAATTTGAAATTGATGATCATAGTTATCATAGTTAATAATGTTTGATTTACATAAACAACTAGTGACTGACAACATTCGTATTGTAAAACAGTGGAAAATAGTGATTATTACTTTACCGCAAGGGACATTTTGGTAAAGAATGTGGTATCTGAAAAATCCAGTACAATTAATATGAGTTTAATGCTCGTGTTGGCAGAGTTAAAATAAAAGTGGTCAACCTCAACCCGTGCAGAAATATGGCAAGATATAAATGGAGCAAACTGCAAGAGGCATCGCATCAATCCCAACATTCTGTGACATTATTTGCGACAGTAACGATGAACGTGAATACTCTCATGCGTCAATCAGTCGATATCTACGCATTAATATTTATTAAATGCGTTATGAAGCATATCAATATTCAGAAGCATTTCCTCATTAAATAATCTAAAATACGATGTTCGTATTATCGAAGTCAACTTTATCGAAGTCATTATCAACATTACTTTGAAGATGATAAAATAGGTATTAGTTTTTGAAAACTCGGCAGAACAGTTACTTTAGCGCCATTGTTTTCATCTGCAGTTGTTAGAATTATTAAAAGCTAATAATTCATATTATTGACAACGAATACATTTCTCAACATCACTTAAACAAAACTGTTCTATGGCTATCACAAAAAAGAAGAATTCGATTCTAGGAATTAAACACTACATAACATCATTCGTTTATCTTGACTTCTAATCTCAAAGGGAATTTCAAAGGAAAGACTCCTACATAAAATATTATTGTAATGCCAAGACTCGCTTGAATAACATTCAACTCTCTTGATTGTCTCACCCAGCAGCCATGTCAATATCTCCGAGTCCCATCCTGTTCAGTGAGTAAGCAATTCCAAATGTCACGTGTCACGAGTATACATCGAATTCGTGATCAATTGGAATTCTTAAGCAAAGACCTCGTAGGTTGCTCAGACTGCATACAAGGGAACCTAAAGCAATCACAACTGTATTCTGATTCTCCTTGCACGTACTACCTAGGAATAGAAGCGAGGAGGCAACTAGTGGTATCACTGAAGCATACTAAAGGTTTCTTGGAAATGCAACCCATAATAATTGTGTTGAAAAACCCTAAGTGCTAGAGAAACAACCCCGAATGTGCCTGATATTTTGTAATGCATTGGAAAATATATTTCATAATTCAATATTCTTAATTCCACCAGAACTCTGAGATCACTTTACGATCACAAGCAGTAGTTTAATTTCATATTTTTAATGTGCACTGTAATGCCGATGAAAGGCACAAACAATCTAACAGTACTTGTGACGTACAATAGCAAAAATGCTCCTGAATAAAACCACTCAAAATGATTTTCCAATAGGTAGTACACACACTGCTAAAGATCAAGAAATAAAAATAACGCTACACTAAATTAAATATTTTATCAAACAGTATTTTCGAAAACGACAATAACATACATAGTTTAGCATATACGAATGTACAATACAACAGTTCTTTACATACCAAAAATATAAGAAAAGTGGCTGTTCCATACCGCAACACGTGAATAGCAAATATTTAGTGGCGGGCGGCCCGCTGCTTTGAAACATTGCTATCATGACATGACGTCATGAACGTTAGGACAAGACGTCAGCCATATCCTAACAGTGACGCACTGAGTATGAGAATTCAATTCGCAGACGTAGTATGAGAAGGGGGGCGGAATTACACATACAAATATTTGCATTTTTCAATCAAAATTGAAACAGTCTAATTTTTTAAATATTTTCCGAGTTCTTGGGATGTAACAAAACCGTAGAAACTTGTCTCATAGCTGGGACTGCATAGTATTTTTTTCAATTTTCTTTAGTTTGTTTTAGTCAAAATAACGGATAGAAGTTCTCGTCTTCAAAAGAAAATTGTTTCTATTTTGCGCCAGTGAAGATGTGTTAGGAATGTTGTCATCAGTGCTTGCTGCGAGCTTTTGCTTTCGTCTGTTTATTGAGCCAGAGAGGGGGAAGCAAGGGTATCGTTCAAGAAAAGTTGCGCGCGTAAAAACATCACAACTTATTTTATTCACATTCTAATCATTTTTTATATAAAATCAACAAAATTTCAATTGTTTTTATTAAAATTTATTACCACCAATTCCTCCTATTAATTTTAATATAACAAATCTATATAATATATACTTGTTGAATATTTTTTGACACAAAACTTTAATTTTGTGTCACAGCTTTGGAGAGGAAATCGGCAATCATTTCTTCCGTGGATTTATATTCTATAACGATGATCTCATTCATTACTTTAATGTAATAACATTTTCATATATTTCGTTCCAATTTTCATATTTTTATTTTTGTTAATTCAATAGCGTTTTTACTATATGTAAATAAACATTTATTGCTTTGTTAAACATCAACAGATATTAGAAATGTCACGCATGTAACTCCAATTTACTGAGATTCTCACCACAGGTCTTTTGACTAAAAGAGAACATTTTCGACCCATTCACATATTAGAAGGTTGTGACATCTGTTCTACTCTGACTATTAATACATATTTCAAAAGAATCTGAAGCTTTTACATATATTAAACTTAATTTGTGCAGTTGGAAATTAATTTAAAATATCTCAGACAACTGAAATGATTGTAGCAGAACGTGTTGGATTTCGTGTTATATCAGAATATATTTAGATTACTAATACACTAATACGAAATTACTTTTTAGAAACTAAGCACGTTTGTGGTAACATACTAATCATACAATAATCGTATTCAGCAAAAGAATAGACCATTCTGTAGGATCTTCAAGAAAAAGGTTGGCTTTTCTCTATAACTGACTCTATATTTGTCCGTAACAAAAACTAAACTAATTTTTATATACATAATATGAATTTTATATTTTGAGTTTGATTGATTTATGTTACCGGGTACGTCAACTGCTACTTCCATTCATCCTGGCAGTCCTAAATGTTTTATCTGGAAAGGTAGCGGTAATTCTTTTGTCACTGGTGGTTAAATCCACGCCGACCTACAGTCGACTTGCGGAGGCCTTCGAGGCCTCTCCAAATTCATCTCTCACTAGAGCACAGCCCCTGCCAGAGCGAGCTGTAAGCTACCGACTAGTGTAGTACATCTAAATGTTAGTGTGTGTTACTGTGCGACCTAAATATACTGCCACTGTGTCGAAAATTCGCCACAGTCGGTATTCTAACCTTACGACCTCGCTGTCAGGTACTCTGCAGAAACAGCACCAATGCTGCCTGTGAGATAAACTCAGCTAATTTGGAACGCGAATAGCGTTGTATGAGATATCTCAAATTCGAATAATTTACCAGTGGTACAAACCCAACTCAAAGTATCATTTTCATTAATTCAATGATATGTTTATTTTTCTTAAGCATTCAGTACCGACTATTTCTCTTGCTCAAATATTCACTTTCGTTGCTTCAATAAATTATGGTTCGACTGCCTGATAGGAGCTCGAAATACACTCGGGTTGCGTAAACATTGTTTAGGGTAGCAAATAGGAAAGCACAAAGACATTTTTCAGGGCCGACAACGCATGATCAAACATCGAGGATCCTCCAGAAACGGTTTCCCGCGGGAGCCCTCCGCGTGGCGGCAGCGGCGGAATTTGCGGCCGCCCAAAGTACCTTGCTCCGCCGCCTCGCGGGACCTGCTCCTCCGCCGCGTCCCCAATTCATCATCATTTGGCGCGACGGCGGGAAGGGAAGGGGAAGGGGCAGAGGAGGGAACGGTGGCGAGGAAGGAAGAGCGAAGGCGAGGAGCGCGGAAGAATTAACAGCAGCGGGGGAGACAATGGAGGGTGGGGACCAGTGTAGAGCGGGACAAGAGGCAGAAGGTGGGGGCGCAGTGGGCAGACTGACAACAATTGGAACGAGCGGGCAGGGAGAGGGGACGAGAGGGGACGGCACTGTGACAACTTGCGGGAAAAAACCAAAAAGGTGAGGAGAACGGGACAGTGTCAGGAAGTAGAGTAGTGGAAGAGCGAGGACGTGGACGGGGAAGACAGAGTTGACAAGATGGAAGTCAAATCGGGGACAGGGACAGTGTCACGATGAGGACAGGTGTCAGACGAGGCAGTGCGGAGGCCGGACATGGCATGAGCGGGGGAGAGTGGCACAGAATGGGTCAGTGTCCAGACGTGGGGGCAGAGGCGCAAAGTGAGAACAACGGACACGAGAGGGGACAGTGACAAGAGGAGAAGTGACAGAGAGGACATGGGACGAGAGGAGAACATAATGACTAGGCGAGACACTGCGGGCCCGGGACATGGCACACGGAGGGTTGGGGTGCAGGAACACGAAGCGTCGGACAGGGGCCGAATGGAGAATGAAGGGCGGAAGCGGGCAAACAGAGAGCGGGGGAACCGGGGCGGCAGCGGACAGGAGCAGAAGCTGGGACAGAGGCGGGAGCGGGGGACGCAGGACAGGGCGGCAGCGGGGTCAGGGGCCGAGACAGGGGGCCGGCTGCGGGGGCGAGGCCGGGGGGGCGGCGGGGCTGAGGCAATAGCTGGGGCTGCGGCGCGGCGGTTCGCAAGGGTCGGGCGGGGAGGCGCGGGGTAAGTGCCTTGTTCAGCTACCTCCAGTCCGCAAATTTATTCCACATTTAACGGGGCCTGCTCGCCCTCTCCGCGGCCCTCTTTGGCGTGCGCCCGTGGTTTATTTTGGCGTGCGCCCCGCCCCCGCCCCCTCCCCTCCTCTCTCTAAACCGCGGGCGGGATGCATCGGCCTGAATAATAGCTCGCTTTCCAATAGACTAATTCAATTGCTGGGGAAGCATCAAATTTCGATTGGCGCGCGCTGCCGTAGGAGCAGCCCCGGCCGCGCGCGGCCCGCCAGCGCGCGCGGCGCCCTCCGCCGCGGCAGGGGGCGATAAGAAAGAAACGCAAATACACTCTCTAAATTGGACTGAAATAAAGGGGAGTAATTTCCTCGTTCGGGCGACCGCGTAACCGGCTCATACGAGCCCCGCCCGTATTTCTGTTGCGCCTGCTTGACGGAGCCTCCGCGTTGGGGGGCGCCGGGTGTTGCGAAGAGATGTGGGGAAGTGTGACGGTTTATTCTGGCCAATGCTGGGGCCATCGCAAGAAAGGTTAATAGAATTACGGTGGGAATGAGAGTTTTGGGAGCGTCGTTGCGTGGAAAGGAACGAACGAACTCGATTTGGACGCGAGCAATAAGATACAAATAGAAGAGGTGAAAATAGTGAGTGACCGCGTTATTATATGAAGGATAATGTATACACGTTTTTTATTGGAGCACGCGAGAAATTACCGTGCTTAGGAACATCAATGATAAATATAAAAAGGCTGATTATTAAAAAAACAATATAATGACTGTCCTGAGAGACAGGGAATAAGCGAGGTGCCCAACAAATGAACATAGTGCGCAAAAAATATCACAGAGGAAATTGACAAACTTTCGATCAGGAACAGACAATTGAAAAGCAGGTAATGTGGTTTTGTTTTTTGAATAATTACATGTCTTTGGCCAGTTAGGTCTTTGGCAGCATAAGATGAACAATTCGAATATTAAACTAAAGAAAATGAGTAGCTATAAAAATGCAGCTCATGCATCAATAAGAAAACTGTTTGATGTTGTTAATTAAGATTTAAAAGGAGGTTATATAGGGTCGAAGAATTGTTTTGGTAGTTTGCGTCTTAGTCGGTTACTATGGTGGATATTGTGATTTGCAGGAGAGAACTTGCTCTGCCATGGTGTATGTCGGAGGTGAACCGGTAGCGCAGTTTGGTCGTGGGAATAATTCGTGGATAAGTTGTTGAATTAGTGAAAAGAGTAACTGGATGTGTACAGAAGCCCACTAACAATTTCTTTAAACAGGAAATGGATTTTTAAAGATGGTACATGCAAAACGTGGGATTTAAATTATTACTGGAACTCGATTGGATGAAACAAGATGATGTCGAGCTTATGGATCTGGAACGGAGCTTAACAAATATTTCACCGGCCAAGAGTGTAGGGGGCCACCAAAGGAAATAGCACAGACATTACATAGTTGCATCAGAAGTTGTATCAAATTTAAATGTCAGAAGTATTCATATAAGAGAGAATGCAGGTAGCGTGACTATGAGAAAGTAACATATCGGGCGAATGATGAACTGTGTGAATGTGCTGAAAAAGTAGAATGGAATTCATGATTATATTGTAATGTTACAGTTATTGTTTGTGTTTATATGTAGCGACAACAATGGAGAAAAAGAAAAGACGAATCGCGGGTTTCAGATAGGTGAATAATTTTGAATTTCTTTTTTTTTTTTACTTGAATTGTTCAGTTAAATTCCTTAGGAAACTGCCATTTCTTTATGCCTCGTAGAGGAGAAATTGCCAGATATGAACATTATTTAAACTAGTAGTATCAACGTCATTGCTTCCCAAGGTCATGTTGTCCCGTAAATAATTCGATATTGACTGTTTTGTCCAGAGATTTATCATCTTTGCTCAATTTTTTCTTCAAAAACTAATGCTCTAAAATATTATTTTTTATTTATTTTAGATAAGTCCTTCCAGTGCTTAAAATGTGCCCGTGGTTACATAATATGTAAATCTGATATATTATATCAGTGAGGATAATTGGCAGTTTCTCGTTCCACTAGTATAATTTTGATGTTTGTTATTATGGAATTAGTTAATATTATTCTAATATCTACAAATCACAAAGATTAACATAAAATTACTTCACCCTCTCTTCAAGAAACGACAATATTAATTATCGCCATAATAAGTAATAATTTAATTACATGCTCTAACTTATATTTTGGTTGTGCCATTATAAATATTTAAGGAATGTAACGTGTTAAACCAAACTTCATTTCAGGAAAATTGGTTGTTGCGAAATACATGTGCGCATGATTTATTCAAATTCCGATTGCACACTGAACAACAGAAATATGAGCAAACAAAATAAAACACTAAGTTCTACTACTGCAGTAGTTGTATTTTCCAATCGCTTTTGTTATACGTTTGTAGTATAATATCACGTCCTACGCAGGGTAAATATAAACCCGCAGTTCGTCTCTTCGAGAGAAACAATTCAAATAAAAGTGATCGTATTCTATCAAATAACTTCCGTTACTGCTCTAACACAAAGCCGTCTTAAAGCATTGACATGAAATAAAATACTGCCGATATTATTGAAGGAATCCGACATTTATGATCCTTTATTCAAAGCGCTCTAAAAACCGTAGTGAAACTTTTCGAGTGCTTCGACGCAGTTAGCCATATTTCACTGGCGAACGCACGAAGAGGCGACCGAGCGGAGGGCTGCCGGAGGCGTAGGTCTGGCGCGGCCTCTTTCTCCTCTCGGATCGCAACTCTTCAGTGGGAGCGCTCAGTCCTCTCGCCGCCAAGACCAAAATCATTCGAAAATATAGTTTTATTGCGTATTATTACTTTCTCGCTACTGCATGCGCAGTAGAAAAACTGTTATGTAATTCTGCGCGACAAAACGGCGGATTTGTGGTAGAAAAACTCTCATTAGAGGGTCTTAACGAAAAAGTGGATAAATCCAGTTGTTAATTTTAGAAAAAAATCCTCAAACACGTGGTGTAACCAGAATCCATGCGTTGAGGGTCCTTGATACCGAAAAATCAAACGACGGTAAAACGTCTCTGTCCGTCCGTGTGTGAGCAATGCTAGTGGCTAAACCGTTCAGCCAATTTTCTCCAAAACTGATATTCCTCAATTATTCTACGTGATGTCCCGGCCCCCTGGATTCGAAGTCGATATTTTAATTTTGTAAGGTACTTTACGTGATGAAATTTTTCAAACAAATGAAAGGAACATTTTTGATTAAATTTAGTTGTTGGATAATGTAAAGACTGTTTATAGGATAATTTAAGACTGTTGTAGGTCTCATGTTAGTTGAAATCACTGATTTTTTGAAAATTACAAAAGTTCAGAATGTTTTCGGAGTCTTCCTACAACTAAAATATTAAAGAAGGAGATTTGTTCTTTAATCAAATCTATGTTTTAAAGATAGATTTTGAAATATAGTCATGTATAATTTTTCAAAATTTGAATACTTTTTGCTTAATTTTACATGAAAACACTAACGAGAAAGTACGTGCTATTTTAGCACCACTAGTTTCTATTTTTATTTTATTCAAAAGTTTAAAAGCACTTCTTAATGGTTAAAAATATTTCACGAAAGTAATGAAAATCCATTGGCATTAACTGAAAATAAATCAAGTCACCGGGCTCCGATCCTGGGACCTTCGATTTTGCAGGCAGACGCTCTGACACGACCGAGCTACGGAATCAATCATTGCAATCGTGATAATTTATCGATCTTCTAGTTATCATCATTCGTGTGCAAGATTGCCACGAATGTAAATTGTACGATGTAACGTGTCATCGTTTCGTTTCGTTTCGTTTATCTTCACCCTTTATCCCAACTGAATCGTTGTTCAAGTAACATTAACGCCTGCTGGTGATACAATTATTGGCGTGATCGTTCCGGGTGCAGTAAATTACTGGCGAGGGACGTTCATTGTGTCGGTGTCGTAATGTAATGATCTGTGTAGAAGTAAATTAAATGTAAAGGTCTGTGTTGTATTCTAGAATTACTCATACTTGCACTAACACAATTTTGTATATTAGTTACAAATTAAATAAAATTAAGTATTGCACAAGACGTAGCATACTGAATAATATAACACTATTACGTACCAGTATTATAGAAATTAAACCGTTGTTCTTACGTTCTACCCCCCCCCTTCGTCGTTGCGCGAGGCGAATCTATGAAAGCGTAGGTTTCCGCGGCAGGAGTTAATTGATGTTTGGCCGCGCGGCGCCGTGTCCTTCATTTTTTATTGATTTTTGTTGGTTGTACACAGGTCAGTTTAAGTATCAACTTTACATAGGACTGAAAGTTTTATGTACTAACTTATATTTCAAACATACTTCTAAAACTTATATCTAATATAAGGGTGAGGATGCCCTATTAGGGCGTCTATTCAGGTTCAAAATTGAAGAAGGTACGACGTGTCCTAAGCACAGTTGCCCAGGACCAACTGTTACGAGTCTAAGACAAACTGAACATTTTTTGTTCTCATTATTCAATAATTATTTTTTTTATTACCTAATGCTTCACTATTGCATTTTGTGAATGGCTAATCCCAGTTCGTTGAAGTAAACCTATTGTTTTTGTATTTTGTCTTCTTTCCTTTTTTCCAATTAAAAATTTCAAGTTTTATGTTTTGACACCATGGCAATTTTGTACTGTAGAGAAACGATTTAATCATTAATTATTCAACCGTCCTCATTTATTAACTACAGTCATTTGTATGAGGTATGGATTATATTAAAATTATGGACGTTAAACAGGAAATAAAAGGTTAAAGCTCGTGAATATTTCTTTGTCTGTTTAAGATCCAGTTTTAAATCAAGAAAAATTTTACAATAGAATAAAATAATATGCTTATGTAGTGGAGTAACTAGCATCGGCTGGATGCACCCCTACAAAACATCACCAAGGTAACAAGGCATTTCAGAGGTACATTTCAAGACTCCCATAGTATGGTTAAGAAATGCAGCTTCAACTAAATCCAAGTGTAAATCATAGAAGTAGCTTAACTGTAATTTAACAGGATTTTTAACATCAATATGACAGAATAAGTTGACGTCTGCTACGTTGTTTAATTATAATATTATTCTGATCCTTTTAAAATAGACACTAAAATATATTCACAGTCGTTGTATTACATTTTTTCAAAAAAATGTAAAGGCTTTATAATTTTAACATAATTTTTTACATTACATCAACATGACTTTTAGGTTACATAATTTAAGTATTAATTGATGTTTTACTTGAGAATATCATCAAAATTCACGGTGACGAAGGTTTGAACGTTTTGAAAAGAGATTACTAAGTAATATTATTGTGAAAATATTACCGACTATTTATGTCAAGAGCATAAAACCTTATATTATCTGCTTATATCTCCATCTAAAATCTTTATAAATGTTTTAATCATGAAGATATGATAGTATTTTTTCCCCAACCCCTTAAAATAGCATGTTTATTGAATCAGCTTCTTGCATTGCATTAAACTTGAAAATGTATGATAAAATATGAAATAAAAAAGTATATCGTTTTTTAATATAGAATTTTAATTGTCATATTATTATATACATGGAAGCCGACTAAAAATTTAGTACTCCCCCCATTATATTTTAACAATTAATCAATAATGTCGCCGAGCTGAAATTATAAACAGTTTGGTGGATAATGGCGTGTTTTCCAACGAGATGGACAGAATTATGGAATATGCAGAGATCATAAATAAGGTCTCGTTTGTGATTCAAGTTGAACAAAAAGGTATAATATTATTGAAAACATACTTTCATCTCTCTGTTATGAAAGCGGTACTTTTTCATTAATTATCTGCATTATACAAATTGTTCTATCAATTATCAATATTATTTTGCTTACTAAATAAATTCAATATATTGGTTTTGCCTTAGATAACTGAAATATAGTGTGTGATATTTTTCTTCACTTCCCAGAAGTAATCAGAAATATTATCTCGCCCCAACATGAAAAATATACTTTCCAATTATACAGTTGAAATATGCAAGTCAAATTTTAGAAAGTAAATTATCATTGCACTATAATGTATTTTTTACTACTTACTTTTATATATGCAGAACGTAAGTGATAATGCAATGTAATTCATGACAAGAAAACTACTCTGTTGTGCCATACTTTTTTGTAATTAAAGTGAATGACAGAATGAACAAAGACGGGTGAAATCAGACAACAGTAAAACGCATAGAAAAAGCTTGCATTCAATATATGCAATATTATGATAGAAAAAACAATAACTATAATATTTAATCTGGAATGATTAAATAGCTCTTTTGTTTCCCTTCTTTTCCAGTAATAAAACGGCTTTTTTTCGATTTGGACCAACTCCAGGCCACGTAACCAGATCCTGCCGTTCCAACGCGTAGATTCATATATTTTCCAGCACAACAGTATTATTTGGTTCACATTTAGTTGTAAGAAATAACTCCTAGAGCCACTTCCTTTGAGTGATTGTACGTATTGTGGAAAGAAGTAAAAGTGAACCTTTTTTTTAATGGTGGGAGTATTATGAAGAGTGAAGTGACGTTCAGTACTCAACCACAAGAAATAAAATATTCTGTTATCACAGCAATAAACTAAATATCTTAACGAAAGAAACTTTGAAATATGGCAATAACATAATACAGTATACAATAGTATATCACATCTGTAACATAGTATAGTACATACATAAACAGAATACACCTGAATTTTACATGCGAAATGTATATTAAAAAATTTGTTGTTCCATAACGCGACACGTGAATTGCACGTACTATTTATTGGCGGGCGGTCTCTATCATGAATACCTCACTTGATTTCAACTGTCTCTTAAATCGCATTTTGCATTTTCCATTTTTCAGGCAAAACAGAAATGAATCATTGTTTAATGAATTTTTCCCAAGTTCCAGGGAATGAAACAAATAATACACATACCTCGCATCGTCAGAAGTCGCATAACGTTCTTTTAATTTCGCGCATTGGAAATTCGTAATATAGATTTGGATAAAACAGATTACAGATTTTAGTATGCAGATTTTGTAATACCGATGTTAGTCAAAATATGTTATCAAAAATTCCTATTATTTTTTTGTAGTGTGTTATTCACTAGCAAACAGACGCTTCGTGATTGGTGTAGAAAAACCTAACGAAGCGGAGTGGAGGAGGCAATGAGGAGGAAGAGGGGCGGCGGGGCGGGGCGGGGCGGGGCAGGGCGGGGACGGGCGGGGAGCGGGGCGGGCGGAGCGCGAGGGGGGAAGAAGGGGCCGGGTAACGTCTCGAGCTGGGCTCCGCTCGGCATACGCGACTTCTTTGCGGGAGGCGCGTCTCGCAGAACGCGGTGCCCGGGGCCACGGCGGATATTGCTGCGTGGGCAGCGCGAGAGCAGCCAGGGCGATGGCGGGCGAAGGGCGGGCAGGGGGGCGAGGGAGGGGGGCGAGGGCGGGCGGGGAGGGCGAGGGAGGGCGAGGGGAGGGCATGGAGACGAGGGCGGGCGGTGGAGACGAGCGAAGTGACCGGGAAGCGAGGAAATCGGGCGAGCGGAGGGGCGGGTGACGAGCGAGGAGGCGGGCGAGGGCGGGCGGGCGAGGGCGGGCGAGGAGGGCGGGCGAGGGAGGCGGAGATAGAGGAGAGGGCGGAGGGAGGGAGAGAGAGAGAGAGGGAGAAGGGAGGGCGGTTCGAGGGAGGGCGGGCGAGGGAGGCGGGCGAGGGAGGGGGGCGAGGGAGGGCGGGCGAGGGAGGGCGAGAGACGAGGGAGGGGGCGAGGGGAGGGCGGGGAGGGAGGGCGGGCGAGGGAGGGCGGGCGAGGGAGGGCGGCGAGGGAGGGGGGCCGCCAGGGAGGGAAGGGCGAGGCGGGCGAGGGCGGCGAGGGGGGAGGGGCGAGGGCGGGGAGGGGGGCGAGGGGGCGAGGGCGGGCGAGGCGGAACGAGGGCGGGCGGGGCGGGCGAGGGCGGGCGAGGGCGGGCGAAGGCGGGCGAGGGCGGGGGGGAGGGCGAGGGCGGCGAGGGAGGGCGAGGGGGGCGTAGGGCGGGCGAGGGAGGGCGAGGGAGGGGAGGGAGGGGCGGGCGAGGGAGAGCGGGGGAGGGAGGGCGGGCGAGGAGGGCGGGCGAGGGAAGGGCGGGACCGAGGGAGGCGGGTGCGAGGGAGGCGGGCGAGGGAGGGCGGGGCGAGGGGCGGGCGAGGGGGCGAGGGCGGGCGAGAGAGAGGGGAGAGAGAGAAGAGAGGGTGGGCGAGGGCGGGCGAGGGCGGAGCGGAGGGAGACGGACAGAAGGGTAGGGCCGAGGGCGGGACGAGGGCGGATGGCGGAGGGAGGGCGAGGGAGGCCGAGGGCGGCAGAGGGCGGCTGGAGGGCATGGAGAGAGGGGAAGAGCGAGGACAATAAGGACCGAGCGAGGCGTGGTGACGCCGAGCGTGACAGGGAGGGCGAGGGCGGGCGCCTGATCTTAAAACATATGCTAGAGACAGTTGCACAATCATCTTTTCATTGAAACTCTTTCCTTACTCTATACCATCAATTTACTTATTATTATTATCCCATCATTTTATTATATTATTATCATTGTTATTATTATTATCATTATATTATTATTATATGTTATTATTATTATCATTATTCATTATTATTATGATTGGGTTATTATTATATCATTTCATTATATTTATTATCATTATCATTGGGTATTATGTGAATATTAGCGGGGACATACCGGTGAAATAGACGATCGGGACAATGCTCTGGCGGTCTTGTGTAGAAACATTCAATTCGTTGCTAGGGAATGCCGATGAGAGATATAACGCATCGTGTAATCGTTATGGATTCAATGGATTCCTAACTCACTAAGTAATGCACTGAGCAATAAACATTATAACTCTCTTTCAAGCCGTTGATACATGTATCTAAAACCAACCAACCTCCAAGATAACTATGATGGATGTTGTGTTGTGTGTTGTGTGGTGTGCGGGTGTCGAATTTATATTATTATATAAATAAAGTGCTGATTAGCAACTGAGTAATGTATATCCCTTAAAGCCATGGAATTAAAAATTTTCATT
>BOPP01000085.1:648916-659398 GCA_017312745.1 Gryllus bimaculatus | reverse complement strand
TCATTGAAACCCTCTTTCCCTTACTCTATAATCAAATTTATTATTATTATCATCATCATTATTATTATTATTTTTATTATTATTATCATTATCATTATCATCATCTAAATAACGAAAAGACGGCGGAAACCTTTTCTCCTAGCAAAAAAGTTTCACTCTAAAATCGGCGAAGATAAAAACTGCTATTTTTCTCCCTGAATCTGGCCATTTCGAGATTCTTTGATTAAAATGCATTTGATGAAGAGAAACGGTGACAAATACGTGTGCAGGGCACAAAGTTGGGAAGGGGGAGCAAAATGTTCTAGGAAACAGTTATTGGAAAGTATGGAAAATAAAATAAAAATGCAAAAAAAAACATTATAAAAATGTAAAAAAAAACATTAATCAAGTGGAAGATGTTAACATTAATCAAGAAGAAGGAACGATTAAGAATTAAATTCAGTTAAGAAATCAGAAATGAATGAATGATTGAAGGGAATAGATAAACGTGCAAGCAAACGAGAAGGGCCCAAAGATGTAATTAAAAGTATTCTAAAAATTCGTCTTAAATCAACAAGAACATTCTCAACAGCATAGTCCTGCATGTATTTGAAGTCCGATAACCTTCATAAGCCTTGTAGAAATGTACTGATAACTGTAAAACAAGATACATTCGCGAAGTAACAAAAAAGATGCAAGCTGTCATTTATGGTTTGAGATGCCTTTGCGACGCGTTTGGTTCAGTCACTCCAAAATACAAGCGCCTAAAGCCTTGACAACGTCGCACATGCGGCGTCGTACAATATTGGCTTCTCTTGCCAGTGATACTGTGGTTGCGGCCTAAATGGCGTTTGCTTGCGATAACTGGGTGAACATTAGCGGACATCCGGTGAAATAGACGATCGTGACCAATGGCCTCTGGTCCAGTCTTGTGTAGAACATTCAATTCGTTGCCTAGTGGAATGCGATGAGAGATTATAACGCATCGTGTAATCGTTATGGGATTCCAATGGCATTCCTAACTCAACAGTAAGTACATGCACTGAGCAATACCAACAACATTATAATGCTCTCTCTTCAGCGTTGAGTCCATGTATATAAACCAAAAATCATCCATCCAAGCACATAAACCAATGACTGGAATGTATGTGTGTGTGTGTATGTGTGTGTGTGCGCGCGCGTGTAAGAATTTACTATATTTATTAACCTATAAATAATGTGCCTGATTACGAAAAACTTGATAATGTGATATTCTTAAATTAGCATGCATTGCAATTATATCACAATTTCATTACTTTAAGAAGCTATAATGTTTTCTTCTTTACCCTACATTAAACTTGAGTAGACATTTAACAAAGGTAATTTATTTCCACACTAAATAAAATTCATTACCTATTGTTATTTGGGCGCCACACTTTTTAAAAAGAAAGTGTTTTGGATTGACCTTAAATTAGCATAACTATATTGTAAAAGAAGTTCAATCATCTACTCAATCACCATCTACTCGATTTTATTAAACGTGTAAAATTTGCATTAATATTTCCATAACCAATATTTCTTGTCAAGCACAATGGTGTAACAGACGGCTCTTATATAACGATACAAGTTTCTTTAATGTAATTATCATCAAGGGTAATTAACAAACTGAAATTGCCTCGTGTATACACATTTCTTTAAAGCTACGAGTACTTTCAAAGTTTACTAACAGTATTCAATCTCTCTTACAGAAAGTGGTTAAAAGTGCTTTAATATCTCGAGTCCAAACTAATGCACCGCCTTACATGTCTTATTTCCAATTCAAACAGTCTCTTCGCAGTTATGTCTCGGCCGACCAGCGCTAAAAACCCACCCTCTCGACCTTGGGACGAAGGGTTCGTGTGGTTAGCAAGAAGACATCCCTACATAGTATATCCTGGTCTTCGGAACCCGAGAAGAGAGCTTTCTCATCGTCACACAGCAACAGACACTGGGACATTTGTAAGGAAAGCGCAGGGTTGTTATTTCGCCGCGGCCGGGATTTGAACCCGGGGTTGCACCGTGGAAAGCGAGCCCGCTAGCCGAGCCACAGATGGCAGTCTCTTCGCCAACTCACACAATTCACCTCCTCTTACATTTTCCAACACTTGACTTCCAACATCCTCCTCCATTTCCACGCGAGGCCTGCACTTCCCAACAACATCCCACCAACTTCGCGGGCCCTGTCACCGTTTGGACAGACTCTTTAATCTTAAAGGGCGGGGGCTCTTGCGGTCGAGGAGCCGCATTGCAGCCTCCTCCTCGGCCGGGAGGGCCCCACGCCTGCACGGTTGGCTGGCGGACCACAATGCGGAGGCCCTGATAAGCCCCGGTCATTAGCGTAGCTACCGCCTCCGCCCGCCGCCCACCCTCGCCCCCGCCCGGCGCAAGAAGCCCGCGGTGCTCTCGTAGGAATTAAAACGCGCTTACGACCACCGTAATTACTCTATTATCGAGTGGACGCGGCGCGGCTCTCCCGCGACCTGCAGGCCGAAAAGTGCGCGCGCCTCGGGAGGAAATTGGGGCAAGAATTCGGTAAGAAACGTGAATATCTGAGAGTACAACTTCTGCAACGTAATCGAGTTGCTTGAAGTTCTTTTGGAAAATTTGGATTAATTGAGAAGCAAACAGCTATATTTTATCTGTTTGGTTCTCAATGGATTCAAATTACAACTTACAGCTCTAATTTATTACTTTAAGATAACAATAACAGATGAATCTTCTGGAAGATAATCTAAGATCTAAATTCGTAGCATACAGGTTAACATCGATTAGAGAGAGTGTGTAGGCTTTGGCGATCGAAGTCAGTAACTACTTGCTGATCGAAGGACGAAACATTCTAGGCACTGGTGCCAACGTTTCAGCCGCCATTTTGGGATCTTCCTTAAGGCGAAATGCAGGTGCGGCGGCATTTCACCCTAAATAAGGCCGGAGAAAGGCTGCCGAAATCTTGGCACCTGTGCTTAGGACGCGGGTTATCCCATACAGCTAAGTAGTTATTTTGTGAAGAGGATCTGACTTGACTTCAAAGTGAAAAGACTTCGCTTTTCTGTCGCTTGACGAATCCGCTTCTTTTGTTATTTAACTAGAAATTCAAATATTTATGAGTAGAGCATTCAGCAGAAAACTACTTTGCCTAGAACTCTTCCCGAAGATGTAAACGTAACAATATAGTTGAAATGTATTACCTGCATTAATACTTACAGTACAGGCCTTTGATAGTAAGTGATAGCATACGGTTTACTTCGATAATCGACAGGAAATAGATAATTTCTACGAAGCTAGTGGGCTGACATGTACACGTCATTATCGGCGAGAAATTCGTGAGTGTTCACTTTAGTGAAATTATTAGAGGGGGTCTTTTGAGATATTGATGGGGAATATTGTGTACGACCGCACTGTTCGGGAGAAGTTTTTGGAGACGAAATCGCAATTAAATACGCAATTTAAAATGCGTTGTATCTGTGTCTCTATCTTAAGACTGAAATAATTGAGAATTGTGTTCTTTGAGATTAAAACAGGAGTGAGTTTTCTAAAAGCACATATTATATAAAACCCAAAATCTCACACCAGTTTTATTTGTGTTATTTTAGTGTAACTATTATCGAGTGGGTACGGGCTTTCTTGCGATCTCCAAAAATAAATCGCGCACAACTTCGTCGAAAAAATGCGAGAAAGTTCTGGAGAAAAAAAATCAAATGAGAAATGTGAATCTGTTGAGAAAGAACTGAAGCAAAGATTAAAGTTGCACAGAGGTAATTCATGGCGAAAATATTAACTTCTTAGTAAAACCAGATTCTTAGGTTTTAACCCATTTTATTCTTCACTTCTCAACGCCACTATTTTAACATTCGTGTCCGTTTAAATCATTTCTGAGCTAAATCTGTGCATCCTATTCATCCTACAAACGGCTAAAGTGGGTAATGATTCTCAAAGGGTATAAATCATGAATTTCTAGAAGAAAAAAAAGCAAACACTTGACTCAAGAAAATTAATTTCTTTATTTGTATTTGAATTTCATTAGTGCCTTGAAAACAGTATTTAACATCCCTAACCTTCCTGCTACTATTGAATGCCTAGAAGAGTGCGTGACTTCTAAACGAAGCGATGAAGTTCATTGAAGCTGTTTCAAAGAAGGAAATTCCTATCTCTGTAGATACTGCCTTCTTTTCAATCTCAAAAAGTTCAAGCTCTGAATCCCAGCTACACAGAGATGAAAAACATAAATACAGTTCTTCTAGGAAATGAAACATTTGGGAAAAAAACCCAGAGCCGAAGAGCGGTGGCATCTACAAAATATGTTCCAGGAACTGCATATTGCGTTGAGCGAATTTTTCTCTTTACAAGCGTGCGTTAAGATTCAATAGAACGTCGTTCACAAAAGACTGTTTGAAATTGTACATGGTTCTTGATTATATCAGTTTTTCTTAAAGAAAGTGCATTTGTGTCCTAATTTTAAAAGGAATATGTGAAAAGTAGCATTATGTATTTATTTATTCAATTATTTTCCTACTTTTAAAGAATATTTTTTTCTATTTCAGAACTAAAAATATTGAATGAATTAATAATTCAGATTTGTTATTTATTAAAAATATTGTTCAGTATGTATTAACATGTTTAGAAAAAATTATAAAAAATGCTAAAGTAGGCGTTGTTTTTCAAAAATTCTAAAATAGCGCTTACAATCCTAAACACACTGGCCCTATTTATAAACGATATTAGTAAAGTTTGGAGTTGTAATGTTTTCTTCTATCAAATCATTGTAAATAGTTATGTAATCTGAATAGGACAATTCCACCGTTGTAATGAAACATACAAAGAGTAGTCAAGCTGCACATAGGTGTAATGAAAAGAATGGCCAAGTTTGTCGCAAGTTTCTAAATATGTAATAAATTGTGGTGCTAAATAGTACATACTGTCTCCAAATATTTCTAAGTACTTCTCTATATTATACTACTACATAAACAGGCAAAAGTGTTGTAAAAAGAAATTGTTTTTTCTGCACAGAGACTCGAACTCAGATCCTTCAAGTTTACTCTTCGTAATCGTAATCTTACGTAATCCTTAAGTTTTTGTTATCGAAACGCGGTGCAAAATTAAAAATCTATCTCAGAACAAAAAAAACTAGAAAACCAACTACTACGAGAAAGTCCGTGTCATTCTGAAGTACTACTAGTTTAGTTAACAGGGCTCAAAATACAAGTTCTTTGGTCTAATATTCGGACTTTTCCAGAGCACGATTAGAACACTTTCTCTTCTTACATTCATAAGGGCGAGAAAGTAGAAACATAAAGTGATTCATTGAGTTTAAAGTCAAGTTAGTTGCAGTAAATTGGAATCCCATCTTCAAGTATTCAAATAGAATCATTGTATTTCAAGTGAATTTCTATTTTTATGAGCTAATTTGTCAATATTGTAAAAGATTTCATATGTTCTGTATCTCTTTTGCAGGAAGGAAGTACAATTTTTTATTGTGGACTTAGTTTTTGTGTAACCTAGGAGTATTTTACAGATTAAAAGAAGAATTTTATTTCATAATTTGAATCAGTGTAATCATTTCATGAATTTCTGGATATTCAAGGCCAAATAATAGGATTGCACAATTATTTCTTTCCAGAAGTCCAGTAACCAGGAGCTTATGTATTTCTTACAAACACGTGACATCTGAACAGTGATATCATTAGTAGTCACCGTCCATGTTATGCATCTTTTCCCGAAGCCGACTTTTGGAATCTAACAAGTAGTACTGTTTTTCTCATTAACAGTATTGAATTCATCTTCGAGTCTAATCAAGGACTGGGATGTGCATTTTCATTAAAATAATAAAACATCTCATCCACATCAGTTTCTGATATGATAAATAAAATTGCTGGGTCTACAAAACTTTGTTCAGAATTTAACCTTTGTGATTGTAATGAATAACTCGGCGCGATTATAACTTCACTCTTCTACAGTTCGTTTCACCTATTGTCGTTCACTCTTCCTTACCTGGACATTATGTTCGTCCTCACAGCTCTGTCCTTTCCGCAGGCTTTCAAATCTCTTGGGCTTCCGCTTTATTCACAAATTTACTCCTTCTTCCTGTGTCTCTCTTTTTCTGCCCGTGCCAATTCCTTCAACCTCATTGTCCTTTTACGGCTTTTGTTGCTTCTTCTGCGCGTGACTTCGCTACTCCTGACAGCCGTCGCTTTCACCATTGTTTTCATCACTGCCTTTGTCACGGCCTCTTCGATCGCTCTCCCCCTTACTCCAGCGTCGCCCACTCCTCTACTGTTCTCAAGTTATACAACGGCACGGCCCTCTGGAGTTTCCCTATCGCCGTTCCCAGGCTGGCCACCACACTCGGCCCTTTGACAATTACGCCCGGGCGACACAAATGCCCATAAATCTCTGATAAAAAATTAGCACTCCCTGAATTACTGAGGGCCTACGGGACTAATTTATTACAGAATTAATTTAATAATAAATAACGACACTTCATCTGTAAAATCGAAAGTTTTCTTTTAAACCCGGCTCTATTTTATCAAAAGTTGATACGCCAACGCTAAGTCTGGCTCTTAACAGCAAACGCCGCGCCATCAATTTAATTAAATTGGACTGAATGTACACTCATTGAATAAATACTTTGCCTTCGCCAAGAGGCACTCCGTCAATTCTCGTTAGTTAAAACTGCCTACATCCTTCCCCAGCAGTGCCGGCTTTCGTTTCCAGAAAGCGCTTGCCCTCGTGACCAGCGTCCTCTCAGATGGGAAAGGGCCAGTGCTTTTATCTTCTGCGTATTTGCTTGATGGCAACAATTCGCTGGAGTGTTGGTGCCTGTTGTGAATGTGTCGTAGGTTTTTTTATAGAGATGAGAATAATCATAAGAGTAGGATTTAATCATTTTAATAATACAAATAATTAATATTACTTCGTACTCTCTTAAGCCGATTAAGTCAAATTTTGTCATTTACAAAAAGCAAACCAATGAATTTCGCAGCTGATAGTAACGTAGTGTTAAAAACTTGATGAATGTTTTCATCGACGGTTAGAAATAAATTTAATTACAGCAGTACGTCATGCAAGTGTTTTGTCATAAAATGATTTAACTTTTGTATACATTACTTTTAAAAACAATCAATATTCTTCACATTTTGGCATACCACCTAGGTAGCAAAGAGATACTTTCGAAATGCTGCTGCGGCAAACCGAGATTTTTCCATAGAAAAGCCATTATTGAGGTCCCCGAGGCTGAAACGTGGATAATTCTTACTTCTATAGGAACTAAATAATTTTCTCTAATAAGGTCTGTTGTCATAAGCCACGTTTTGTGGGTCCTTGATGTCGAAAAATTTGTTTACGAAATAAATGTCTGTCAACAACGCCAGCGGCTAAACTATAGCTAGGATTTTCATCAATGATGATATTCTCCAACCGATCTTATTGATTTCACGGGTCCTTAAATTTGAAGTGGAGATTTTGATTTTCGGGAGGTACTTTCTATTAAGCCCTCATGGGTAGCTCATTAGACAGCGTACTCGCTTTCCATAACGCGACCCCGGGTTCAGTTTCCTGTCGGGCAGATTACAGAGCTTTCCTTACAAAGTCCAAGTATATGTTACTGTGTGACGAAGAGAAAGCTCACTTCTCATGTTGAAAAGGCCAGAATACTGCGTAGAAACGTCTATGTGCTAACCACACGTACCCCTTAATCCATGGCTGCAAGGCTGGGACGCCGCTGCTATGCCTTGACCCCGTCAGAGGCCAAGACAGACATTTAATTAATAGCAACATTTTTGGAATGTTCTGAAAAATAGCTCTAATTTTTTCATTAATTTTTCCCTCGCTTGGAACAGAGTTAATAAATAATAACGTAGATGCGATTTTCTTAGTATTTCTTCAGTTTTTAGAAAAAGCAAAAGTTAATTTATTTTGTCGTTCTACAATACAGAAGATACATTGTTTTAGAAATAAAAATGTTCTTCAAAAGTAGTCTTCAATATATCATGTACAATTTTTTTTAAAATGACATGTTTTTGCGTTATTTTCTGTGAAGTAAATGTAATTTTCAAACTAATATTTTCTCACAAACGTCTCCCTTAATTTGTTTTCGGATACTGCGAAGTATCCTTGCATTACACATTCCATTCCAAAAGTTCCAGAAGTGTCGCTCGTACAACAATACAAGTGGCGCTAACTGTGCTCAACAAACGAAACATTCAAAAGTGGAAGAGATTTTGCAGCACCAATATCCGTATACATCAAATAATTATTAATAAAATATTATTTTTATTAACTAGTTTTAAAAAAGGAAAATTAAAAATTTGTGCCATCGCAACTCTTCAAAAACCATTGGCTCTCCCTTTTTCAGAAAGTTTGTTCTCCTTGAATTACAAAAAAAAGTATATCTCAATAATACAATTTATTCAAAAGCATTCTTAATTCTAAAATATATCATATATACTTACATCAATTTCAATTTTGATATAACAATTTCAACTCATATACGAATTGTCTTTAACGACTCTTTTTTGCGAGTCTCCATTTTAGGGATCCCTAGTAGGCAAAGTAGGCTAACGTTTTCCGCGTTTGCACGGTAGTCAGTCATATTGCATACTTGAGGAACTTGACTTTGTAACATGATTCACATCGTTTGAAAAACTCATTTCTAATACAAGAAAACCGATCCTCGAAAGTAATTAACTACTTTTGTAAATTATTTAATTATCACTTAAATGTTCTCACCAATATTCGATGAACAAATTAAGCAAGACTATATAGAATTAAAAGTTCAAAGATTTGATTAAAG
Source organism: Gryllus bimaculatus (assembly GCA_017312745.1). Lineage (NCBI taxonomy): Eukaryota > Metazoa > Arthropoda > Insecta > Orthoptera > Gryllidae > Gryllus > Gryllus bimaculatus. The sequence continues at coordinate 650,616 of BOPP01000085.1, read as the reverse complement.
GTTCAAAAACATTTCATCAAAACAAAATAATTAATGGTACTTATTATTTATACTAACATTTAAATCTTTAAATTCAAATTAAATGGAGTAAATCATCTTTCAAATTGTCTGTTCAGCCTGCTGCCCAAGCTTTCAGATACAACCATCTCTTAGAACTGATGCTACCTTTGTTGGAATTCGCGAATGATTCTGCCTCAAACATTTCATTCGTACTGCCTTAAACATTTTGTTTCTTTGTTAATATTACCCTCTCTACTCACATTAAATTTTATTTTTCGTGAAGACATTCGAATACAGTTTGCCATCCTCTCAGAAATGTTATCGCCAATATTCCAGCATATAATTTTAATAAAGCGTGCGGTTAGTCCTTTTGGAGGATTGCTGTACGGCGCGATCTGATCACCGTAGCGCCGTCCCGCTGCTGCGAACAGCGGGCGTGCTTTGCCTGGGCATCGCGTCACCGTCACCGTACACGTCGCCGTTCGCCCGTCCGCCCGTCGCCGGTCCGCCCGTCCGCCCGTCCGCCCCGTCCGCCGTTCCCGCCCGTGTTTCCGGCCGTCCGCCGCCGCCCGTACACGCCGTCCGCTCCGTCCGCCGCGTCCCTGCCCGCCGCTACCGCCCGATCGCCGTCCGCCGTCCGCTCCCGTCCGCCGTCCGCCGCCGAGCCGTCCGCTTCCGTCCGCCCGTCCGCCGTCGTCCGTCCGTCCGTCGTCCGTCGTCGTCCGTCCGCCCGTCCGCCCGTCCCCGTCGCGTCCGTCGACCACTCGTCCGTCGGCAGGTTTGCATACAGAGCGCGCGCGTCGCCAGCGCCTGGTCGCGTAACCGATTTATCATTGTTTCAGAGCTCCTGACCGCCACCGGAATGTACTTTTACGTCGAGTCGTTTCTTGTTTTATCCCCCTTCCGGCGCAGTCGTGTTCTGTGCGGGCTGCACTATTTGTTCTCGAGCTTTCTCGGATGTCTCCTCTCTTTTCGTAAGCCCTGTGTAGCGAAACCGTGGTGGGAATTTATGCATTCTTTCTTGCTTTCAGGCGTGATCTTGTTCGCCGCTATTGTTGTTATAATGTTTATAATGTTGGCATCTTACCCATCATATCGTATTGCCCCTCTACAATGTATTATTCCATTTGCTTCATATATTTTTAATATACCTCTCGATTCTGGATATGCTCCAGGTTTTGCATTACTCCGTCTTTGCTTCATTACTCTTCTTACCTCTTCCCCTGCTCTCAACATCTCAATGCACCTTCTGCGAATCTTTCTCCTTAATTTCTTCATTTTTTAATTTTGTCCATATTGCGTTTCTATTTTACTCCCATCTCCAAGCTTTTGTTTCCGTTTCCCCATCCACCGATAGCGTATGGGATTCTTCTTTCTACTTTTCTCCCTGCTCCCTCTCGCTCTCGGTGCTCCTCGCCTCACGTAACCGACCTCCGTCTGTCCTGATCGTCGTCTGGGGCTGCGTCTGCTGAACGACTTGTCCTTTTGCATATTAAACATGATATTGGAAGCGACTGCCCTTCTTTATGCATCTGCTATTCAGCCCGTTGCATTAATGGTTCCCGTCGTATAAAACGTCACGCCAAAGTACACGACGTCCCCGCAGATCGGATCGCGCGACGGACGGCAGAAAAACCCAAGCACGCATGCGTCGCAACGACGCCGCTGCGAGTTCTCCGCATAGCGGCGGCCGGCGGTAT
>BOPP01000085.1:637909-648891 GCA_017312745.1 Gryllus bimaculatus | reverse complement strand
CTTCTTGCCCTTCAATGCTTAATAAAGTGCTATGTTAACGCGCTATTTTCTTATATTTATGGTTCATACTTGTTATCACACTACCATTGCTATTATTCGTTTATTTGATCCCTCACTAACCATATGTGTGATGATCCTTTCTATCAATATCATTTTAATATACCTCTCATTGTGGAGTCTGCTGCTCTAGTGTTTTTCATTACCTGCCGTCTTTGCTTGCATTACTCTTCTTACCTCTCCCTGCTCTCAACATCATCAATGCCGCTTCTGCGAATCTTTCTCCTTAATTTTCGTTCATTTTTTAATTTTGTCCATATTGGGTGTTCTATTTTTACTCCATCTCCAAGCTTTGGGTTTCGTTATCCCCAATTGCCACCGATAGTATGGGATTCTTCTTTCTACTTTTCTCCCTGCTGCCCTACTCGCTCTGGCGTCTCCTCGCCTCACGTACCGCCTACCGTCCGTCCTGATCGATCGTCTGGGGACTGCATGATCTCGATACGACTGCCTTTTGCATATTAACATGATATTGGAAGCGACCCTCATTTTTGCATCGCTATTTCAGCCGTTGCAGTTATGGTTCCGTTCTATAAACGTCACAGCCAAAGTACACACGTCCCGCAGCATCGGATCGCGCGACGAGCAGAAAAACCCAAGACCAGCGTCGCACGCGCCGACTGCGAGTTCCTCCGCTAGCGGCGGCGGCGGCGTGCGGAGGCGGGGAAAGGGGAGATGAGGGCGGTGACGTGGCGTTGGCTTGGCGACGGTGGGCGGGAGCCGGGCGGATGCTGGCGCGCGCGGGAGGTAAGGCGCATGGGTGGATGGCGGCGCGGGTAGGGGCGGCGGGAAGGTGGCGGCGGGGTTGTGGCGGCGGGTGGTGCGGACGGGGAGGACGTGCGGAGGGGGTGGGGTGGCTGGTCGTGATGGGGTGGCGGGCGGGGTGTGGGGTGGGTGGGGCGACTGTGGTCGGCGGGGGGTGGCGACTGAAGGCGTCGGAGGGTTGATTGGCATACGGCCGGTCGTTGCCAGTAGGTTAGGGGTGAGACGGGTTCGGGCGGGAGCCGGGGGCGGGGGAGCGGCGGCGATGACGAAGGCGGTGGCCGTGGAGGCGGCGATGCCGTGACATAGCGCATACGCTAGTCACGAGACGGAGAGCGCAGATGGGCTCTCTCAGTTTCCGCTGCCGATCGTCGCTGGTACCAACAACTCCGCACCAGTGCTGACGTGGCCGCTCGTGCTATCATCATCGCAACATCTTCTGTGAATATTACTTTGTTCATTGAAGTGCACAAGCATTATTGCTGTTGTCTCACTAACAAACAGGTATAATGGCACTATGGCTGACAGCTTTTCTGACTCCGATCTTGACCGCTAAGATCGTCGCTGGCAGGGTAATAATAATGGGCGGCTCCAATTAGTATATTACTGGCATTTACATTGTTACAGACACTGCCTTGTCACAGAAACTGGCAGTTTTATCGTCACAGGCATTGCCACTTCACAGTCATATCCATTGAAATCTTCAGTCCTTATTACCACTGACAATTAATATTGACACGCATAATTTTGTCATTATTATCAACAACTCATTTTCTGCAATTCTTACTCTTTTTAATGGTTGTTATGTGTCACTCAATTATTGTCACATTCGCATTCGTAAAACAGTATATGAACCATTTCACTATCAATCTCCTGCAATATTTTCATTTTACAAAATAACAGTACAGCCACTAGTCCTTCCTTTCGAACTCTCGTACAGCCAGGTGACAGCTTTCGTACACAAATTTCTTGTTATTCAATCTGAATGATATTAGAGATCAAGCTTCTGTGTAATTGTGAATGTATTTACGACCTTCATTATGCCTGCTAACTACACAGGTTCGACTGATGTAATCCAAGCAAATGTACCAGCTAAAGGACTTTTAATCATTGGAGACGCTCAGACGGTCATTCGTATTCGGTTATACAGCTGTATTAGCTGAATGAAGAAAGACTGAAAAGTAGAACCTTTCATTCCTACTTAACGGTATCAGATAACTGAAAAGTAGAAAAAAAAATTTTATGTATTTATAGGTGTGTCAGATTTTTTAAAAGATTTATGAAGTCGATGTGTCTACACCGCGCAATTTTACAGCAGTTGAAAAACATGTTTGGCGCCATGCTGCGATCATTATTTTTAAAAACGTTTACACCCCCCAGATTCCGTTTCGTCTCCCACTCCCGCAATCTCACCCCCACATCGCAATCATGCCCTCCAGTCAAGATACCGAAGACCATATTGCTTATACTGGTGCCACGTCGCAACCGTAACTATAAGCAGAAAGCGTTGCTGTCTCCACCAGCCAGGGACTGCCTCCGCTTGTGGCTCCGCCCTCGCCACCTCCATCTCTTTCGCTGCCTCCACCGCCCCCTTCGTCGCCTCCACTACCTCCACTGCCACCTTCATCGCCTCCACTGCCCCCTCCGCAGCTTCCACGGCCCCCTTCATCGCCTCCACTGCCCCCTCCAGAGCTTCCACCGCCACCTTCGTCGCCTCCACTGCCCCCTCCACTGCTTCCACCGCCACCTTCGTCGCCTCCACTGCCCCCTCCGCAGCTTCCACGGCCCCCTTCATCGCCGCCGCCGCCGCCGCCCCCGGAAGCGGGGGCCATCGCTTCCGCAGGCGAGCTGCGGGGAGTGGGGGAGCTGCCGTCGCTGCTGAATAATGGAGCGGGTTTTATTAAGGTTCGCGCCGCCTCCGCCGGTTTTACATGGCGACGTATCGGCCAAGGATCTGTCGAATTACATCGGAATTGAGCGGAGGTTTTAAAAGTCTTTCGAATTTCTCCCAGATAGAAGGAGAAAGAGGAAACGAATGCCAGCGATAGACGACAGGATAGAACGAATCTGAAACGTATATGCGCGCCAGTGAGATTGACTAGACGAGAAGAGTGATTCGAAGTTTGGTTGATTCGTAAGAGAGGAAGACTTTTCTGCAATTGAATTTTTTGGTAAAGGAAGAGCAATAACAGTGATCGTTCATAAAAATACAAACAAGGCAAAAATTAATTTAATAATGATAACAAACTGAAAAGAAAATCCTCGTTTAAGAATAATTTTCAAGGCAATAAAATTGTGGCTTCTTGATAAGCTTCTTAATAAAAAATACCATGTACCATACCATGTAATAATTACTATTATTATTCTTAATATTTATAAAACTCTAAAAAAACAAAACGGGCTCGCAGAGGCATATATTAATATATTTGAATAAATAAAATTAAAAGTGTAGTAATAACAACTATTTAGTACAACTTCATTAGATTACTTTTGCGATTCATAGTTTGCACTTAAATAAAAATGGAGTTACGCTTTTCAATTTATAACTGATCTGGACAAATTATTTTACAGGAATTTATTAGGAATCAGTTTTGTACTTACAACCTCAATATAAGTGCGATGTTTAAATAATTGTTTCGTATAACTCTTTACAGAATACGATATATTATTCTTCATTTTTCTTCCTTTAAATGTATCTGATCTGTGCGTATATAACTCTATAAAAATAAACCCCTTAAAACTGGAATATTATCTAAAAGCTTTTCAACTAATTATCACGTCTTATGGAGATGTGTACAAAAATATAAATCGCAACAGTTTCTTTTTATTTATTCTTTTAGCCTACGCACAATTATTACGTAAGTCTGAGTAAATTTTTGCCACATTAAAACAATCATGAATTAGTAGAAACATTGCAAAACTCTCCGGATAAGTCAAAACACCTATCCCCATCCAAGAACTTTTTGTTATCTTATTCTCTAAGAACATTGTAAAATATAGCACGTGTTACCAACCAAATAAGTGCACAACTAAAGGCACATATTTTCGATCCATTATTTTCTAATCAATCACACAACACGTATTCACATTTCCACTATACTTCACAGTTATTGTCTTATAGGGTAAATTTCAGGAGACTTTTACCCGAAAACATATAAAAGGTGCTCACTGAACTCATCATTACACGTAACGAAAACATATGAAGTTCGAACCGAGTCTAAATGCAATGTTTTATCCTTTTAAAGTGGAGTAACATACCATTTCTATTCGTCAATTGTGGTGCTCAGTAACAAACAAGCATCGACGTTTGAAAAGATTGGAATGAATTGATTCTCTAAATATCGCTGAACCAGTATACTGATCTACTCACTAAATTAGTATATTGATCCAATTCTGAACAAGTTTCATTGTACTTACAATTTTTACTTCTTAGAAATATGTCAAGTAAACATCCAAAATCTCGTACTTTTTTTGGATACATTAATAAAAAATCAAAATCAATTCTACCTTCATCACTAGCAATTAACACTCACGCTTACAGTAACACAGCATCTCGAACTAGCTGACTGCATCATAGCAAAATAAGTATGCGGAATTCATTTAGAGAAATAACCATCACTACTGCCTAATTCTTTTAGTTGGCGAAGCCGCACATAAATTCGTAAGTTTATTAGCTTTCTGTTTTCAAATTAAGATATTATTTAAAATTCACACTCGTTTAAATCGACAATTTCAATTTGAAATATGTATTTAAACTGTGAAATTATGTTGCGCTTGAAAACTACTTTTTTCTTCCTTTTTACTCTAATAGATGAATGTGCTTAAACATATTCTGCATATACACAAACACTAATTTGATCCCTTGCAATCTATATCGTCTATGAAAATACCACAATATTCGTAGCAATCCCTCCAGCCCTCCATTTAACATCCCTTGCGTCTCCATTCCGCCATCGCTACCACATCATTCATTCTCTCCACTGCCTGGCATTCCAGCGCCTAATCCTACAGCCCAGCTCGCCCATCCCTCCACGCCCCACCCACGCCCTCCGCCCGCTTGACCCCAGCGCAGCCACGCGGCTAAAAAAGGGAGATCGCCGCTTAATACCTCGCAATGAACTTTTCCCCCTTTGTAGACGACCGGGCAGCGGCACCGCCACGCCGCGTCACGTCGCACCACGTGGAATCAAATCAAGAGCCCCCTGCCCTCCCCCGTTTTCCACGGCCACCCCCCACCGCCTCCTCCGCCCCTTCACCCCCCTCCCGCCAATAAAAACCGCAGCGGCGCGGGCGCGCGAATCGGCGGCGTTTGTTCGCGCGAGCGCGCGCGAGAGAGGAGGCCGTTCGGGAGGTCGCCGCGCGGAGCGCTGCGATCGCGTTTGCGCCCGCAATAACGGGGACTGGGCCCCGGCCTAATGCGCCATATCATGTGTTACCCGCTAACAAATGGCCTAATTTCCCCGTGTGTTAAATTGTATATAGATAGCTTTCTGCCGGAGCTGAAGCCCGGACCGGCGGAACGTGTTTTAATGTTGATAAACGGCACATTACGTCAAATATTACATAAAATACGCCCCTAAACCTGGGCTGTCTCATAAAATAGATCTCATAGTGGAAAAAAGTTATAGGTGTATAAATCTGGATACCTTTTTCCCCCTCAAGCCAAGTTTTGAAATTAAACCGTCAACTGCGTTCTTATCTGATCGGTCGCGAATATTATAACATGGAAATGAAGTACATTTGTCCGTAGTTACGTATTCACAGGTAGTTAAATGCCAGTGGTGATAGTTTCCTTATCAGTAATCTCCTGCTCCAATGGAATTCGTATGCGGTTTTTCCCTTTAAGGGACTATCTCTGTAGAACGGAAGAGTGAAAATTTAACATTTATTTTCCTGGATTATAAATTATCTGTAAGATATATATTGTGAATGCCCTGGATATTTGTAGCTTGTTCGTTATTATCCTCCAATCAAATTCATCAAATACTATGGATATTGCTTTATAAATCGACTCAACGTCATCACATAAATCACACAATAGGAACCATTTAACACGTAATTCACTAGTATTTCATAAATGCGAAAAATATATAAAATAAAATAGAAAATCCTGTGATGAGAGACATGTAATAGCAACTGAGGTAAGATGCAATCATGTTTTCTTACAAAATACAATACAAGTGACGTAATACTTTCACGGCAAAGTTATTAGTAAACGAATATTTTTCGAAAGATAAGCACTCCAGTATTGACGCACTTCAATGCACAGATACCTAAATTTTACCTGTACAGTAGTCTAAACTCGTTTTAAATAACTAGTGATAAATATTGTCATTCATGCATACATTTTGCAATTCTGGCAATGGAATACAACTGAATTCAACATTTCGTAATTCCATCTCAATTCATTTCACAGTTAAATGCAATGTGAATGTAATGTAAAGGATATATCCAGTACACCTTAATTTTAATACTGCGTCTTGACTGTATTATGAAGTTTTCACAGGGTCGAAACAAAACCTCGTCGGATGTTTTCTCTCTGAACGTCATTTTCTAGATCCATATCGTCTCTCGGCTGCTAGAAGAGAAATGCAGTTTCCCCCGAACATCTCTCGCAGACCAGCCTCACCCACGGCATCACGATAGGATGTGAAGGACCTCTCCACATCCCGTTATCTCTTTAAGCGCCTTTGGTCTCATACCTTTCTAAACCTTTATGTCTCCCACGGACGGCTCCGGCTGTCACTCGCAATGAGTCCCATCTACGACATTGCCACGTGACACGGGCGGAAACATGTCACGAAAGCAACGAGCCGTTGAAAAGAAAAAGGAAAGAGAGAAGTGGCGAGTTGAAGTAGTGAGCTCCTGAAATAGAGAAGACGGAGTGAGAGAGTGAATGAGTGAGTACATGAATGAAAATTTAGTGTACCCGGGCGCGCAGCTATAATGATAATTTGTCCTGTACGTGTAGTGTATGATTTAACCTGGCACATACGGTGATGTTCTCTTCCTTTGACACTTAGATTCCGTCCCCGGTGTATCCGTTGGCTTGCCGAATTATCTCCTCCAAATATCTCTCCCTGAGCCTGCACAGGCCCTAGCGGGACAAGCTGTGAAGCTCTAACTGGTCTCCTAGCATGCGTGGTTCATTTAAGTGTAACTCTGTGTATAAAAGAAGATGATTCGTGGATGAGGGGGGGGAAATTGTCTGTTATTTGTGCCCGTTTCTGTGGTTCTGTTCTGGCACTCGCCTGGTATTGATCAGATAAAATAAAAGTAACTGCTGATCAGAGCACCTATTCTCCTTGACACAGAGCTTGAATTCAACCCAGATACTTAGCACTTCGGAACTTAAACCCTAGAACCTCCCTAGGACAACGCCACAGATTGAACGAAAGTTGCCACTGAGGCGTCGAGTCGCCACCGCCGGAGGTGCAGGGTGGGGCGGTGGTGGGGGTGGTGGGGCGAGGTGGAAAAGGCGGCGGCGTGGGGGCGCGACCCAGGCGTATGCGGCTGCGCTGTTGTGACCATCGTCCGAAGTCTTTATTTCACGCCGGCGTTAGCAGCCGTGCGCACGCGAGCTCCCGCAACGCCCGCCGCATAATGTGTTTCCCGCGGACGGCCACGTGCCCCGCCCAAAACACGCCCAAGTACAACCCCCGCTCCGTTCCCGCACTCCGTTCCCCTCCCTTCACGCTCCCTTCCCGCTCCCTTCCGCTCCCTTCCATGCTCCCTTCCCGCTCCTTTCCGCTCCCTTCCCGCTCCCTTCCGCTCCCTTCCCGCCTCCCTTCCCGCTCCTTCCCGCTCCCTTCCCGCTCCCCTCCCGCTCCCTTCCGCTCCCTTCCCCGCTCCCTTCCCGCTCCCTTTCCCGCTCCTTCCCGCTCCCTTCCCGCTTCCTCCGCTCCCTTCCCGCTCCCTTCCCGCTCCCTTCCCCGCTCCGTTCCCACTCCGCCCCTTTTTGCCTCTCTCCACTTCTCTCCGCCCCGCCAAGCCCCTGGCCGGATCTGGGCATCAGCCAGTAAATCAAATATCCAAAAAATGCATATTTTCCAAAATAAATTCCTTCGAACAATAACAAAACCTTCCTGGTTTGTACCTAACTCCCAGTTACATAACGAACTCATCACTCAGATCTCCGTCCCTTTCTCTCTCCAATACACTCCTTCTAACCTGAACTCCCGATATTCCGTCAGCCGGAAAACAAATCGGAAAACAAAAGCCTCACCACAACAGTCTAAAGCGGAAACTATAGCAACAACATATTTTATATAATGCTGACAGAAAAAAATACCAGAGTTTCCAACATATCTATGAGTATTAGCGTAAGTGCAATACATCAACATGCTATCTCATAAGCATCATCCTAGCGTAGAGTCGCGTCAGCGTGCATTTCATGAACCGTTACATTAGCGCAGACGCGTATTTCAGGGCATCAAGGTAAATGATTCACATCAAAGGTCTCCATTTGTAGTCGATGTGCTATCAAACGTCACACCTGTGTATTTACCTCTGGGTTTAGGTCCAGTTGGTGTGTGCTTTTTCGAATTAGTGAGATTGCGACTTCTAAAAAACAGAAGTACTATAACTGGTAAATGGTATGAAGCCTTAGTTTCTGTATGTTATTCACTCAACGTTATTGTGAACCGAATAAATTCAAATTATTACTTAAACTAAAAAAGTACTATGTAAATATATGTTTTGTTTTATAAAAAAATAATTTTCCCTATGCCATGTGAATTACAATGCTTGTCTATGAAGTAATAAATGCGTATTTTACGATATAAATGATTTGACATTACAGAAAATAATACATTTTATGGATCACAATGCTTATCATCAAGTTTCAAATTCTGAGTAAAAACTACGAGCAAGTTATTCAGCAAGCTCTATCGATGTGCTGCATAACATTTGAACGGAACGTTTGAGGTAAATAAATTGGGATGTTTGTGGGTATTATTATTATTTTATTACTACGAAAACAGACGTTAATATTTTACGACAGCACGAAAACTAATAATTGTATGAAAGTCCACTTTGCTCTCTGTCAAAATAAGTATAGAATTAATAAGTTCACAACATTTCGTATTGACGACTCTGCATATGCTACGATTTTATGTATGACTATAAATTCAAAATATTCAAATTAGTAATTGGAAAACGTGTTTTCTCTAAGACAAAGAAGTTCATCTATATACTGATAAAAAAGTTAACAGAAGTTTTGAGTGAGTTGTGACTGCTACTAGAAAATTTTAATGTAGAATAAAATGTTTCCGTGAAATACATGCACTTGATTCATGCGTGCTCTTCCAGACGTAAACGCACGTACGCACTCTCGTGCACGTACGCGCACACACACACACATGCACACAAACACGCGCACGCGCATGCCCGCCAGCGAAATTTGCTCTTAATTACTAATGACACAAAACAGAAATAAAAGTTAAAAACACGTCGATGTCACGAAGATTAGGCACTATTAATTGAATTGTTTGTTGGACTTCTCAATTCATTTTTTTATTTTATTATTATCAAGTAAACGCTTAACTGCGTTTAATCAGTTGTTCAATTTTCATTAAATGCTAAAATCAAAATAACAAATAAATACAATATTTTCACTATTAAACATAATTGGCTACAATCGTTCACGCATGTAAAAAACATTGTAGAACTTGTATCGAATCCTTAAATGTACAAATCTACAAAATATATTTGTCAGTTTTAAATACAAAAACGAGTAATTATAAGCAAGTAAGAACAACCAACTGAAACGAAACAAGTTACTGATTTTGTCATTCATTCCGAAAAGTCGTTCAAACTAACCATACATCTGAACGTGGATATTTTCACGATCCATCAGCGCCTTAATACACGTATAATTCGTTCAACACAACTTACAACTCTTAAAAACCCTACCAATGCGGATCCATTCGTCTAGCTCCCACTTGTCGCTAGCGTCCACTAGTTTTCGCTGCACACAGCCCCAAAGCGTAGTCTGCGCGTTGTCCCTGCTCATCCATCACGCTAGCGGCCCTCGCGCGCTCTCCCGGCCTCCCAGCACCACTCGCGTGCGGCCGTGTTCGCGCCAGGAACAATATTTGCGCTGTGACCGCGGCGCGGCGCGGCGGCCGCGGGGGAGACGCAGTCGGAGAGCGGCGAGAAGCGAGAGGTCACACACGATGCCCGTGACCACTCGCGACTGAGGTCGCGTCACTGGCGTCTGTGATAGCGGACGCGGTGGTGAGAGTGAGAGACGGTGTGAGAGGGAAAGGGGGAATGAGGAAGAGAAACCAAGAGAGAATGCAAATGAGATGCAGCGAGAGCGCAAGTGTGAAAGCGAGAGATAGTGCGGGAGGGAAAGAGAAAGAGAGAGAGTGAACCAAAAAAAGAATAAGGCAACGCGAGAATTAGAGGAAAGATGAATCTTCTTGTGTTTTTAATGAAAATTAAGAGCAAATGGAATAAGTATGGTATTGGAGATAGTGATGATTATATTGATGATGCTACTGCTGCTGGAATCAATTGAATGGATACCGTTTCTAGATATTCAGTGACGAATTTTCTGTTGTTTTTTTTGTTATTTAACGTAAGGTTCATTAACATCGAGGTCATTTGCGACCACCATTGCATTTAATGGTATGGTAACTGTGAGGTTGGCATGATATGATGATGATAGGGAGTGAAAGGACGAACATAAATACAACCATGCCCGAGGCGGGACTCGAACCTCCGATCCTTCGGTCCGAGATCGCTGCAGCACTACTGCCTTGTCGATCTCAGCGATCAGGAGCTGCGAAATTTCTGTTTTATTATCACCTTGAATAGAAACGTCGTGAAGGTTGGAGATGGAAAGTGGTTAAACGCACGTGAGGAAACGCGCGTTTTAGAGAGGAAGGGGAGAGAGGGAGGGAGGTTAGAGAGAGAGGAAGAATAAGAGTAACGAAAAAGAGAGAAGCAGGAATTGAAGAATGTTTAGAAACAGAAACATAAGAAATAAGAGAGGATAAGGATAGAAATAAGAAAAAGGTGATAAGAAAGCACAAAGAGAAGAAGACACAATGCGAAAAAAGTTACAGAAGAAAAGATATAAGAAAGAAGGAAATGCAGAAATTGAGAAAAAAGGAGAGAGAGAGAGAGAGGGGGGGAGAGATAGAGAGGGTGGGAGA
>BOPP01000085.1:613208-632270 GCA_017312745.1 Gryllus bimaculatus | reverse complement strand
GAGAGAGAGAAAGAGAGAGAGAAAGAGAGAAAGAAAGAAAGAGACAGAGAGACAGAGAGAAAGACAGAGAGAAAGAGAGAGAGAGACAGAGAGAAAGAGAGAGACAGAGAGAAAGAGAGAGAGACGGAGAGAGAAAGAGAGACAGAGAGAGAGACAGAGAGAAAGAGAGAAAGAGAGAGACAGAGAGAAAGAGAGAGAGACGGAGAGAGAAAGAGAGAGAGACGGAGAGAGAAAGAGAGAGACGGAGAGAGAGAGAGAGACGGAGAAAGAGAGAGACACGGCGAAAGAGAGAGAGATACGGAGAGAGAGAGGAACGGAGAGAGAGAGGAACGGAGAGAGAGGAACGGAGAGAGAGGGACGGAGAGAGAGGGACGGAGAGAGGGGGACTGAGAGAGGGGGACTGAGAGAGAGGGACGGAGAGAGAGGGACGGAGAGAGAGGGACGGAGAGAGAGAGGGACGGAGAGAGAGAGGGACGGAGAGAGAGAGGGACGGAGAGGGAGCGATGAGACAATGTGTGGCGGGGCATGAGATGCAAGATAAAGGGAGGAAGATGGAGAAAGGGAGAGGGAAGGAGGAAGTGGGAGATGAAGGGCACAACGTCTTCCTGGTTCCGCTTGTAATAAATAAAAACAAATGGTATTTCGAAACGAAATACCAAATAAATTAAATTACGAAACCAAACCTCGTTTATTTCAATTGTTGGCCTATAAAGTATAAGTCATTTCATTTCTATCATCTCCATTTTCTCAGCAGAAATTTATTATTAAGACTGCAATTACTGAAACAGCAAAACATGTTCATTCATAACAATGAAGAAAACAAAATTGTACTAAATTTCTTTAGGATGCCATGTGTAATTCTTATGTTGGAATATTCCCCGATTTTAACACTTTTTTGCGGTTTATTTGTGTACTTTTTAATGTACACAAAATGCGTTTATGCTGGGTGTTCTTATAGTTTGAGTTTTTATTTCGAAGTTTCAATCCCAATTTCTAATAATGCTAGCAGATCTAAAGAATAGCTTTAGTTAAATATTCAGAATGTCTCTTTCGTAAATATCGAGAGATTTCAGAAATAAAATTCAGTTTGCCAACACATCTGATTTTGAAATACAGAACAATAAGTATTTTTTGAAATATAGAAAAAGAACATTAATTAAAAAGTACATAATCGTTACATCGTTGCTTAGTAAATTTACACACAATATTGTTAACTCATGTCTGCATGATTAAAGAACCATTCAATGATCCAATTTGTTGATGGTATTGTATCGGTAATGGTCAATTTACCATTACCCAGTCCAGTCACATAAATGTAACAATCACCTATGCTCGACTTAAACGTCCAATAACCCATCATAGACGACAGGTGGCAGCACTAAAAGTGGAAGGAGAAGGTATAAAGCGTGTCGGGTGAAAGGGAAAACAGTAGTTGTAGCAATGCAGAAACAAAACAATATATCGGACGTCCAAAAGATCATGTTCATTGGCTTGCGAGCCAAGTGCGGAAGCATTTCCAAAACGGCTAAATTTGTAAAGTGTTCGCGTTTCATGGGTAGGTGGGTTAAAGAATATCATATATTAACTTATCGTTCGCTAGCGTAGTATCGTTGGCACTACCGCGTAAATCCCTGTCTTCCACATTTGCTCACATTTCTAGACCTTATGTTTCTATCGCGGGCTCTCAAACATTTCGCCTACTGCAAATTCGACAGTGCGATACATTGGCAAGCTTGCAGGTCACCCAATTTCATGTAAAAATGTCTAATCCACGATATCAGTATTTAAAAGCAAATAACTCGACGCGGGAACTCGCAGGTACAAGAGAATTCTGATACGTAGTTTAAGGAAATAATTATATGCGTCGTCATTGCCAACAGTATTATTTATTAACAAAGCAGCTTTCGATGACTTAGCCATCATCATCAGTTTTCTGCTGTAAGGAAGGCACGAAAACGACTACCCATGTGGCTTCCATACAGCAGAAAACTGATGATGATGGCCAATCCATCAAAAGCTGCTTTTTTAATAAATAATAATGTTGGCAATGACGACGCATATAATTATTTCATTATAAATGCCAACGATAACTCACCACAACACCTATTACGTAGTTTAAAACTGATTTTTGTGTGGCGTGCATATTGTGTTAGTGATGCGACACATCAAGAAATCGCAAACAAAAATAGTTTCAATTTATTCTAGAACCAATTGCTCAATATGACTTCTCGTCATGTCTGTCTATCATTTGCCAACGTGTGCAAAATTATTTCGGTATGTTCCTTTCATACCTCTTCTACTGACTAAAGACTCAAACATTTGGTAATTGTTTTGGATGCATATTCAATCATCGCTCCCAATCTAGATATTCTCAAACGTGTTCAGCCAACATAACTCAAACAACCCTCCGACGTTGTTGTCTCTTCCCCTCTTCATTCACAGATCTTTTCACGCCCAAAGCATAGCATTTTCATTAGGAGTTTAGCCATTCCCTCTTTCGCGGTTTCGTCTTCCTTTCTCTGAAGTTCTCACCTTCCACCTCAGTAAGTGACCACCGGCATGCACCGTCTTCAACGTAGCTGCTTTCCATCCTCCTCAAGACTTTTCTTTTTCCTTCCCTTTACACCTCCCTCGCCGACGCTGGGGCCACGTAGTCGCATCCAAATCCACGAGTCTCCCCCGCCCCCCGCCCCCGCGCTCTCAGCCCGTTTGCGAGCACAGGGGGCGCATCATAATCGCATCCCGCGAGGGGGCGCTTCATCCGTCTACTCAACTTTTATTATCATCCTCTTCTCCCCGGCCGCCTTACCGCCTCATTTATTACAATTCCATTACCGTCCTTCTTCGCTAGACCTGGGACTGCTCTTTCTTATTACGCGTGAGGCACCGCCCTTTTGCTGGCGAGCCTACGGCCCCCGCCGCCGCCGCCGCTGCGAGGGGCTCAGCCATCGCCAGCAGCTCCGCGCCGCCATGATCGATTGCGCTGCACTCTGTTCTTCTGTTCCTCGACGCATCTCGAAGTTTATTGGCTCGGTGTATAAATATGTTATGACATTTATAAAACATATTATTATTTTTACATATTATACTATATATTTTTTAGTATTATTCGCGTATGGGCCATTGCTGACCACGCTACACTTTCTCTTCTGAAGCACAGTTGTATTCTATCCTGAAGAGATCAACGCGTGGAATTATAGCGATCAGCCTTTCCGCTGCATTCCTTGGTTAAGACAAGGTTGTTACCCTTGAATATCAATTGGAGGGCTAGGCTGATGTTTTGTTGTTGTTATTATTATTATATAATGATAGTAATAATAATGACATTTATGTTTTACTGGTGGACCGCCAACGCTTCGCTATTGCAGTGTATTACACTTCACACATTGCTGGTCACGTAATTGTTTAACACGTTTTACGCTAAGCTCTGCAAAATTTCTAAGAAATGAACGACTTTCTTGTAAATACGGATTTTTTCAATATTCAATTTGAACATGGTTGTCAAGTATCCTATTGTTAAAACGTTCTCCCTTAAATGTGGGCATGCGTTTCTTACGACACTATCTTGGTGACATTTGGATTACAGTTTTTGAGAAAATCTTGTTTTTAATTGCCCATATTTAACTCAAAGTTATAGGAAACTACTAGTATATTCAGAAAATGGTTTATGACATCATATTGAGGAAAGCAAATTTCCTTTGATGAAAAAATCTCTGTTCTCAATAGTACATGGGGGATCGAAACAATTTTACCCCTTTCAAATTTATAGAAATTCAGGGGTAACGAGAACCTTCACTTCATGTGAAGTACTTCCAAGATTCAATGAATTCAAATTCGCAGGGCTTCAAAGCGAGCCAAAGATATTGGGAAATATTTATTTTGGACAAAATCCCACTAATAGTTTAGGCGCTAGTGTTGTTCACAGACGGGGGAGCCAGACGGACATTTTAGAAAACACGTTTTCGTCGTTAGAAGACCCCAAAACATATTTCTTTGAAAATATGTAAATTCATTTCTGCATAATTTCTTAACTACCACTTGAGCTACCTACACTATGTGATCAAAAGTATTCGGACACGTGGCTGCAAATAACTTACCAGTTCGTGGCGCCCTCGATCGGTAATGCTAGAATTCGGGTATCGGCCCACCCTTAACCTTGATGACAGATTACACTCTCGCAGGCATACTTTCAATCAGGTTTCTTGGGAATTGGCAGTCCACTCTTTGCGGAGTGCTGCACTGAGGGGAAGTATTGATGTAGGTCGGTGAGGCCTGGCACGAAGTCGGCGTCCCAAAACATCCCAAAGGTGTTTGATTGGATTCAAGTCAGGACTTTGTACAGGCCAGTCCATTACAGGGATGGTATGGTCGTTAGCCTCTCAGCCTCAGGCCGTGCAGTATAAACACGTACTCGATCGTGTTGAAAGATGCAATCGCCATCCCCGAATTGCTCTTCAACAGTGGGAAGCAAGAAGGTGTTCAAAACTTAAACGTAGGTCTGTGCCGTTATAGTGCCACACAAAATAACAAGGGGTGCAAGCCCCCTTCATGAAAAACACGACCACACCATAACACTAATTTGGAAGTGCCTGGATGTTTTTGACCAGATAGTGTATATTGCTCCGTGTATAAAAGAAAGTAAAAATAAAATTGGTAAACGTCTGCAATCACTTGAATATCCCAAATTAATTATTGGGATACAATTAAAAAAAATTTACTGTATTCATTCAGTAAATACTTTGAAATCTACTCTTTACAGACGTATTCAAAATGTTTATTTTAAGGGCAACATTAAATAGATCATCTTTCAGAAGATCCCAATTCCCATTTCCACTGAAACGCAGTTTTACAACCAACTTATTCTGTTACAAAAAGGTATACGCAATTATTTAGTCTTGATGTATTAAAGAATCAATTTCATTTTTAGCTCACAGTGAACAGAAAATAAATTACTGGTTTGTAAAAACTGAAGAAGTTCTTTACCATGTAGTCTTGTTTCTAATGTTTCATTGCGATGTAAGAGAAATGAGTCGTTATTCCACGGTGTGCGGTAGAGGTTATTTATTATATTTTCAACAATAATGAGTTTTTCAGAAATAAAATCTAATTTCGATTAATGCGCATGAATTGTGGTTAAGAGAAGTCATTGAATTTTTCTAAGGGTTAAAATATTCCCTTTTCTAATGGTTTGGCAACAATATATCATTAGATCATTAGGAACGTAGCATTCTGTTAGCCAGAACTATCTTCAATTGATAAGCATTTTACATTACTCTAGATCAACTTTCTGACCAGATACAACTCTACAGACTTAATTTATTAGCTACAAAATCTCTTTTAACGAATATTGTGCGCAGGATTTGTTAGTCCAATTATTATGAGCCGTTGTTCAAATGCGCTAGCTAATTCCTAGTGGCTGACCCATTCTACATAATGAATGATTTACATTTTACATTATATTAGCACGTAAAAGTGTAGCATTTTTACCCCTTTTCGTACTATTGTTTACTTTCAGTTATATCTTTCTTTAAATTTCATCCTCTATCCACTCAGGTATTCTCTCACATCCTCTTCATTTCTCAACTCTACATCGGCATATTTTACGAAACAATATAAATTGAACAATTTGTACTTTTTCTCGATTACCGTCACCTCAGATGAACGTGAAAGACGTTATAGTACAACTGCACTACTACCAGACGCTTACATCCCCCATGTGACGTTTTCCCCCTTCCTAACAAAGGTTTCGCTTTTGGCGTCTTCTCTACCCCTGTTCACTTCAATCAGCGACAATATCGATCTTACGAGAGAAACAATCTTCATGTATTTATCAATTTATCAAAGTTTTGAGTTATATTTATCATTTTAAAGCAATATTTTGCTGAAAATTATTTTCTCCGTTCAATCAACCTGCTTTCAGCCTGGACCTACCCAATGCATGAATGCAACCACTTTGTTCCATACACGTCTGTCTTGTGAGATCCTCTGTTTCTCACTTGACCCATTTTGTTACATAAAATGTTGCTGAATTTAGTATAGTTTTGTAATATCATGAGATGACTAGAAATAAAACTGTAACGACCAAGCTTAAGTATAAAAAACGGACTTATAATTTGCTTCATAGCAAAGCACTGTAAGGTTTTCACCAGTTTATTCAAAATATATGCCAAGTCTAATACGTTGCAGCCTGAAAGTTGCTGATTGCTTTTTATGCTAATGGAAAACATGGTTAAGTATGAAATAGTTCGACTTGTATGGTTCTTATGATTGTAGGTTAAATTGATATTTTACGCTTTGTTTATAAAGTTCAGAACTTTTTCAAAACTATTACGAACTGCCTCTTGTAACTCACAAGAAGCTTATTTGTAGTCAAAACTGCAATACATTCTAACTCGCACACGTATGTAGTAAGTGAATGGAAAAACTCACGCCTGTAAACAAAGATTATGAATCTGTAACGTATTCTCTGAGTGCTTTGGCAGTACATTTTCTCATAGTTTATAAGGCTGAAACATTTTGAACTCTAGCGCTACGAGATCCTAACGTTGAACGTCACATGATTTGTAGCGAGTTACAAATGGGTTCTTATCTTGTAAGATTTTCAACTAAAAAATGCATAAAAATGGTTGAAAGGGAATAGTGTGAGATAGCGATACGACGTGAGTGTCGGTGTTTTCAAAACATCGATGTAATATCATGGATATTTTTTTAATATCGATATTTTTAACACCAATGTTTTAATAACATTAATGTTTTTAACATCATTGTTTTTTTGGAAAGAATGTTTCTTAACATCATTGTTTTGTGATCTGTCCTCTTCTTTTCCGATGTTTTGTTTCTGAATAAAAAATTCCCATAATCACAATACTGTAACGTTAAAATATGAAATAATAACTAAAAGTAACACTGTTTATTCGTGTGTTGGAACGAAGAGAACACTGTTTTCACTACCATCGTCGACAAAACTCTCTCGCCTGAGAGGACATCCATGCCCATATATTTCCTCTTTTTTCATACTCATTTTTCACATTGAGATAGGTCAACAAATATGCTGTGGGCGTAGGGTTTGTTCCTTCTTCTCGTACCCTTGTTCAGCGAATTGATAAAAAAGTACACTGTAAAATTAAATTTAAAAGAACACGAAGTTAATGTTGGAGGTTACAAATATAGGCTAAAAACATCTATGTTAAAAAACATCCATGGGTTTTAGTCGATGTATTTTAACATGGATGTTTCAATTGTGACCATCGACGTTTCAATTGTGACCATCGACGTTTCAATTGTGACCATCGACGTTTTCAATTGTGACCAATCGACGTTTCAATTTGTACCATCGACGTTTCAATTGTGTACGCATCGACGTTTCAATTTGGCCATCGAACGTTCAATTGTGATAATCGACGTTTCAATTGTGCCCATCGACGTTTCAATTGTGACCATAGATTGTTTCAATTGTGACCATCGACGTTTTCAATTGTGACCGTCGACGTTTTCAAGTTGTTGACCATCGACGTTTCAATTGTTGACGCATCGAACGTTTCGACCACGACGTTTCAATTGCTGACGCATCGCGTTTTCAATTGTGACCATCGACGTTTTTAATTGGTGAACCATCGACGTTTCAATTTTTGACCATCGACGTTTCAATTGTGACCATACAGACGTTTTCAATTGTGACCTATCGACGTTTCAATTGTGAACCATCGACGTTTCAATTGTGAAACCATTTCGACGTTTCAATTGTGAACGATTCGATGTTTCATTGTGAACATAGATGTTTCATTGTGACGCATCGCACGTTTTCATTGTGCCATCGACGTTTTCAATTGTGACGCATCGACGTTTCAACTGTGACCATCGCACGTTTTCAAATTGTGATCATCGACGTTTCAATTGTGAATCATCGTACGTTCAATTGTGACCACCGACGTTTTAATTGTGACCATGAACGTTTCCCAATTGTGACCAATCGACGTTCAAACTGTGACGCATCGACGTTTCAATTGTGAGTCTAATCGACGTTTCAAATTGTGAGCACCGACGTTTTATTGTGACGCATCCGACGTTTAATTGTGACCGATCCCGCGTTTTTAATTGTGACCATCGCGTTTTTTAATGTGACCATTGACGTTTTAATTGTGACCATCGACGTTTTAATTGTGACCATCGACGGTTTTAATTTGGACCATCGACGTTTTAATTTTGACCATCGCGGTTTTAATTTTGACCATCGACGTTTAACTTTGAACAGTCGATGTTTACTAACATCGATATTTTTTGACTAAGTGTGAGTATCGAAGCAGTCGGGCAGGAGAGGATTCTGGATTCCCGAGCGCCCGCGCCACAGAAGGCGTCGCAGCCGCCGTGGTCATTCCGCGCGCGGCGGCACGCGATCGACGACCGCCACGCCCGAGGCTCGCACGGAGACCCCCACCCCACCCCACCCCACCCCACCCCTACCCGAGCTCCCAGGGCTTCGTTACCCCACGCAATATCCCGTACGGGGCCCACGCTCCCTTTGCATTATTGCATCCCGGCAAAAACTTTTAATTTAGCTCCGAAGAGGAGATATGAGCGACGCGCCGCCGCCAACCGACCAGTCCGCGGCAGCGCGCGCCGCCGCTCGCGCCCGTTTGCGGCGGTGCGGGCGATCTTAGCCACCACCCCTCCGCCGCCCCTCACCGCCCCCGCACCGATTGCACGTGGCCACCTCTGGCTTCCCGCTCGCTCGGTGCGCGCTGCGGCCGTCCTCTGTCGCCACAGCCGTCCCTCTTTGCCTCTCTGCTGCGTCGTCGCCCACCTCATTTCTGTCGCCGTCTCCACCTTCCCCGTCAACCTCTGCCTGCGCCGACGGTCGTCTCATCTCCTTTCCCGCCATCTGTCTGTCTGTCGCCGTCCCCGCCGTGTTCTCCTTCGTTGTCATTCTGGACATCTTCGAATTTCCCTCCATCTCTGCCTGGGCTGACGTTTCATGATCTCTTTATCAGCCATCTGTTCCTTCTCCTCCTTTGTTATTATTGACGTCTTCAAATTTTCCGTCATCCTCGCCACCTCTGCCTGCCTGCATCGACATTCAATCATCTCCTTCTTCGCCATCTGTCATGTCGTCGTCCCCACCATTTCCTCCTCCGCTGTCATTCTTTCCGTCTTCACATTCCCCGTTATGCACGCAACCGTTCCGTTGGCTCCTTCTTCACCATCTCTCCCGCTACTATCACCATCCCTGGCGTCGTCCTCGTTTTCTCTACCAGCGTCGCTTGGTCTGTACTTTCGTCGTCTTCGCTCCCTCTCGTCCTCCGGTGAGTCTCTGTCCCTTCTTTTGCTGCTGGGTCAGTCTTTGCCTCCCCTTCGTGTTCTCCGTACACCTCACCGCTTCCGCTTCAATCTCCCCTCACTCTCCCACACACCTCTTAAATTCGCGCGTTTCCGACGCCCCTTCTTCCTTCTCCAGCTGGAGACGCTGTTTTCCCCTTGTCCACTGCCGCAGCCGCGTCAACTGCGTCCGCTTTCATACCAGTCCCCGTGAATACGTGTCCTGTTAATACTTCCAAATAACATTCAAAATTAAACTTATTTAATAAATTAAAATATCTCCGTGATTTAATGAAGAACGAGATGTTTATGTTAATCCCAACTGTTGAAATATTGGGAAAAATGTCTTGTATTTCTAGCAGAAGTAGGAATGCACTGCGTCTCCTCTTTTCGATGAGACAAATGTTAGATATGCGCTTTAGGAGCCACACAAGTGTTTGCCACCACTACTTTGCACATTGCACCACGCCACCATTCAGGCCACCTGCGTCCATCTCACATCACCTACAAGGGCTTCCTCCTCTGCAACTCCACAGACATCCCCAGCTCCAGGAATTTCTGAATATTCTTTCCTCAGTAGACTGAACAGGTCCGACATCATTGCGCTTCCTGTCTCTCCAAATCTTTGTCTGGCCCGTTCTCTCCTCTCCCGCCCCGCCCCTCCCCCGCCAGCGCGCAGCTGGTTGAGCGCTCGCTTGCACCCACGCGACGCTGCGCTCCAGTTCTCCCAACCCCTCCCCCTCCCACCTCTCCGTTTCATCAAGTGGCCCGCCAAATGAAATTGTCCGCTTTCATAAAAGGTTCCTTAAAATACGCTGTGCTCGAAATACTCGCGTGGCGTCGGGCTGGAGGTTGCGTCCATGGAAAATGAGGACCGCCTGTTGCCTAATAACATGAACGGTTCCTCGAGGCGAGAGAGCGTAATGTTGATATTGAACCAGAAACCCGCCGCATCAAAACACGTGGAAAAATAGTACGGCTAATTAAGAAATTTTCAGTGGTAACTGATGTTATATAAAAGTTTCCTCTCCATTTGGCCAGAAAAGGTTAGATTGAAGTTTAAGTCAATTAGTGGTGCAAAAATTCATTAAGGATCATGCAAGCAATCATTTGCAGGAAACGACGGAACATACTTTATAACGTTTATTATTTTTTCGTTTAGTTAGCTAAATATGCTCGTTGATTCCATAAAAATCGTTGATTATCACTAAATGTTTAGCATGCGTGCAGTTAAAACTTCACAGTGCAATTAAAAGTCCACAACAGCCAATCAGAACTTGAAGAATTGATCGAAATAGTTTGATTATGTATCTATAAAACAGACGTAGCAAAGGTATTTCCAAACAGCCATGAAACATGAACAAAAATGTACATCACAGATTATGTACATCAAAAAAATGTAATCAGTGGAAAAATGAAACAAAATTATACAGCAAAGCTAAATTATAAATATTAGCAAATCATGTTAATATTTGTAATACAATACGTTAAATAATAAACTATTACCGTACTGATACTTGGCTTCAATCATTCTAACACAGAAGTAGCTTTAGATTGCACAGAGATGTTTGCTTCACCTATTTGAACGTGACGGCGCAGAGAGAGTAGTTGTTTTGGCAAAACTCCTTTATTATTTTACAAAATCAAGTAAATTGTTTATAATTTAAAATATCGATTTTCTCCTTTATATACCACGTATTTAACACAAAAAAGTATGACCATAAGCATGTTTGGTTTGACACTAGTTTAATAATGGAACAACATAAAATATTTAACATGAATAAATGTGTTACATGTAAACATTTGACCTCAACATATTACAAATATAATTATCAGTTGTGAAAAGAACACCAGCAAAACTGCTGAGTTAGAAATGAATAGTCTTTCTCATTTCCAGCGTTAAAACGTGTTTTTCTCTTATAGATGCTCTTACTTTTCGTACTACGTAATGTTTTCATGGGTTTATCACCTTCTAATATTTCAACCTAAATACGTTAAATATTTTCCATTTTCAAATGTAATTATCAATTACAATTATTATCTAAGACACTAAGGTGATCATAAATATAACCTGCAAGGGCTACTAAAATAGGTTTTGTTCAGACCCAAGACGACGTCACAAAATACATATCACAAGACATAAAAATATGATTGAATTTCTCAAAAATTAAAATTATTTTTTAATGGAAACGAAAAAAAAAATTTGAACGTATTATAGAAAGAAATTTCATTTCTTCTATCGTCGCTCGTTTTCTTGAACATTCATACGATTATACCCATCTTTATACACTCGTTTCGTTGATTATTATTGTTTTATTAATTACTACAATATTAATTCATTAAAACAATGATACTGAATAACTAGAATACTCTGGTTGACTCTGAATCGACGGAACCAATGAACGAATATACCACTTTCATTTTAAGTGATCATGTTCTCTCATTCCTTTCGATGAACTGCACGTTACAAGTATTTGAAATGTGAAATATGATTCAACTTTGGTCATAAAACAAAAATTATTATGAACTCACAAAAGTGTCTGTGCCCATAAAAATCCAACAAATCACTGTTATAAAACTAACCTTCACCGTAAATAAAAATGTATATTAAAAATATACAAAACAATTTATGTAACTCTGAGAAACAATCACGAATTAATTAAATAAATAAATGGAAAAGAGAAGTATTTCCTACATAGGTTAACGAAATAAAATATATTGTTTGGTCAACGTTTTTGTTAAAAGAGGAAGTAAACATTAATCGTTTTATTATTTTGACACTTATTGTGTTTACAATTGCTTCTGACAGACAGACAGACAGACAGAATGAATGAATGAATGAATGAATGAATGAATGAATGAATGAATGAAAAGGATGTTGAAAAACAAGAATTCTTTTTAAAAACCACACGGAAAGTATGAGGACACTTGGACGTGTTTGAGCTAGATTGCTGCCCACTTTGTCATTCGCTGCGTGGCAGCGTGACGCTCCGCAGAGAGGGATATTAAAAACAGTGACGCTGGTGGCGGGACTCGGCCACGTCCGCGCGGACGACTTAATTTCCTGTGCGCGCGACTCAGGGCTGCCAATATCCGCCTTTCCCTCCGCCGTGGAACTTGGGGGAAGTATCCCACCGCGAAGAGACGGCGGAAACGACAAACGTCCGCGCGGCTCCTAGGAGCAGATCGAATATTAGTCACACGTTCATTGTCGATCGTTTATTGGTTCACGTTTCTTGCGGGACGAAAAGAGGAGACGCAGTTCATCTCTACTTCTGCTCAAAATACAAGACTTTTTCGGCTAATATTTTAACAACTTGGATTAGCATTAACGTATCATAGTGAATTCAATGATGGTGTTATTTTAATTTTTTAAATAAGCTTAATTTTTTATGCAATTTAGAAGTATTACGACACATACGCAGTGTAGTTTTTACTCTACGTATTTGAAAACAACGTTAGTTTTCACTTTTAAGATTATCAAGAACCAGAAAAGCAGATCTTGGGAATTCATTATGTTGAAATTCTCTGTACTGATAAGGCAGCGCGTTGTGTATTGTTTCTCTCATAAATACTAGATTTCATATCATTGAGTTTTGGTAAACAATACTAGATCAAAATATTTTATATTTTACGTTTCATTAAGCGTAATTTTAAATGTTGGATTTTTCATTAAGAATAAAGATATACACAAATATTTCCGTAGTTATCGCTAAAAAGTGTCTGCTAAATATTTGTGAATATATATGGAAATATGTGTGTATTTCTTTATTCTTAATGGAAAATCCAACATTTAAAATCATGCTTAATGAAACGAAAATGTAAGATATTTTGATCTAGTATTGTTTACCAAAACTAAAGATGGCCAGAAAAGCATTTATTGTAAATTCCAGATAGTATTTTGAGAAATTTTACTATACTTCCCACTTTAATCATTTCTGGTCATAAATACAAAGCTGTAGATGAAAATTTAGTGAAACCTTATTAACAATTTCTCAAGAATTTGAGGAAAATGAGAAGAATTTACTTTAAGATCGGTTTGTTCTCATATGCCTTCGTTTTTGTTCATCTGAATGAAATGCACTTTTACGTGTACCTAATTACATAATTCTATTTAAGAGTTTCAAATTCAGGAAATGTTTATTCGCGGCGTAGGTGTTAAACTGTCAAGAACGTCCTCGCAGCCTCGACATCTTTTCTTTCGCGGTGAGAAGTTGCGCTGTTCAACGAGGAGAAAAAGCCACTTCCTCACCTTTCTCACATCGTCGGAAGAAAATTATTCTCTGGCGGACGCCCAGTCTTTTTGCATTTTACATAAATAAATAGAATTTAAAATTATAATCCTAATAAAGTTTTAAAATTAGTATTCCCTTCCCCATTTAAATATCGAAACGAGACGTTAGGCTTCTTAGCAATATATAATTCAAGACGCCCACCCCACCCCACCCTACCCCACCCCAGCTCTGCTGCCTTCTTAATTCTCTTTCTCTCTTTTCTTTAAATGTTTGGGATTTATAAATCTTTTCTTTTATACTTTACTCCCGCTTCTAATTTCATTTTATTGTCCAATTTCCTTATACATTTTATTCCTTTTTATACCCTCAACTTTGCTTCTCTTTGTTCAACTCGCGAAAAGTTTTCTAGCATTGACGCTCTCTCCATTTACATACTCGCCAACGACACACATAAAACGGGGTTCTGCAGCAGGAACGCCAAGAAGCAAAGCAAGTTTTAAAATTAATCTTGATACTTTTATTCCCTTTATAACCGACTTGTCACGGAATATATTACCGCGAAGTTGGCGGAATAATGTAGAGAAACAACAGAATGCTCAGCAGTGTAAATGATAAATACAATGAGAGTGAATACATCCTAATGTAATTTTCTTTACACGCTCAAGAAACTCTTGCCGAGGAAAATCGAACCTCTAATAATTCAAATTTGGTTTACTGCCTTTAAAAGTACATAATAAATTGCGATTTGTGTGAAGAAAAAATCTTTGTTTATTCGGTTATAAACAGTTTTTAGACAGAGACTAAATTAAACCCAATACAATTTTAGATTAATATTTTATTGCAATTGGACCTTTAAGACGATAAGAATATTGTCATTCATAGGGGCGTTCTTTAATTTATATCACGTGTATGTCTAACAGTTAAATTTTATCTGTTCAAATTCACGCATTTAATTGTTTCTTTTAAATATTGACCGAAACACCGCTAGTTCATAGTTTACTAATACTGGCGTTCATAATATACTAACAGTGGCGATCCGACCGATCAGCCACATTGACCCCCAATTTGATGTAGTGATTCGCCATCAAACATAATATTTAACACGGGAGAGAAACAAAGAGATGGTTTGGGCGAGTTTTCGGCTGTTGTCCTCGCTCAAAATAATGTCGGCTCGAGACATCTCAGAAGAAGTGGCCCTGGGTCAGGGTATGATGCTAATTCAAAGGTTATTAATTGCAAACATGTTGATATAATTGCATCGCCGAGTGATGTTGCCTGTTTATTAACAGAAAAAGAAAAGAAAATCTAGTGACATACATGCGTTTACGTAGCCTTTCGCAATTATGACTGAACACATCGGTTAATTATGGCCGACTACCGTCGTAATTTAAGAGTCCATTATTAATTGGCAGCAGCTTGAATAACTGAGTCGGCCTGAGTTAACTTAGTCGTTGACACGACCCTTCGGCAATTGCACTAGACAGAAATTTGGCAAAGACCGTGGACCACGTGATGTCGCGTTTCAAGCTGTATTTCAAAAGGATTTTCCGCGGCCATCAATGACGGGAGAGGTCGCCGTCAGTGTTTGCTGCACTCCACTCCAGGTCAGACAGCAGGGACCAGGTACGAACGCTGAGTCGGAAGGTGGCCGTGCATAGCGAGTTTTGGGCTTACACTTATCGCGGGTGCCTATTATACGCTTTCGGACATTGAATTGAATTGAATTGAATTGGCCTTATTTTACGTGGCGAGACTCGGGCCATCAGGCCCGCTCTTCCGTCTGACCACGTAATTTCTCTACGCTCCTTTCACCAACTAGGAGAAAAAGGAGGTATTTCTTGGGCGAGAAACAGGCTATTTTGAATTTAGCTCAGAGGCGTCATTTAGGCTTGAGGATCTTTTACATGCAAGTAAATCTACGAACATGGGACAGCCGGCTTTACTTCCCCTCCGAAGGAAGGCGTACGAAGGATTTTTTTTTCATCACACGAAAACGGATCGTATATGCGAGAAAAGTCACTAAATGTGAAACGTGCTTGCAATAGTTCAGCAGATTTCCTCTCTGTAGCCCTCCCTGAATCTTTCTCTCTGAAGTCTCAATCTGTACTCTTTGAAGTCTGAATTCATTATATTTTTGTCTTCTTCATCTTTTATATCAAGTCGCTGTCATTCTCCCCTCTTTCGCGTCTTTTCGACCGACCTTCCATCGCGAGCAGAGCTCCTATTCGATTTTAACTTCGGGAACAGTCTTCGAAACACATTGCAACATCTGGCACTTGTTTCCCTCTCTCCGCTTGTCCTGGATACAACGGCATTTCGTTAGCTATTTGTATCGTGCCTTTGTCTATTTCTGTTCAGTAGTCCAAAAGCTAAAACTAACTTGGTGACTTGCGATGTACAAATTCTCATGAAATATTGAGCTCACTGGATATGGCTACTGTGCAAATCAAATATCCTTTAGCAAGGGTGGCACTGTTCTATTTGAAAAGTGGAAAAGTGGGAGGGGCAGCTGATAGACGCGCGAAAGCGGATTTACGACGTGGCTCGAAAAATGAACTCTTCTCGGCCAGAGGGTGACAAATTGACAGCAGCCCCTTCACATGGCGTCACTCAGCAGCGTTTCCGTGTGGCGCGCCTGTTGGTAAAATATTGGTTTAAATGGAGGTATTCACACAATAGGCGTAGTTGCGCTGCTGTGGCGCTCGACACCAGCCTCGCTGAGGCGTGCCCACGCCACCGCCTGCACAGTTCTAACCTGCCGCCTGCACAGTTCTTTTTGCCTGCCTTTCGGCCGCATGAGCCCACGGCGGTGTGACTCGCGAAACATTCCTCTTGTAGCGTCGTGCCACGCTCAAAACAGACAACAACGTGGAAATCTCCGAGCATCGACGGCTGTTAAACAAAGGGCGGAGTGATGACGCACTGGGACTTTCCGTGGACGTAGCGGGCCCAAAGCGGCTTTGGGGAGGAGGCAATGGGGGCGTCGGATAGCGCCAAAAGGGCCTATATAAGGCCAGGAGAACAATGCCCCAGTTGTCTTGTGCTAGCGGCGTCGGCGACAGGTGAAGCGCGTGTCTGTGCGTGTAGGTGCACTAGGGCGAGGGGCCCTAGGCGATAGGCTAGGAATAGGCAATTCATTGTCGTGATGAGCGAGACGCGTAGATGGTCTCAAAGTAGAGCGGCTTCATACAGGGAACATCTGTGGTATGTTGCGGTGTGGTAGCCGATCTTAAATTCTCTCTCCTGGTAGTGGATTTATTTATTTAGTTTATTGTGAGAAGGGTAGTTGTTAAATTGATACTACGGTCTAGATTGTTAATAAATCTATTGTTTTACAAACTACTCTTGTCTGTGTTCGATTACACGCGCATTACGCCACACTCTCAAGCTGTTGGCGGCGGTCGGCTGTGGCTGGGTCTGATGAGCTCTGCCACTTCTCGGTGGCGCCAGCGAGTGACTACCTGCCAAACTCTTAAGGATTGTACTGATGTATTTCAATATCTCTCTATCCAAATTCACAGTTACAATAAATATTACATAGGACGTTTTTAATACTAATTTTCGAAAGAATTCAAAGCAAGGACAATTCTGAGATTAATACATTATTGATCTTAGTTCAAAAATACTTTTTAAATAATTGTTGACGTTATTAAGAACAGTGCCTTTCAACCAATTGTGCAATGTTACGGTAATCGATTCAATTGAACAGAGAATTAAATACTATTTTATAAGGAACATTACTTCTATCAGGTACTATTAATTTTCAAAGCATTTAAAAGATGAAAGACTTCCCCACGAGTATGGGTTTGTTCTGTCCTGGTTTGGACATGGTTGTCAAGAATCCTTTTGTTGAACCGCTCTCCCTCGAGTTTGGGCATGCATACGATTGGCACAGTCTTAGAGAAATTTGATTTACTTGGCCGAGATATCGACCAAGTAATAATTCCGGACGATATTTAACAATCGCAGGGGCAGCACATTTAGCGGAATGCACTTTATACTTGAGGGTGCAGCGGGTTGCGTAGAGCTTCTCTTAAGAGTCGCTTGAGCATGCATAAACCCATAAAATCATCAACAATGGCCTCCGTTTTGGATATAAGTCCAACAGACTTACACACATTCCCAATGTATTAAGCCGATAATATTTGTGCAAGTACAAACGATAAGTTGACAAAGTTTTATCGCAATCGTATGAACGGTACGACAGCGCATAAAATTGGAACACAACAACATGGATTTTTATATATATTAGATAAACTAAAGATTAAAATAAGG
This sequence comes from Gryllus bimaculatus, assembly GCA_017312745.1. NCBI lineage: Eukaryota > Metazoa > Arthropoda > Insecta > Orthoptera > Gryllidae > Gryllus > Gryllus bimaculatus. The sequence goes on along the minus strand of BOPP01000085.1, from coordinate 614,448 downwards.
GTAATTATTTTAAACGAGCCAAAAAACAGAATGTTAAAAATTAAAGCAAATAGTTCAGTAGAAATGGCTTCAAGAGAGAAAAGCAATAAATAAAACTGCAACAAAAATAAATCAAATCATACTTCAGAACAATTGGAATTGCTTCATTACTCACACAACCATTATCATACAGAAGAATTCTGTACACACTACTCCCTATCATCCGTTTTTCATCAGGTGCATTACTATATACGAGTTTTGTTTCTGATTTCTCTTTCACATACAACAAATTCGCTTTCACTCGTCGTACATCCCCTTATCCATACTTTAACATTTCACCTTTCGTCCTCCAGTACCCCACATTGTCACATTTACATCCCTACGGCTCACAACCCGTGCTTACGACTGAGTCGCGCATAACCGCTCACCCCCGCATCCACCATCTCCCTCGGTCGCCCGCCCCCCAGCCCGGAAAGAAAAAGAAGGGAAATTTATAGAAGGCGGAGAGGCGGAAAATAACATTTGAAAAAATAGTTTTCACATAGTTGTTTTAGAAGTATAAACTATTAAATTATTGAAAAAGAAGATTGCGAATGAGGAAATGCGGAGAAAACAATTAATAGATTTAAAGAAAGAAGAAAAAGAAGTAACAGGAATTGATTCAGAGGAAAAAACAGGAGGACAAAAAGCGTGAATATATTAAGATGTTGCCAAACTAAGATGAGAGTGTATGAACCACAAGCATCCAAGATCCAATTTTCAGCTTAGTCAAGGCGAACCAGAATAAACCAGTGTTGTTAGCATTAAAAAGTGTGCATCAAGTATACGGAATGTTCTAACACAGTTAGACAATATTAGCATACTTATCATTCACAGGTACATTCTGCCATACAGACTCGGGCTGTCCAACGTTTTACACTCGTAGGTTTTTTTAATAAGCTCTTTAGGTTAGCGTAACGACCCTAGAGTTATATAAAGTACGTGTAATGAATATTTTATGGAAAAAGCATGAACTGAACAAACGGTGCCGGGCGTAGACGAAACTCAGTACAACAAGTGTGAAGAAAATAAAAGAGAGGAATATGTAAAACATCATGAACAGCAAAGCTTGAGGCAAACTGTGTGGATGATAAAGTGTGTATATATAATATATATAATATATATCTAAGTATATATATATTAATATATATATATATAGTTATAGTAGAGAGGAGAGAGAGAGAAGAGAAAGTGAGTTGAGATAGAGGTAAGATAAAAGAAT
>BOPP01000085.1:596819-613183 GCA_017312745.1 Gryllus bimaculatus | reverse complement strand
GCCCCGGCTCCGCCCCGCCCCGCTCCCCCGCGCCCCGCCCCTCCCCGCCCCCCCGCCGCCGCACGCCGACCGCGCCGCCGCCAAGGCCACACGCGTCGCCGGGAAGGCAATATAATTAACAACGGTCGAGGTGCTCGAGCTTCGACCTTGCTCGCCGGCAATTACTCAATTACTTTTCAATTTCAAACTTGTTAATTAAATCCAGAAATGAAGTTGGCGTGCGAGCGGGACTCGCGGCCTGGCCTCACCCCGCCCTGGCTGTTCCGCCTCTGCCCCGCCCTCCCCTCCCTCTTTCACTCGCCTGGTTCGGTCAGATCCCACTCTGCCTCGCTCAGCTCACTCCGCCCCACCCCATTCACGACGCCCGCCCCGCCCCTCTCCGCGATGTCGCTGCACGACAAGCCCACTCCCTTCCGCCGATTCACACCGCATGTTCGACCGACCCCGCCCCACTATCCGGCTCGGCCCCACTCCAATCCGCCGGGCCGCCCCCGCACCGCCCTGCACCCCTTCTGCCACCGCCCCCAGACCGATCCCGCCCCGCCTCACCATCCCGCCACCACCTCCAACACCGCCCCCCCGCCCCCGCCCCCACACCGACCTCTCTTCCGTTTCGTCCCATCCCGTCCCACCCCACGCCGCCACTGCACGGCACGTCCCGTACCGGCCAATTCCACGTCGCCCCCGCACCGTCCCCATCCCCGGCTGCCCGGCCCCGTCCCGGTCCCGTCTGTCCCTCCCCGTCCGCCACACTCCGCCCCGTCTTCCCTTTCCCCCGTTTCCCGCGCAGTCGACACGCCCCTCGCCGTCAGTCTCACCGGCGCGTGCACAGGTTCATAAAGCAAAATATGTAGTTAAGTCGACGGCTCTCCCGGCGACGCCCGCCAGAGAAAAACTTGAAGCTCTCGGACAAACAAACCGCAAACTAATTATGTTTACGTTTCGCGTGATGCAAAGAAAAGAGTTTTTGAGCCACACCCAATATACAAGTCAGTTTGATATCCTAGCCTCTGTAAGTCACTCCTTTGCAGAAAGGTCAAAGATACACGCAGCGTAGCCTTACCAATCCGAGGGTTTTATAAAGAATCCTGTATTTCATTGCGGGAGAAGATTTGTGAAGACAGTCGCACGGTTTGTTATCACGGCAGAACGGATTATTTTGTCGCTGCACCAATAATAGTGATCTTCGCGCTGTATTTATGGATGACAGAGAGAATAAATGCCTTAGGAAAAATAACAGCTCCCTGAATTAATGAAAATACTGGAAACTACGATCGTTACAGAAGTCTGTAACATTAGCACATACATCGTTAGACGTACATTGATATTCATTGAGGCTACTCACAAACTTGATATTTGTTTCTTACATTTTCCCTTTCAGGTTTTGATATTTCGAAAATTCGCCTCTTTTTCCAAAGAATTACAATAACGATAGGTGTGCAAACGTCTCTCACTGACCTTGATCTCACGATATAATTTTAACATGACATTCAATTCCGTAACACGCACACAAATGCAAATGAGACAATAAAATCGTGCCTAAAATTTCAATTGGCCATAACCGACAACGACCTTTGCGCTTTTCGGATTCGTCACGAAACGCTCTTGCACGAAATTTCGTCTTGGAAGACGCGCCTACAGACGATTTTAAACCTTGCGCAGGATTGGTCTGTCTCTCTAAGAAGCAAGAAGTCGTAAGAAAAACTGTCAAGACGGAGTTTGATTCTCCGTTGCAATTGTGTGCTGCGACACGTCTGCGACTGGAGAGGGAGCGAAATAGAGGCAAGAGAACAAGAGCGGAAGAGCTAAATACATGAAAAATGTTTCACATAGTTGTGTTTAAGAAGTAAAACTATTAAATTATTGCAAAAAGAAGATTGCGAATGAGGAATGGCGGAGAAAACAATTAATAGATTTAAAGAAAGAAGAAAAAGAAGTATAGACAGGATTGAATTCAGAGAGAAAAAACAGGAGGACAAAAAAGCATGAACTAATAATTAAAGTTTGCCCAAACTAAGATAGGAGTGTTATTAGACACAGCATCCAAGATCTCCAGTTTTTAGTTAGTCAAGCGTGAACCAGAATAAACATGGTGTTAGCATTAAAAAGTAGTGCCATCATATGTATACGAGAAATGTTTTTAAACTCAGTTAGACTAAAAATTATAACTTATCTACACACAGGTACATTCTGCCATAAGGAACTCGGGCATGTACACGTTTATACACCGAGGTTTTTTCTAATAAGCTCTTAGCGAGCGTAACGACCCTAGATGTTATAAAGTACGTGTATGAATATTTATATGCGAAAAGCATGAACTGAACAAACGGGCTGCCGGGTGTGACGGACAAACTCAAGTACAACAAGTGTGAAGAAAATTAAAAGAGAGGAATATGATAAAACATCATGAACAGCAAAGCTTGAGGCAAAAGATGTGATGTATATGTGGGGAAGGGAACGGGGGGCGAGGTGCGGACGGGAGGATAGACGGGACGGGAACTGGCCGGGCAGGCCGGGGATGGGGAGGGTCTTGCATATTTGTAGTTTTATATACATATACTATTTACATATATATATAGGGCGTATAACGTATTATGTAGTATAATATTTGAGCACTCCACGAGAGAGATGAAGAGGGAGAACGAGCAGTGATGGACCAGAGGAGGGTTTGACTATTGGGATAGACGGGGTTAATGATAAGAGAAAAAGTCAAGAGGAAGCATGAAAGACAGTTCTGGAGATCATGAGGAAGAAAAGACAAGTAAAATGTTGGTAAAAAAATATTCACGAGCAGGTGACGGAACGAAAGCGGTGTAAACAAGCAGTAGGTGGCAGACGTGGAAGCGGAAGAGGAGATGAGGGAGGGTCAGAAGGACAGGACAGACAAACTTTCTCAGCCCCAGGAAGGCTGTAATTTCAGCCACTTCACACCAATGTTAAGACGCGCTCGCGCGTGGGCGGGGCGGAGACGAGGCGCGCGCTGCATCGGGGCGGGTGTTAGTACGGACGAGTATCTTAGAAGGGACGCGTTTGTGGTTATTAGGCCCCGTCTCGACGGCGTGCTGCTGCATCGGTGAGGCGGGGGAAGGGTGTGAGAAAAGCGAGGGTGGTGGAGGAATAGGGGATGAGAGGGACGAGGGAGAGAGAGAGCAGAAAGAGGGGATCCCGGAGGTGCTGGGATCTTAGTAGTGGGACGGGAGATTTTCCGTTGGCCCTCCCGTGGCCGGGTGACAACTAACGTGAGATTCTGCGGCCACTCGGGTGCAGGTGTCACTTTTGCTAACAGGAGCATCCCCTCTGCGCCGTTCATCGTTCGCGTGGGCGCGTGTGGCTTCGGTTTCTTGGGTTTTGTCGCGTCCCCGCCTCAGAAAATATAGTTACCGTCTTTATCGTACCACAGCCATAGGTTGGCCGCCGAGCCCCACGATGCTTTTGGTGAGTTGATTACATGAGTTTCTGACAACGCGGGAGAAGAATATGAAGAGATCTGAAAGCAGAGAGCACGTTCCCTCGAAGAAAAAGTCAAGAGGAAGATGAAGACAGTTCTGGAGATCATGAGGAAGAAAAGAACAAGGTAAAAATGTTGTAAAAATATCACAGCAACGAACAAGTTAAACAAGCAAGAAAGATAGGAAGAGGAGATGAAGTCAGAGCAGACAGAAGGAACTTTCTCAGCCTAGAAGGTGTAATTTCAGCCACTTCACCACCAATGTAAGACTCGCTCGCGCGTGGCGGGGCGAGACGAGGCGCGGCGCGCACAGTGTTAGTACGACGATATTTAAAGACGGTTTTTATTAGCAGCCGCTCTGCGACGGGGCTGCATCGGGAGGAGAAAAGGAGGGTGGGAGGGAAGGAGAGGGAGAGGGACAGAGAGAGAGAGAGAAAGAGGAGGGTCTTGTAGTGGGAGGGAAGATTCTTCCGTTTGCTGCTACTAGCACGTGCCGGGACACTCTGGTTCTCGCCGCTCGGCTTACTTTTTAACAACATCCCCTCTCCTTCATCTTCCTGGCGTTTCTTTTTCGTTGTCGCGTCCCTGCTTCAGAAAATATAGTACCGTCTTTATTCGTACACAAGTTGGCCGCCCATCTTTGTATTTGATTACATGCTTTACAACGGAGAAGACATATGAAAATCCATTGAAAGCAGAGAGCAGTTCCCTCGTCTCGTCTTCTTACTAGACGCCTGCGTTAATAATAAAATATTTCGAAACTAAATTTCACGACGCTCCCACGGCCATCCGCCGCGCAATCTGGCTCTGTTTCTGAGCGTGCGGCTCGAGCATTGCTTCTAGAAGTCGGCCGCCGCGCTGGCCTTCGACGTTCGTCTCGCTTCTGGTGTTTTGAATGAGATTACACGGGGCGCGCCGCGCTCAAATAATCGGATAATGGCGTGTGTTCTCCTCCATTTACATTATTCTCAAAGCGGCTTTTCAGCATTTACGCGCTCTATCTACGGACGAAATGGCTTTTACGTGTAACGAATGATGAGCAAGGGATAACGAGCCGGTAACAATGTATACGAATGTCAAATGATCGGACTGAAAGAAAGAGGAAGACGAAAGTAGATGAGAAAAGTGTGTCATACCGTTAAGTATTTTAATTTGTTCAAATGAAGGCTCCTGCAAACCTCAACGTCTTACCTAAACAGAAAACAAGATTCAAGTTAAAATTTGCTCAAAGAATAGTCTCCTGGTTATCGTTACAATTGCGTAACATATTTCCGATCAAAATTGCCTCCTAAAATGATAACAGGTTGGCGACAATTGAAGGGTTTTATTAAAATTAATATAACCCCAATGAAGTACAAAGAATAAAAAATTCACAGAGACATTCCTATAATGGTTAATTGAATTGAATAATTGAGATTAAAACATTCTACTTATTGGTAAAAATTTTAATGAATTATTTTCCCCATAATTTTACGAGAAAAAAATACAAAAATAACATGCACCTTGCATAGAAGAAATGAATTCGAGTTTGACATTCATATCGTGAGAGCCTATCGCAAAAGGCGGCTTTTATTTTAATTGAAGCGGCGTTATACGTTGCATAGTTTTAACATAATCCTTGATCCTGCGTTGACACGATGTAATATATGTTCAAAAGCGACGCTCTTCAAAAGAAACCACAGATATTGGATATGCTTCAGCGCTGTGGGAGGTTTGTTTCGGCGGAGTTTCCCGAAGCATTGACTGCATTCTGGGAAGCATTGTTCTTCGCTTTTTTCATAAAAGTCCTCCTGCCCTTTTAAAGTAGAAAATGGTGAAGTGAAATTATTTTAATATAATTTAATATCATCCGTGATAAATGTGTTGTATTCAACTTTATTTATTGTTGTTTTTTTAATTTTTCCTATCAACGCAGAGATTCTATCAAAACATGGGGTGTACAAAAGAGTACAGTATATGTGCACAGATTGTCGAAAAGGGACAGATTTGAATAACTCTTTGTCTGATCATATTGAAGAGGGTTACCCTTTAGATGATCTTTATAGTACTTTCATTTATTCACACTTTCATTCATTCAGGCACACTGTTTGGGAAATTTTGTTTGGAGAAACAAAACTAATAATGCTACAAAAAGCACAGTCAATGTCGTGCAATGTAGTTTGAAGGTCAGTAGACGTTTGGATATTGTGCTTATCAAAACTTATCTTAGACATTTTGCCTACACATTTTCCAGTCATGAGAAACAGTTTTATTTTACAGATGTGTTGACTTATAACAGCTCTCAATCACATCCTATAATCTCGCAATACACTGTCATAAGAAATAAAACTTACTTTACGTAATAAGAACAAGCACAAGAAGCAAATTATGTGAATTTGGGTCAGAAAACTGACAATTCTGCATCTACATCGTCCTAAACTCTTCTCTGTTGTCACAGAGCTATTTACTGAAGCGATCTACAGCTGCGTTTGGATAGAAGCCTAGCTTTGACTGGTAAGTCAGAATGCTCCTCAATTAAAATTGTAAATATTACATAAATAATATTAAATATTTTACAAGCACCTACAATACGGGCATTTGTGAGAAAAACTGCCAAATTGTATTTTATTTTTGATAGTTTGGTGCGGAAGTTTCAAAATTTAATGATAAGTATGAAGAGAAATAATATTTCTCATTGTAATAAAAACAAAATTGCCTTCATTAATAATGAGGCTCAGGCTGAGAAAATCCATGCCTTTTAATGTTCAACGATACAGTATTTTAATAAATATGAACGATCGAGGTACTGAACCAAGCAGGGATATGAAATTGCCAGAGTTGTAGACTATAAAAAGATACTATGAAACGAGAAAAGTATTTATTTCAGAAATAAAAATAGATCAATAAATAAAATAAAGTTAATCAAAGGAAATAGTTACTAGCCAATCACAATTCAGCGTAGAGGAGAACTGTAGAGTTGGTATAGATGTGTGTGAGAAAGTCTGCTTGCTGGCCATTCTATTTTTATCTGTAATTGAACCAGCCGCTGAAAATTAATAGCAAATCAGCAAGGTTTCTGGTATAAACAATGCATATCGTGTTTTGCGAATGAAAAGACAAAGGTAGAGCAATTTGGGGCATGACTGAGTCCACTTTGTTTAAGAGGTTGAGCGGTTTGTTTTTTAGAAGAGGGTATCGCGTGGGAAGGAATATGTTTACAGTTTCAATGGTAACATGGACGAATAAGTCAATAACCATTAAGAACAGAATTGTAAAGCAAGAGAGCGAGCAATTTGGAATATCGTGTGTGTTTGAAAGGCGGAAAGAGTCTAGTCTTCGCAAGATCACTGGTTACCAAAAATGGTGTCGCCGAAACGAAAAGGCTGTAATTGAAAACATACGTGAAGAACTATAATAACTACGATTACATCTTTAAAATCTGTACATTTTCAATATTTTGAAGAAAAACCATGCAAGACAACAGTTAATGAGAGAATTATATACGCTATGCTTATTAAGTATGAATATTTAAATATTAGATGTCTCGTTATTGTTCGGGTTTTTATTTCAATTCTGTATTATATAAGCTGTTGTTAAAACGACCTGTAAATAATGTAATCTGGTTACATTTAGGGTGAATTATAATTGTATGAAACAGCTTTATATACTGAACCAACGTCTGTTTTGTTATTGTGTGTAGTATTAGTAGTAATGGTATTTCTTTCCCGTCATCTATTTTGTATTTGGTAAAAAGCTCAAAGGTAGCATTACCGAAGTCGCAGATACTCTCACCGGAAAGTCCTACATAAGGTTTGAGAGCTGACTATAGAGGATTTTGATTCTAGCTACATAGCTAGATGGATTTCAACCGCTGTATGAAGGAGAATTCCAGAGACCGACTGCTTTGGTCCTTAATTTTTTCGTTTTGTTCTCCGATAAATACTACTCGAATGGCGGAGCAGTACCCTTAAAAATAGGCCACAGAGCGCACGCGATCTTCTTTTCTTCATTGTCACATCCTCACTCTTTACTCACACATATTCTCATATGATTTAATCTACTACATCGGGAGTATCGTTGGTAGATTAGAGCTTGTCTCGGTTGGGGGTCTATCCTCACTCCAAAGGGAGGTGCCTTGAGGGGGAAATTTCCCGAAAGCCAACGTGTATGTGGGCGCCAGGTGTCACCTTTCAGCGGGGAAGAAACACTTGCACTTTCAGCGACGAAAACATTGTTACATTAACGGGACTTATGATCATTGCAGTTGGCGTACTCGGAAACATCGATTTATCGAGTCCCCGTACCAGGAAAGACCGTGATCTCGCTTTATTATTGCTTACGATTTGAATAAAAAAGTTATATTCCAATTATTGGAGATCAGAAAGAAAATATATTTAGGCAACCGATGAAAATATTTAATAAGTTGTAAAGCAATCATTAAGGCGTATCGGAAGGATTTAATATCATTAGGCCGTTAGGTGTAATTATATTAAATATTTTCAATATTTTAAATATCGTAATAAATGTAGAAGAGAACAGAACAGAACTTTTGCTTCAGGGAACGCAAACTAAAGACCATCCTGGCGTACGATTTAAGCGATTGAGTAAATAGAGAAAAACCTAATCAAGATAACAACTGACGGCTGAGGGATGTGGATGTAAGTATTAAATAATATATTAGCTTCAAATATTAACCAGAAATGTTTCAGGGATTATTTTCCCGTCATCCTTGTTTTTGCAGCTTAAACCATGCAACGTGTTACAGATTTACAAATGTACCTTGACATGTTGAGAATCACATGCTTATGGTCGAAAGCCATGTGGTAAACTGTGAACTATTTCTTTTTTCCGTACTATGTACTGTGCGAAACTGAGTTAACGACTTGCTCTTCAGTGACGACTGATAAGGGATGTCGTAACGAAGAGTCAAAAATGAAAATTGTGTTTGTCACGTAGTTACAAAAAGTTATTGGTGATTTCATGCAGATGAGGTTAATCACCATTGTGTACAAATTTACACAAATACAAAGGACTCAGGACTATAATTTGAACAGCACAATGCATGCGGCTACATGCCGGGAACAGAGGAATGCAGTGGCTACCGCAAAAACGCATTGCTGATGCAGACCTGAGGCAATGGGTGGCTATCAAGTGACGGCTATCGAGAGTGGTCATAACGAGGAATCGATAGTTCTCTGAGCAGATACGGCTTATGAGACGGTTGCTGATGGTGGCCGAACAACAAACATACCACGCGCGCAACCCAACGCCGTGTCCTCGCCTTCAGCAATTCCCCCATCAACGAATATAGCCTCGTAGAATGAAGACTAAAGAGAAGAATGGCCTGTGGGCGGAATCTTCTTAGCATTCTTTAGTTATAACACCAAAGAGACACGAGTTAAATCCATAAACCTATAAATCTATAATACCTGGTTGATAAGATAACAAACCAAGAGTAAACCAATCCATAGTTTACACAAACGTATAATCTAATGAAATAACTAAATTTAAACTTCGCAGATAAACAAGAAACCTTCAAGAATATGAAGAAGAAACCAAATGTTTTCAAACGTTTTTAGTATCACTTTCCAATATTCAAACCAAAATATATATATATCAATACAATTCATTATCAACAATAATTTACGCTTTTAATAGTTGGCAAGTTATTTTGTTGTAGTTTTTTCTTTAATTTTAATACTATTTTTTTGGATTTTTATCATGTTCATTATACTTCACGTCTTCATTTATTCATAAATTATTCTATGTTTCTAGGACAATGCTTGATTTTTTTTTCATTTTCTTACGCTAATTAGAACAGACTCTCCTGACACGTATGCTAAATCCTCCCGTTTAAGGCTTATTCACTTTGTCAAATTGTGTGAAGCCGAAAAAATGAAATCAGATATTCTGAACAAATCACATCGATGGTATATAGTTCGAAGTGCACTTTAGGACTCCCGCAGTTTCAGCTTAATACTACATGTCATCTCAACAGATAACTATTTAATGAGTCCCCAGCGCGGTGAGTAGAAACCCATTAGCATATTTCCCTATCGCCATGTACTAGTTTCCCAAACGGCCAACCAATGCGTTCGCAATGAGCCGAGGTAAACCATATAAAAATCAAATTTAATACTGATCAAGCATTCCACATATAATTATTGCAAACCAGACGGACTTATTACAGCGCAATTGGGAAAACTGAATGAAATGTACAGGATTTGTGAAACAGTAATATGCAAGCTGAAATTGAGCAGTTAGGTATGCTAATCAAGGCTTAAATATTTACCGTGCTATAGCAAAATATGGTAATGAAATAAGATTTTTTTCTTTTCTTTTAAAGCAATGAAAGGATTACATGGAATTTCAAATGATAAAAATAGTTAGTGAAACGAATTCACTTTTCTCATTGCTGCATCTAGACCTTCCTAAATCGATTCAACAACTTCGGAAGTCGGAAGTGATCTTATGCTGGAACCTAACATATCTCCGCGGACTGACCCTCAATCTACGTTTTCTGGGTTCCGTAATTCAATTTTTGTTCTTTTGGTAATACTAATAAATTCAACGAAATTATACCATTTCGTCACAAAATAATTAAATAGTTTGAAAAAACATTTTTTAATTAACTTATAAAAAAGTGATATATTTCTTTTTCATTTCAGTTTACATCATCTGGTAGCAAAAGGAGACAAAAGACAAATAGTATTTCCTTAGATAAGAAATATAATTAAAAATTTACGAATTTCTAATAGATCTTCAAGAAATGTTTTCCTTGATATCAGCATTAAATGAACTGTTTTCAACAAACTTTTAGTCCAGATAGAAAATTATTTGAAAAGTTTAATGATCACATTTTCTTGGGCCTGTTTGATTAATGTTAGTAATATTTTTTGAGAAAAGAAAAGTATCAAAGAAGCATTTTCATAAAAAAATACTCACACCATAATGGATCTCGTAATGAACCGAACTCGCGTATGACAGGTTTTTGCACATCTTTACTAATTTCATTGAAATTTCTCTCAAGTCTTCGACTTTAACTGGTCTGCAGTAGCTTTGTATTCATCGTGTTATAAATAACTGAATATCATGCTAATGCAGCGATCTATTTGACAGAAGAGGTTAAGATTACAACTACAAAAATGAAATATTCCTTCGACTTCACAACACAAAAATTAAGCATACACTACAGTATACATATATTTACGTCACTGGAATCCTCTTTTACATTAGGAAAGAGTTATTAACGTCATTACGCCGTTATAGAGCAAATAACTGACGCGGTTGTAGTTTGTAAGCTGAAGCATTATCCAAGGTCGGTTACCAACCCAGTTATTTGTGATTTCGGCCACGTGTCGTTCAATACTTTGCAAAATACCAACAAATATTTAAACTAGTGTTGCTGCAACAGCACATAATTTCTCTCATTATTTCAAACTGCTCTTCTATATTTTACAACTACTACATAACCATGCAAAAGGGTTTTCAACCAGAAAAAAATCAATTTCCGCAGCGAGACTTGAATACCATAGTTACTCGCCGACAGCCATTCGCTTCAAAAGTTTTAGTACTGTTTTTTAGAAAAACTTTGGAAATATTTTTGAAAATGCATGTAAAGGACCCGTAATTATCAAAATATGAATTTGAAACTCCTAAAGCCTCAATTTCATTCAGATTGATTGGGGAATATCATTTCTGGAGAAAAGCAGCTGAACCTTTAAGCGCTAGTGTTGACCTCGGAAAGGCGGACGTTTTGCCGTCAACCACAGCAACAAAATATGAATTCTGGCTTCTGACACAGGATGTGGATTTATCGACTGTTTCGTTGCAAGGACCAGACAATAAGATTTTTTGCCAAAAAATCACCGCTTTCCGTCGCACGATTACAATACTTACGAAGTAAATGCGAGAACGCCAAAAATCATACAAATAAGTTATCTTACTTAAAATAGTAACTTACTTATGTTATCTTACTTAGAGTAGGAACACATCCGCTGTCTTTAGTTATAACTTAATGGTTTCGTATGTCGTTAACTGACGCCGGCCGTTAACAGTAGTTTCTCGCTCCTCTAAGTACCTTCGTTACGCTAAGTACACATAACACAAGAGTAATATCAATATATTTGAAAGTACTAGAGGATTTGATATTTTAAACTCATTTGGCAATAAACTCGGATGTAGTACATAAGTCCACCATTTCAATTTCTCGCCGAAGTTAAAATAACTCATCCCAGTTCTTAAAACAAGTATTTTAGGGCTAATCTCCATCCGAGGTTCGTGCCCATCATTGTCGATGTTTCGCCCAGATCCTTCCAGAATTCTCGCACACGTACATCTCCCGCCCACGGGCGAACATGAGCAAAATACGCTAAGGCAAGAGCGCTCCCGCCGTGAATCGCCTTACGGCAGATTACCGCGCACTACAAATCGATATCGGCGGGAAGATTTTCCGACTAACTTTTAATGACTTTTTCCAGCGCCGGCTCGCGCGCGCCGTGGGCGGAAAGGAAGGTGGCGCGCAAGACAATCCGAGATCGAGAGCGGCGGGCGAACGGAATCCCATCTCGACGGAGGAGCTCTTCATGCACTTCCGCCTTCTTTGCACCGCTCATACTCGTACGACCATCGCTGATGGACACTACGTTAAGTTGACGAATTTGTTTCCAGTATGTGACGTTAGGAATCAGTTGATTGATCGATTATTTTGAGTTTCCGAGCGCGTCAACTGCTACGGTCATTGGTCCTGTAAATGTAGACGGCAGCAGGGTGTCCGGCGCTGCGCCCCAAACAGCTGGGGAAGGGCCGGCAGGGGTGTCTGGCCCGGCCGGTAAGGCCGACCGGAAGGTCGCTTGTGCCCGGCGGAGCCCAGCCCAGTCCAGGCCAGTTCGAGTCTGAAAAGGGCGAATGGCTAAGCTGATATAACGCCGGAACCGTTTGCTCTGGAGCGTATTGGCGGCGCGAAATTTCCATTCTCTTACCCCCTCGCGACGGCTTAATCTGGCGTGTGTCTTTTAGCTTTCCTGGCTTTGTTATTAATTATCTGTGGCCCCTCAATGAGTAAACACAAGTGTGCGTCCTCCGTCCCACGCTCCATCCGTTCCGGACTTGTAAAAATTAAACCGCATGCGCGGCTCGACTGCGACAATAGATCTTTCGTATTTCGGACTTCACTCTGGAATTATATTTCCCACATGTCTTTTATTATACCGTTTGCTCTTATTTATTTCAGAGAGTCTTCGATTCATGCCATCCTCCGTTAGGTCACTCGTCATTTCTTCATTCTCAGCTTGCATTTTTGTGTGTGCCCGCAAGACATGAAGAGGTTAAACGGGTCTTGCGTGTTACGCGTCTCACCCCTCTTCTGCTGGTCTTACAACCTTCCGCTATTCGTCGGCCACTGGAATGAATAGTCGCGTGTGCAACTCATTTCTTCAGTTGCGTGCCACCAATAAATTTTGAGGCAGTTCATTAGTTCGTAATAGGAGAAGAAAAATTAAAAATCAAATTGCAACAAACTCCAGAGTTATGTCTGACGACTGCATGGCTCGCGCACAGCCTGGCGGCGCTTTATATATATATGACCTTGCGCGCGCCGAGCATGCCGACAATAGCTTGCATACGCTGTGTGAGCATCGATTCAACTCTCGAGATACTAAATACCGATGTCAAGATGAACGATACGTGTGCGGCAGCGAGCTCAAAAACAGGCGTGAGGCGCGACTCGCAGCGCGCAAGTTCATTGTACTACTGCTGCTCGGATCCTGAAGCTCGATCGGCTCTCCTCATTGACATAGGTCAGAAGAGAGTTTCACACGCCGAGGATCTAGACGCAGATTAGTGCTAGCGAGATGCTAATATCCTTGTTCGCTGCATTCCGGTCGGCTCAACAACATGTATCAACTTAATTTTCTTATCGTTTTCTCAGGCTGCAAATCGGCCAACCCTGGCAGCGGTATTTTAGCTGGACCGAATACAACGGCGGGAAAGAGTGCAGATGTAGTTTTTGGAGGTCAAAATACTCGCTCAAGAAAAATATGATCAACAACTACGTAAAATGGCTGAGGGAGCGTAAAAGATCAAGCATTTTGAAAGATTTCTTAGAGAGATGCAGGAATTTAATAAAATTAAAATCATGCTATATAATTGTTAGAATAGTTCTATATTAGGATACAAATAACTCGCTATTGAGATAATTAAAATATATTTCGCTCTTTAGTCGCAGGTTAATTGCTTGATGATTAGAATATAGATCGCTTATATAGTATATATTTGAGTTGGTACTTTTTCATTATAAGATGTACTCGTAGAAACTAATAGAAGTAATTAAAATGAAAATCTGGAGTATTGTTGGAGGAAAAGTGTCACAAATGAAAAGCTGATTTGAAGTTGGCACGTCTAACATAAGGTGACAAATGAAAATTAGAGTAAGAGCTATCTAACTAAGAACTCAATCTTCAAACTCTATGAGGCACACAGAGTGATCTAAACTTGACTTGTAAAACTCTGAGAGCTTTCACGCGTGCATACACGGTAAGGATGAGATACTTTTGTGAGAGAGATGCTATGCGTAAAAGTATCTACCCATCGCATATATGATTCGAAATTCTCAATTGCTTACGAAGAGAAATGAAAAAATTATATAACAAGAATACATTCAAATTAGATATTATTTACTTATTATGAATAAATAATGATCTGAAACTTAAGTCATTCCTAAACTATTGTTTGATCGATTTTATTGTATCAATCAATTCAAAACTAGAGGATAACACTTTCACATAAACAAGTTTGCGCGCTCGAAATGTCAAGCTACAGTTGTTGGTTAGCTCTATGTAGTAGTTATTGGCAATGGTAATTTCAGGCTGTTCTCATTTATGGGAACAGAAAATAACTCCGCTCCCCAGAACTCGCCGGGAAATTATTATTTTGAGAGAATCTGCTGGATTTTTACTGCTCGCCAATAAAAAGAGCCATTCAAGATATATACCCAGAAGCAACAAATATTACATTCAGAGTTTTTTAATTCTTCCAATTGGCAATTCCATTTTGCAAGTAGATTACAGTATTGCCTAACACATGATTGTATCACATGCTTTATAGATTAGCGATTATAGATATATTTCAGATAGTTGGAATGCATGATTGAATAATATTTACAGATTTTAGAAATGAAACGTATTTTAATGTTTTTAATTAATATTAATACGGAATTAAATTCGGATTACGGCTGATTTGTTGTTATTTGAGTTCATTAATGTGCTGAATATTTTATATTTTTGAATTTTCAGAGAAAGAAATGTTAATAACCATTGTCGTAGGTGTTTAAAATCATTACTATTTGAAACATAATGATTATCAATTGCATATCTTTGAAAAATAATTGAAAAATAATATTTGAAGAGCTTTATTGGACAGATTGCGTTGGATTTGGATAATCAAAGACCAGAGAACAAAAATAGTTCTCTACGGAATATTTCACATTTTTAATTTTAATATAAACTCTCATCAGCTTCAAGTCGACATATTTGGTTATGTATTACGCATTTAAATGTGAAGATACACGGTACGTCTATTAAATAGAGAACTTATAATTCATATCGTAAAGCAATAAAAGATTCGTGAAATATTTTCAATTTGAATTGACCACCACCCCCAAAATTAAGTCGTAAACAGCAGTTCAGTTTTCATCTCACATAAAAATATATTTTCAAATGTGTGGTTACCGTCCGCTAGTTAAAAAGTTGAGAAAATGCAGAGATGAGAAAAACTGTCGAAGTTTTTGAAAGCATGGTCTCTGTGAAACATAATACTTAATGACACGTGTAATTGTTTAATAAAAATCCGATATATTCAAAGAAGTGAACAAATTCTCTGCACCTTATCTTCCAATAAATATCTTTCGCAGTTAACTGACCTGACAATTCGCACAAACGCCGGGCTCATATGTGACCCTTGGCCAGGGCGGCACCGCTTAGTCGCCCGAGTGAACAAACAGCGCGGCTGCTGCCCGCCTGGACGGGCCATTAGGGGGCACTTCGCCACGTGGCCGGTGGGTGGCGCAGGCGGGCGGGGAGTGCGGAACAGGGCGGGGAGGTGGAAAGTGGGTCAGGGGGGGGGTAGGTGCAGGGGGATGGAGTGTTGTGGGGCGGGGAGAGGGGTAATACGGGGAGGAGCGGGGTTGGCGCGGCTGGTAGGTGGAGGGTGGGACGGAGCGATGTGGGAGTTGGGGGCGGAGTTGTGGGGGCGGGGAAGAAACAAGACGGAGCGAAGCTGGGTGGGATGAATTGGGATGAGGCGGAGCGCGACACGGGGGAGAGGTGAGAGTGGGGTGGCGTGGGGCGGAGTGGTGTAGGGCGGGGAAAACGGCAGGGCAGGGTGGGCGCGGTGGGGTGGGTGGAGAGTGGGAGCGGAGTTGTGCGGGGAAGGACCAAGACGGAAGCGAAGCGGGTGGGGTGAAGTGTGGATGAGGCGGAGCGGGACAGGGGGAGCGGTGTGGGTGGGGCGGTTGAGAGCGGAGTGGTGTGGGCGGGTGAGGGCGGAGTGGTGTGGGGCGGGGTGTGGGCAGGGCAGGGGGGCATGGTGGGGCGGGACATGGTGGGCGGGCTGGTGGGGGGCATGTGGGCGCGGCAGGGTGAGCGCGCGGGTTAGGGTGGGGTGGGCGAGGCGAAGTGGGGAGGCGCGGCCGCGCCCTTGGGGAACGCCCGCTCTGGGCGCCCGCGCCGCGTCACTCAGGAAGGGAACGCGGAAGCCGCCGCTCCGACGTCCCGGGTGCGGCGCCGGGCGACTGTCGCGGCTAGTCGCCCCTCCTGCCCGGCGATTCTGCCCGCTGCCGCACTTCGCCGAGCGCCGAACTTGCGGCTGCCAGAGAGGTGAACCGGGCGGCGGGGTGGGGCGGGCGGGTCGCTCCGGTGGATTATGGCAGGGAACATCACGT
>BOPP01000085.1:574792-590609 GCA_017312745.1 Gryllus bimaculatus | reverse complement strand
CACGGCGAGGAGAGCGAAGGGGATGTCGTAGACGGCGGGAGGGTGGGGGGAGAAGAGGGGAATAGAGCGGTGAGAATATTAAGAACGGCTAAGATGCTGCGAGATGAGGTTAACAAGAAGCAGTGAATCCGTAGGTTGAGACTAACTCTGGCGGTACGTTATCATGAGAGTGGTTACGCTGTCAGGTAAATATGAGAAGCAAATGAGCTAGACAATTAAAGATTAAGCGTTTGAAAAGAGAACCAAATCCACATTACGATAGATAATGTTAGCTACCAATCAGAGGTGTTGTCTCTTAATGGCGACTAACAGATTTTACATTAGAAGAGAAACATTGATGTATTTTTATGTTAGCAATGAAATTTTAGAATAAAATGTGCCAAAAATCAATATTTTGAGATGGACTTTCAGTGGTATTAGATAAAAAATAAAAACAATAACTACAACATGAATTGTAAAGAAAATGCTCTGAACAATACAGCATAGTGCCCGCTTTATTAAAACTAACCCTACTTGCGCCGTACTATCTCAAATGACAAAACTAAAGACTCTCGTGAATTAAATTCAAAGATATCAGAAAATAAACGTGTGTTACGAGCACTCCGAAACAAACATCCAAATTGGGTTCATTGCAGTTCTCATTATTTCCCAGGGTAAGGTTGGCGTCACTTAAGGAAATTGTCAAAACTGCGCTGGAAATGTACCGAAAAAACGAAGAAAGCGCAGTAAAAAACACAGATGTAATTGAGAAACGATAATGGATAAGTATAGAAATAGTTATACAATACAATAGTTAGTAATAAAACAAAAGACACAAAATCATACAAAAATTAGAAAAGACAGGAAAGTCACAAAGAAACGAGGCAAGGGGTTTTCAAACCTTAGAATATTGCAAGGCAGACAGAAGCGAAGCAGGGTTGTCACATTGGGGAATTTTGTCCCTAAAATCGGGATTCTTTTTCGTTCTGCGCTAAGAATGGGGAACTAAAGGGATCGATAAATGTTAGGGGATTTTGTGGGGACATTATTTTCATGCCGAGTTGAGATAACAATATTCTCTGGCATTATGAATAAAAAATGTATAATAGACGTTAATCTCTCTCATTTTTGTGAATCAAAAGATAAAAATAAACAACAGAAATAGAGAAAGAAAAACATGAGAAACACGAAGATATAGGGCTTTGAGCCGCTCGAAAGGCAATGATTGGTTGGTTTGGATTCAAAGGAACAGTCGATGGAATCGTCAGAGGCAGCTCATATCGTTGGTCTATAATTTGAAGAATATTTTCCCTTTTTTAATAGATGGGGAATTTTGTTTCATTGGAGGGAAAATTCAAATTTGGAGGGGAAATTCATATTTGGAAGGTAAATTCATATTCATATAGAGAGGAAATTCCGTAGTAGTGTTGGGGAAAGAGCTCACAACACAACTGGCAACCCCGAAGAGAAGACGTGAGCCAAAGAGGAGCTGAGGAGGCTGCAGGGCTGAAGTGGCGCGGAGGGTCCACAGAGAAGGCAGGCCGCACCGCGCGCCTGCAGCCGTTGTTATTTATTTCCATAATTACGAAATGCAAATGTTTAAAGCGCGCCTCTTCCCTTTTAAAGAAGAAATCTGCTCACTATTCAGACCGCGTGTCGTGCGTACGTCTCGTATCGTGAGACGCATAAATCAGCTTCTGTGTGAGCCGGTCGTCTTCTCTGCTGACCTCTAGCAGAGAAAGCGCGCTCCAAAGGGCCCGGGCTGGACGTTCGCCGTGGAGGGTTTGTTTGTTTTTTAATTTTTTCTTTTATTTTTTTTTTAATTTAAGGTCGAATCAAAATCTAGTTCATTAGCGACCACTATTGCAGTTAACTGTAATGTAACTGCAAAGATGACATGATGTATTGATGATAAGGAGTGAAAGGAAGAACACAAATATAAACATGACCGGGGCGAGACTCGAACCCGCGATTTTTCGGTCCGTGATCACTACGGCACTATTGCCTTAACGATCTCGGCCCTCCCGACCGGAATGGAGCTGCTTGTCTGCAACTCCCTCGCGACCGTTGCCATTCACTTCAGAGGAAAGCTTTAACGAATAATTTGATGATGTTCAGGAAAATGACAATGATTCTCATAGATTCGGTTTGAGAGTCTACGAGGCGTTTGGCACTCTTAATGTCGTTGTCTTCGTATCAGGCGGTATGTATACACTATTTTATGCCATTGGGAGAAATAAAACTAATTAATTTAATAATTATTCAATGAACGTATCAGGTTCACTTAGATGTGTTAACTGAATCCTTAAGTATGAAATTGTTTAAAAAATGAATAAATAATGCCAGTAAACTACTTTCACAACTTCTACCAAATGTTATCTATCAGTTTGAAGTTTATCGATAATTAATAAATCAGTGTTTGTGCGTTTTAAAAATACAGAAAGTAATCGATCAACGCTGCTATATTGCCCGGTCCATGTAACCTGATTTGTTTTCTATA
Organism: Gryllus bimaculatus; assembly: GCA_017312745.1. Classification (NCBI taxonomy): domain Eukaryota; kingdom Metazoa; phylum Arthropoda; class Insecta; order Orthoptera; family Gryllidae; genus Gryllus; species Gryllus bimaculatus. The sequence continues at coordinate 588,130 of BOPP01000085.1, read as the reverse complement.
ACAGGTATGATCGACACGTGAGCATTTTGCCCCTTTATGACTTTGGTTTCTTAATGGATGTATTTTAATTTTTTTAAGCCAAACAATTTTTACAGTTTTTTTCATAATATCAAATTGTTATGTATGTACCCTACCCGACAGTCTGTGTATGAGGCCCAACAGTCTAAAATGACTATTTCTTCATGAATAATGAATTCAAACGAATTCATTCAAATGAATAATACTTCAAACTCGCATCTAGAACAGTATTATTGTATACGAACTTCATCACACTTAAAGAGAAGTGCCGGTTTACAGATTATTCTTGTTTATTATTATTATTTTAGTTGGTTATTCTTGGAATGCAGAAGAGTTGCAAAGCTTGTTATATATTCCCTTGGTTATTTTTATCGTTTCTCTTGTACCTTGTTGTATAATTTATCAAACGTGTCTTGCTAAAGTTCTTTGAATCATTTTGCGTAAATGCAATTTGGTGCAAGATCTTTTGGGTCACAACACATTACTGCAATTTTATTTCTGAGAACATCCGAATACAATTTATAACTCATTTACTGTATTAAAGAAGAGCTTAAAGTAGTTTAAAAACCGAGAAGTTAATGAGATTTGTTAAAACAAAAACGCAAAAATTAGCTAGGCCGTTAACACAATTGCGCTTATTCGTACAGAAAAAAACACGGAAAGCATACAATTATCTGAGTGGAAAACAAACTCTACCGACAAACAACAAAAAACAGGCTAGCTATTAACTATAATCAGTGTTCACACAGGGATCGTAGTCGAAATTTGAGATCGCAAGTTCAAACGTGTATTGGAAAGGTAGGCCGCGCCGCTTCTGGCGGTTAAAAATCAGCCCCACCACGCAATATCTCCGTTCCGAGGCCGATCATTTCCGACATATTTGCTTGCGGGCGTACGCAATATTTGATTAAATACCGATATTAAAAACCTGATTGAAACGGGTAACGCTCCCGAGTTAGGGGCATCACTGTTAAATCAAGTATTACTCACAATATGAAGTTTCGCTTCAATGTTTTTTTCTCCTATCTCGCTCTTTATCTTGCTTTACTTGCTGTCATTCTCACTGCAGATGTGTTTGTCACAGGTTTAATTTGCATTAAGTTAATATTAATGTAATTAATTTTACTCTCAATGAAAATATGGGGTTTATTATTTGTTTTACTCGTAAAAAACACCATTACATCATTATCCAACGATAATATTAGCCAACAATTTCACAAAAAAGCTCATTACAATTGACTAAAAGTCGAACTTCAATTTATTAAAAAATAAACAGATTTCAAAACAGCACTAAAATGAATGAAATTTATTTTATCTAATAAAATATAAAAGAATTATGAAAATTCAAAAATACAGCAATTTTTCGAGTATTTCAATTTCCGATTAATACTAGAGAAATACTTATGTTACTAATGAAATACTCATGTAAAAACGGTTCATCTAGCTAACATCATAATTTTAACGTTTTATACTAGTTTCCTAGGCCATTTCGCCAAGGATAATTCTCCTGTTCAAATAAATATCTGGTCTCACGTGTAAGACCGAAACATACTCGTATGTCACAGGATTAGGGATATATATTCTTGTTAAGCGGCTCAAACTTGAATATGTAGTTTCGAAAATAGAAAATCATTTTATTAAAACACCAAAATAGATATTAAATACACTCATACAAAATTAAGTTTACTGTTCAGACATGTTTTAAAATATAATTTAAGAAAAGAACGATGTTAACACGCACACATACGCACTAGAACCAAAACCGTTCCAATGCTCTTCAAAGGTTTCTTCACAACAGACATCGTAGATATGTAGTCGTATTTCCAATACAATTATTATATGAGATGCTACTCATTAACATTCTGCAGATTACATTGCAGTTGAGTTCTTTGGAATAAAGTACAACAAAATTCTTAGAAATGAAAACAATGCTTCAAATATGGTGTGATTTTATGCAATATTTTTCTATATTGCCGGAACTCTTCATCAAATGTTTTTCCAACAGGACCAATGAGAAATTATGTGCATACAAACTAGACAAAATAATTACGGAATTCTGGAGATATGTCAGTGCGGTCCTTAGCCCTTTGCTTGATAATTGCTCAAATTATCTAGATTTCGAATATAAAATTACATATAATTTCCAAAACTAGTCATTCTCAGGGAAAAACACCAAAAAATGGATAATCTCAGCCAATGGCAAGATTCTACCTGTTCATTTTACAGCTTTTATACACTAAATATGAGAACTTCGCAGGTAAACCGGCATAAAAAGAGAACCTAACATAATTAAATCACATCACGTGCACCCCTCGCCCTTGGGCGTATCGTACCTTCCCGGTGAAGGGGCCCCTTGCAAATGCACGCACTAGTTTGCAAGCGGGTACAGAATGGAGGGAAATTATTCATTCAGTTCAAAGTATAACTCGAAATGATGTCTGGAATATTTACCTACAACCATAAATGTTTCCCATTGTGAATTTCCTATAATCACCACTGCTATGATTCTTAATTCTTCTCACGCATTTGTGACCAGAATTCTCAATTACTTCGGTATTAAGAGAAAATCTAAAATAATTTTTGTGTTTTATTGATATGATACTGCTTGTTATTGCCTTCGAAAAGGAGCTCCATATACTCCGCATAACTTACCTGTATAGAGAGTCTCGTGGTTACGAGGCGAAATATGAAAACAGTTGAATGTTGTTATGTGTTCTCTTGTGGAGGAAATTGTGAAAGAGAATTATGGGAGGGAAATATGAAAAGACAAACCGAGTCAAGTTAATATCTAGCTGAATACAAATTAAGTAAATCTGAACCAATCAAATTAGGTAAAAAATAATATTTTGTATGTACCACGGGCGTTACATGATTCTAATGATCTCGGGCGACAAAAAGGCCTCTAGCTCTTTGTCACCGCTCGATCATTAGAATCCTTATAATGTCCTTGGTGCTAAAATAACTATTAGAAATGTCATTGTTGCCCCTTCCAGTGTGAACACGCGAACCACCTCTTGCGCACATCGGTGCAGACGCCAACACTCGGTGACGGGTGATACGTGAGGGGCTCGTATTCTTTATTATATAAAACGTTTTCTCATTCATTCTGAAACACTGCAAATCGAATTTTCAACGGTTTAATTTTCTTCCGTTGCTAGTTCCCTTCCACCTGATGCAAGATTCTGACAGTTCATGTGTCCGACAGTTAATTTCGTGCGAAGAATCCGTTTTGTACCAGCTGAGATCATAATATAATTAGAAGCCTAGCCACAGCCATACGCGCTACCCTCCCTCATGGCTGCCTCATCGACTCCCGCTGCCGGCGCGCCGCCTCCAGGCAGGGCGGGGTCCGCGCGGGGGAGTGGGTGTGGGTGACGTGAGTGAGAGGTGAGGCGAGCCAGGGCGGTGCAGGTCGAGTTGGGATGGGAAGGGGCGGGGCAGAGCGAGCTGAAGCGAAGTGGTGAGTGGAGCGGATGAAAGAGGGGCGGTGGCGGGGAGGAACGGAGCGAAGCCGGTCGGGCGGAGCGAGTTGAATTGGGATGGGGCGGGTTGGAGCGAACTTTAATGGTGCGAGAGAGAGAGAGAGAGAGAGAGAGAGAGAGAGAGAGAGAGAGAGAGAGAGAGAGAGAAAGTGTGAAAGAGAAAGGGAGGAGCGGAGACGTGGAGAAACGGATCGGGGCTGGGTTGGGGCGGGACGTGTTGGTGTGAGACAGGGACTGGAGCGAGCTTGAGCGGGGCGGGGTGAGGAGAGGGAAGCAGAGGTGAGGAGGAGTGTAACGGAGTCAGGTGGGAGCGGGGCGTATTGGAGGGGGAGCGGGGCTTGTTGGAGCGGGGCAAGTAGGGTTGTAGCGGGGCAGAGTGGGATGGAACGAACTTGAGTGGTGCGGAGGAAGTGAGGAGGCGGACGGAAAGGAAAGAAAAGTGCGCTGGACTGGGCGAGTTTGTAAATTGCAACGGGGCGGGTTGACAGAGCGGGGTTGTAGCGAGCTTGACCGGTGTGGAGGAGAGGGAGTGAACACAGAGAGAGGAGCGGAGGCGGGGAGGAGTGGAGCGGAGTCGGGTGGAGGCAGGGTGAATTGGAATTTGTGCCGGAGGAGAGAGGAGCGGGGACGGGAAGGAGTGGAGCTGGGTTGGAGGGAACTTGACCGGGGCGGGGCGAAGAGAGGAGTGGAAGCGGGGAGGAGTGGAAGTGGAGTCGGGTAGGAGGCGAGGCGAATTATTTGAGTGGACCCGGGCGGGTTGTAGCGGGCAAGTAGGCGTTGTAGCGGGGCAGAGAGCAGCGGTGACGGGAAGGTGCGAAGCAGGGCTGTGTTGGGGCAGACGAGTGGGACGGGGCGGGATGGACTAGGCAAGAGCGGGTTGGAGCGCGCTTAAGTCGGTGCGGAGGAGAAAGGAGTGGGGCAGGGAGGAGTGGGGCGGGGCGGGTGGGAACGAGCGAATTGGAGTGAGACAGGGCGGGTTGGAGCGAACTTGACAGGGGGGGGCGAAGAGAAAGAGCGGAAGTGAGGGGAGGAGTAGAGTGGAGTTGGCTGAGGCGAGGCGAATTTGAGTGGAACGGGGCGTGTTGTAGCGGGGGCAAGTAGGGTTGTAGCGGGGCAGAGTGGGATGAGCGAACTTGAGCAGGGCGGGGCGAAGAGAAGAGCGGAAGAGGGAGGGGGAGGAGTAGAGTGGGTTGGCTGCGGGCGAGGCGAATTTGAGTGGAACGGGCGTTTTGTAGCGGCGCAAGTAGAGGTTTGTAGCGGGGCAAGTGGGAGATGGAGCGAACTTGAGCAGGGCGGGGCGAAGAGAAGAGCGGAAGAAGGAGGGGGGAGGAGTAGAGTGGAGTTGGCTGAGGGCGAGGCGAATTTGAAGTGGAACGGGGCGTGTTGGTATCGGGGCAAGTAGGGTTGTAGCGGGGCAGAGTGGGATGGAGCGAACTTGAGCAGGGGCGGGCGAAGAGAAGAGCGGAAGTGAGGGGAGGAGTAGAGTGGAGTTTGGCTGAGGGCGAGGCGAATTTGAGTGGAAGGGGCGTGTTGCAGCGGGGCAAGTAGAGTTGTAAGCGGGGCAGAGTGGGATGGAGCGAACTTGAGCAGGGCGGGGCGAAGAGAAGAGCGGAAAGAGGGGGGGAGTAGAGTGGAGTTGGCTGAGGGCGAGGCGAATTTGAGTGAACGGGGCGTGTTGCAGCGGGGCAAGTAGGGTTGTAGCGGGGCAGAGTGGGATGGAGCGAACTTGAGCAGGGCGGGCGAAGAGAAGAGCGGAAGAGGGGGGAGGAGTAGAGTGGAGTTGGCTGAGGGCGAGGCGAATTTGAGTGGAACGGGCGTGTTGCAGCGGGGCAAGTAGGGTTGGTAGCGGGGCAGAGTGGGATGAGCGAAACTTGAGCAGGGCGGGGCGAAGAGAAGAGCGGAAGAGGGGGGAGGAGTAGAGTGGAGTTGGCTGAGGCAGGCGAATTTGAGTGGAACGGGGCGTGTTTGCAGCGGGGCAAGTAGGGTTGTAGCGGGGCAGAGTGGGATGGAGCGAATTGAGCAGGGCGGGGCGAAGAGAGAGCGGAGAGGGGGGAGGAGTAGAGTGGAGTTGGCTGAGGCGAGGCGAATTTGAGTGGAACGGGGCGTGTTTGCAGCGGGGCAAGTAGGTTTGTAGCGGGGCAGAGTGGGATGGAGGAACTTGAGCAGGGCGGGGCGAAGAGAAGAGCGGAAAGAGGGAGGGGGAGGAGTAGAGTGGAGTTGGCTGAGGGCGAGGCGAATTTGAAGTGGAACGGGGCGTGTTGTAGCGGGGCAAGTAGGGTTTGTAGCGGGGCAGAGTGGGATGGAGCGAACTTGAGCAGGGCGGGGCGAAGAGAAGAGCGGAAGAGGGAGGGGGAGGAGTAGAGTGGAGTTGGCTGAGGGCGAGGCGAATTGAGTGGAACGGGGCGTGTTGTATCGGGCAAGTAGGGTGTAGCGGGGCAGAGTGGGTGGAGCGAACTTGAGCAGGGCGGGGCGAAAGAGAGAGCGGAGAGGGGGGGAAGGAGTAAGTGGGAGTTGGCTTGAAGGGGAGGCAATTTGATGGAACGGGGCGTGTTGTAGCGGGGCAAGTAGGGTTGTAGCGGGGCAGAGTGGGATGGAGCGAACTTTGAGCTGTGCGGAGTAGAGAGGAGCAGGGACAGGAAGGAGCGGAGCTGGGTTGGAACTATGCAGAACGGGTTGGAGGGAACTTGAATCGGGGCGGGGCGAAGAGAGGAGCCGAAGCGGGAGGAGTGGAGTGGAGGCGGGTGGGGGTGGGGGGAATTGGAGTGGGGCGGGCGGGTTGGAGCAAGCTTGAGCGTTGCGGAAGAGAGAGGAGCGGGGCGTGGAGGAGCGGGAGCGGGGCCGGGTTGGAGTGGAACGGGGCCGGTTTAGAGTGGAACGGGCGGGTTGGAGCGAGCTTGAGCGGGGAGGGGGCGAGAAGAGAAGCGGAAGCGGAGCGGGGAGGAGTGGAGTGTAGTCGGAGAATTGGAGTGGAGCGGGGTGTCAGAGCGCGCTTGTGCGTTGCGGAAGAGAGAGGAGGCGGGGCGCGGAGGAGCGGGGCGGCCGGGGCTGAAGTGTGGCGGTGCGGGTTGGAGCGGGGCATGTATAGTGGTGAGCGGGGGGGAATAGGGCGGGGCGGTGATCTGGCTGCGGGCGGTTTAATCAAACCCACGATGCCGACGCGCGGCCGCGTTATCCGTGAAGCTCCAACCCAAACATCGGATTTTCTCGAATCTTCGATCGAATACCGGTGTAGAGCCGGCATATCAGCGCGCGTCCATCGGCCCGTGTCGTGATTGCGTCGGTAGCGCTTGTAAGCTGTTGCTTGTTTCTGGGAACATGGATTTCTCCGAAAATAGCGTCAGCGAAACGTCGATGAACGCGACAAACTCCCGTGGGTTTATTGCCTTTAGTTTTCATTTCTTCGTCTTCGTTTTGTCTTTTTTTCTCATGCACTATTAGAATGGAAGTTCTCTTGAGAAGTTGTTTCATAATTGCAATTTCACATAATGAGAATACACTATTTTTCGAACGCACATGCGGATTTGGAATATATATATATTATTATATATATATATATAATATCCAAAATTCAAGAATGCGAGTTTGATCTATTTTATCTTTCTTGTGTCTTTTTTGACAGTTCTTTCATCTTTCCGCGCATTATTCTCCGTTATCACATTTATTTTCTTGTAGAGTTTATGTTTCATTGTACCAGAGATATTTAACAGCGAAATAACCTTAAGCGTATTCTTTACTCATTAAAGAATAATAAATAAAAGTACTCGTATTTCGGTATTGCATTTTAAGTGAAAGTGAGACCCATTCTGGTTTCATTTCTTAAGTATACTCAACAAAAAAACACCACCAATGAACTACACAGAAATTTTCTTCAGTCAAAAACACAAAACATCAAACATCAAACATTATTTTTATTGTCAAGGTTCTGTTCGTCAGAAATTTGTACCGGAATAGACGGCTTAGGGATTCAACTGACGTCGCTGCAGTCCCCACCTGACCGGGAGGACCTAGGTTTTAGTCCCGAAGGTGCCAGGATTTGGTGCCGTGGTTTCTTCGATCAATACCAGATGAATGCCGGAGCAGTACTCAAACAAACGGACCACGGCAAGCGAACTCACCTTCTGGTTCTTTGTCCTACCTCACCCCATACACGCCACTTACACTGACATGCACTACACTACACACAGGCCGGGGACCCGTCAGGAGCTGCGAGCTTGTCCCAGCTGGAGAGGTGCCGCCCTCTGGTGAGAGATACCTGGTTTGGGAAATCCCCGCTAGCCAACGTAGGTCGGCGTCGGTCGTCGCTATACAGCGGGGGAAAGATCACCGCCACTTGCAAGTTAAAACATGCATCACTTACGGGACTATGACCTGGTAGTGTTGGAACGTGCCGGGAATCACTAAAAATCAGAATATGGTAGTAAAACGATAATATGCATTTTTTTTTTAGATTTTTTCCCTGTGATTGAATTGAGGATTATTTTTAATGTTTTCTTTCTCTTTTTTGCGTTATTTTTTCAATTAGTAATATTATTTTCAATTTAGAAAGTAATTTACATATACAATATTGCATCAGCTATTGAAGAAAAGCAAACTGAAAAAAATGAAATCAAATGTATTTATTTATATAAAGATTTTTAATAAGGGTAATCGGAAATGGGGTTATGTTGGAATTATATGTTATGTGAATTATATGTATGTTAATGTGTTAATTGGCGTTTTATTGAGAAGACACTTTTGGCATTAAAACAAGATATCCATTCGGAAATGTATATTGGCGAAGTGCCCGACATAGTGTTCGTGTCGTCCGTCCAACATGGCAACTCTGCACTTGTAAACGAAATTTAACATGGAACACACAGCATAACTAGTTTCTAAACAACCGGCCAACGGAACTCACGTCAGCAATGCATTCTGGGAGACCATATTATACTAAGTGTTCATTTTACAAATTGAGTCAATAATTTGGTTTACAATAAAAGACATATCATTCAACACTACAACTTCATTGAGCATTATATTTCAATTCTTTTCATTTTTGAATGGATTAGTTTGCGTTATATATGCCTGAATTGAGTAAACAGCATATGGTTACAACGTAGTTACTTAGCTTTATAAACAGAGAATCATGTTGGATGAACGTAAATGAATGATACAACTTACGTCAATCTGGCGACCCCAAAATAACCATGAATCCGATAACGTGAATTTAACATTATGAAACATACCATAACTTACACAGTCTAACAACCAGACTTCACACCACAGAAAACACCGTGTGAGAACACTTCAGAGTACTCTATGACCTAGTTTGGAAATTGATCTCAAATGTGCGTAGAGTAACAACTTGGGCTTATTCTTCGTGAACGAGAATTTCATTTCGCATCGGAACTTATGACTTAGCTTGTATGCAATGTAACAACGAGGTTGTGTAGACCCTCGGTGGTACAGCATGACCGCAAGGGTATGACGGAAGTTGAAGAACAGCACATATTATGAGAAAATTTAATTCTCGTGTGCTGATGTAACCTGCTACACAACCCTCAATCCACCACAACGACTCGTGCATGGTACGGGATTGAACAAAGGAGTTATTGAGAAGCTCGTGATCTTGTACGCGTCGGATTCCGACGGCTACAGATCGTGCTGGCCGGTGTGCTAAGTGCTGGCATTGGAAACGCGCTAGAGGCGTCACGCGGCTTGCGAGAAAAATTACTCAAAAGAGGTGCGATAGACGTCACAATGACAGATTCATAGAAGCGATCCCTAGGGACCGCTAATTGGCACAGTAGAGGCGATTAACCAGACACAGCTGTTGGGCGCAGATAGTCACAGTCGCTGGCGGCGTCAACTGCGGTCCGGCGCCTGAGTCAGAAGTAGCTGCAGATGACGGCTATCGAGACGTGAGCCTACTCTCGCTTCGTTCACAGCCTCCAGCTAGGGATAAGTCCCAACTTTGTGACAACTCACCAGAATATTATTAAGAGTAGCTTTGTCGATATTATTCGGCGAGTGTTGGCGTTTAAAGGAGATATTGTGGCAAGTTACTATTTATGGTTTAGTAAATATAATAGCATTTTTTCGAAACCGTGCTATAAGTTATGTTATTCGAGTCGATGTGAGCAATAAAATAATATTTTATTGCACACAATTTTTCACATGAATGTGAGAGAACCAATATTATAATATACTGACAGGTTTTCGAATCACTGATAGAATGGTACAATTACCTATATGTCAGTGACAAACTCGAAATTTTAATAATCGTAAATACAAAATAAATTTTAAAAACAGTTCATGAAATAATGTATTACACAACGAAGAGCACGCAAAGGAACTACTTAAATTATTCCCTAAAAGAACGGAATTATTATAAAGTTTGATTCAATTTCAATGAAAATGTATTGTAACAATGAGGAACAAGGTAAAAAAATTAATTTTTCAGTGTAGACGATCGGGAAGTATAGTAAAAAGCAAGCCGAAATTTCCAACTGTAACTATAATTATAAATGAATGTTTTGTACAAATTTATGCAATATATTTCATTTTGACCACCAAGACTGAGTGAGGCTTATTTGTTGGTAACACTGCAAGAGTTATTTCTAGCAAATTAGCTATCCACTAGTGTCGTACCATAAACTACAACACAACTATATAACAAGAAGTCCTCAAAAAAACTTACTTAAAAATACTTAAACCGAAGGAAAACTTGTTAAGTTCCAGGGTTTAGAACCAATAGAGTTATTATGGTTAATTCTGAAACAGACAAGTTCTATAAATAGATTCGTAAAGAGATATTATTAGAAAATGAAGAAGATTATAGGCTTCATTTTCAAGGCGGCACTTTGCACAGTGATCATACAGTGATGCTTGACCTTTTCAATTGATAAGAATTGTAAATGACCAGCAAAGACCACCAAAATGTTTATTGAACAGTATTATATTAGATAACGAATGTAAATTCAGTACTTCCGTGAACGTAGAACCACTGCTCTGTTGCTTGTAATATTTTCTCAATTAAAGAACGTACAAACACTACGGTTGACAATATCCGTGTGTATTGTCGTTTTATTGCCACTTGCTTGTCCTCTATTTCTACATGCATAAGCAGAGAGTCCAGTTCTATTGACAAATGTAAATGCACATATCAGCGCACGAGTTAAACTCAACGAGAGTTGTCAATATTAGCGTTGACGAAAGTTAATCTTTCATTTAAACTCTTATTTGTTTTATTATGCAGTGCGAGAATTATGTGCAGTATTGTATTTCCTGTTTTAAATACTCAATAATAAGGAGCCACCTTCAATAGCGCCTCTCAAGATCTTGTGTGAATATTGTGTTCTTTATATTAGTAAAAGTGATAAACGATAGTAATGAAAATTTTTACTATAATTGGAATGATTTAGTTTGTATATCTGACAATATTTGAGTATTCTCATTATTTACTTTGTAATGTTTCAGTGTAGTCAAGACACACTCAAAACTGTTGATGAATGAAACTAAAATTTAAAAAAACTTAGTATTATAAAAGATACTCTGGTTTCAAAAAATTGTAAATAACACTTTTTACAGAGTTGATATTGTACAACTGACTTTGTCCAAGGCAAAATCATCTATCTTCAATTTTGTAGTTTTTAAATGTTAACTTCCTACAATTTTCAGAAATACGGATATTTCGTCAAAAATGGGACTAGCACCATATTTTTTACCTCAACATCCAGAACCTTCAGTTCGTTCATATCAACTCTGGAGAATATCAACTCTGGAGAAACTCGGCTGAACGGTTTTGGCGTTGCCGTTGACCACAGACAAACATTCTCCCGTCAATCGTTTTCCGTTTTTTTTTTTTTTTTTTTTACTAGCCAAGTTGACATCCTATTAAGGTCAAGGGCCTCCTGCTCGCGCAGGGAATTACTAAACTAACTGAAGTGATAGGGTGATGAAAGGTGGAGGGACGATCACAAATACATCCATGCCCGATGCGGGATTTGAACGCGCAGTCCTTCCATCAGAGATCGCCACGACACTTCTGCCTCAGCGATATCGGCTAACCGGATCAACTTTTCTTTATTAAGAACCCACAAAACAAGGATTCTGGTTACACCACGTGTTAGAGGAAGTAATGTACCATATACGCATAGGAACATGATATAACTTATCTTTCCTTACCAGAGCCTGATAATACGTTATTATGTCGATAATTCCCAGTTTTCATATGCACTATTACAGTACTTTCTCTTATGGTGATAAAGTAAACATTTTATCTTGAGTATTGTAGCTGTAGGAGTACACAAAAAGTTTGATTTTTTGCAATTTTCAAAATTTGAGATTTTAACGAAAATGGTACTTGAAAGGAGTCATTTTAAGCGTTCTTTACGATAACTGAAGAAAAAAATTAAAAATATATGGTTAGTTTAGAGAAAACTTTGAAAATGCTGAAACTGCATATAAAATACACCCAAAAATCAAAGTCTCCATTTGAAGCTCGTACGACCTACACTTCGACCAGATTTATAGGATAATATCAATTTAAGAGGATATCGTTTGAACATTTTAGATGCTCGAGGTGATATGGACAAACGGTCCATAGATGGACAGACGGTCGGGCAGAGAGGCAGACGTTTTGCTATGTTTAGGTATCAAGGAACCATAAAACGTGTATTCCGTTTACTCCTCATGTTAGATAAAGCAATTTCCTTCATATAAGAACAAGAATTTTCACTTTTTTCGATATCAGGTCTCTACAATGCAAGTGCTTCTAAGAGAAAATTGCAACTTTTCACTGCATCCTTCAGAATTTTCTCTTTAGTACGTAAGTACCCAATAGAGGAATGCTAACAACTGCGCATCACCAAAGCAGATGGGAAAACGTGTGCTAGAGGACTCTTGCATGGGCATTGAAGGACGTTACCCTCAAAGAGCCTAAGGAACGAAAGATTAATGCCCAAGTTCCTGCCTTAAACGAAAAAAACTTGATCTCAGCTTCCTCTTGGTAAACTTTTATTGTATAAAGACCACTATTATATCAATTATCAGTTTTTTATGATGATATGTGCGTTAATTTGTAGCAATAACGAAAATTAGGCCAATTTGAATTTTTTTTAAATGTACAGTTAATATAAATAGTTTAATCATATATTTCTTCTCACACCCTACAAGCTCAAAGAGAATGCAAGGAAATACTGAATTTTTGACATATATAGATTTCAAAAGCCTAAAACGTCCAGGAAACAAAATCTTCAGATATGAAAGCAGCACCCTCCGATTTGCTAATAACAACTGATTACTACAATGCTACCAATACTTTATTGACCAGTGTTATTTTTGTTATTCTTTGGTAACGAAATATTTCACAAACGTAGTAATTGAGTAAGGACTTCAAACTGCAAAAGGTCCAGATCGGCAAAAGATCAAGTTACAAAGACAGAGCAGTGATTTCGAGTGAAGTGGGCATTGCGAGACGCGGCGCTGAATCTGCAGGCAGAAACATCGCTCGGCGAGCAGCTTCCCGGCTGAGCGCTTGCATTGCAGCGCCGATCACGCACGCACAGCACCGGGCGGCAGCGCTTGCGGCGGCGGCGGCGGCGGCGGCGCCACCCCCGCCCCCGAGGTGCCCGCTGCCTCTCAGGAGACCGAATCAATCAGGGCTCCGTGTTTGACCACGGGGCGCGCTCCGGCCCCGCCGCCTCCAGATACGATGCACGCTCGTCACGAGGACTAATTCGGCCATCACACCTGCGCTACAGAGCGCACACGCTTGTCGCTACTGCCTGCCTCGACGCCGCCGGCTCCGGCCTCCGCCGCCTGCGCCGCCGCCGCCACCACGCCGCCGCCACCCACC
>BOPP01000085.1:549467-561499 GCA_017312745.1 Gryllus bimaculatus | reverse complement strand
ATCTTATGTAAAAATTGCTATTTCTGCGTGTCAAAAAGGCTCGTGAGTGTAATGCAGAACTACGAAAATGTTGGGTGATACGTCGTCGCCCCATCGAACTGTTGCAAATTTTTGGAGGACATCAAAGGTGGATTGTAATCAAAGGAGAATTGTAAACCACAAATTTTAAATAAAGGTGTTCAAAATAAAGAAAAATCACAACAGTCTTCTTGTAAAAGTGTGCAAAAAGGTCATTGAATGAAATAAATATTCGAAGTTTGAACGGTTAAATTTTGATTTTGTAAATAGTTTACTGTTACCATATATATTTAGTTTAATTTATATTTTAAGAAAATCAATTTTTTCTTTAATTAGTGTTTGTCAAACAGACTAATTAATTGGTTTAGCATCCTTTTTATAATTTAGTTACAATCATTTTTGAATAAATGAGGTTTTTATTTGAAATAACTGAGTTTGTCTTAAAACATTTTTAAAAATTTCAGTGATATATCAGTAAACCGCCATTGAGGTAGACCGTGGTGGTGTTACCAGCTTCAATATTCAATAAAATTATAGGTATCTTTTTAATTTCCCAATCCCGATTCTGGAAAATTAAATTAAATACAAAACCAATCTCACAATCAGAATCAATATCATTTTACATATGAATATTTAGTATTATCGTGAGGGTTCCCAACTTTTTTCAAACGTTGAACCAACGTTTTACAAGACAAATATAGAATGCACTTTTTATCTGAAAAAGTATTTCTATAGGGAAATCTTGGGGTTTATTTACAATTGAATTATTCGATAATGTATATTATATTTTCAAGAGGAGAGAACGACAGAAAGAACGAGAGAAAGAGAGCACGAAAGAGAGAGGACAGAGAGAAAGAGTAAGACAGAGACAGGGAGAGAGACAGAGAAAGAGACAGAGTGGGAGAGAAAGAAAGGGAGAGAGAGTATGTTTACATTAGAACACGAATTTTAAAGTTTCTTGAATAGTAGTATAATAAAGAGAATGGTTAATCTTGTTTTCTCGGTCTTTTCATTAATTTCTTTTCATTTAAATATTTAATAACATTTCTTGGAGCCTTCTGTAAAAGATGTGAGACGTGAAAAACTTTCTAAAGCATTGTTACAAAGATGTTTAAAACAATATGATAAAAGTAGTGAACATGACATTTTATCTTGCGAGTAGGAAAATTGCGACTCATGGTCGTTAAACTGATTGGCACAATCCTAGTGCAAAATAAAATCGCTTTTACCACGCGTGCTATACAATATTTTTTTAGGCAACCGTACTGACGTTCTTTTTATTATAATTCAAGAACACAAATAACTTAATGATACATTAAAGTCAGCAGTAACTGATACAATCAGACGAAATTATTTTTTCTTTGTTGCTTTCACATTTATCGGAACACTCTAGCGTCGCCTCACTTCTATCACTAGTGCTAAAACAGTTATTTATGCAATAAGTGCTTTAAAAGGATTCTAATGATCGAATGGCGAGAGTAAGTCCGAGGACCTTTGGCCCGAGATCAGAACCAGTTAACGCCGTGGTACATTCAAGATTTTTTATCTATCTTATTGATTCTGATATACTTATTTATTATCTGGATGTTAACTTTACTCGGTTAGTCTTTTCATATTTCCCTCCCATCTGTTTTGAATTTATTTACATGCCTTTGGCCAGTTGCGTCCTTGGCAGCAGAAGATGGACAAAATTAAAACAATCACAGTGGAGCTAAAGAAGCTAGCCCGTTCAAGGTCGCCCGAGTTGTAACAAAGTTGTTCAAAATGCAATGTACCCTGATAAAGACTAATGAAGTATTATTGGTGGTAAAAGTTGCAGTTACTCCAGAAAGGTATGTTGAAGCGCAAGCAGCTCTCGTTCATCCCAGGCTTAATGCGTACGCGTCAAAGATTTCGCACATTAGAGCATGTATATTTATTACGAGGGAGAAGTTAGTAGACGATATTACTGAGAAATTCAAGACAACATCGGCGGCAGTGAATAGAATATGAAGCCTTATTTTTCATGCAGAGACGCCTAGTATAGTCTAATGTGTTCTTAGTGTTTCAAAACTCAATTATAGAACACGAATTCGACAAGTTAAATATTATAAGAAAATCATCAGTCATTTTTTCGGGCCGGCTTTTCAAAAGGGAATTTTACAAATATTTTATGTTTTCGAAGGCAATTGTACGTGCCCGATGAATCTGCAAATATAATACCGGATTCTATTGTTGTTCAATTTAAAGGAGAAAGAAACCAGATTTATCTATCTGCTGGCAAAATAAAGTATTTTCAGTGGAAAGATGAAGGACATGTTGCAAGAAATTGTAAAAATGTGAATTCCGCTGATTCCTGTAATGTACTAAAACAATGTAGAAGTAGATAACGTGAGAATACAAATGGTTATGACTTTCAAAGTTTTCCTCCTCTGAGTCAAATGAAACCAATTTAAAAACACTTATTATAAACTACCAACTTATCCAGTGACTAATCGAATGTCCCTCCTCCAAATAGAGATATTGTACGTGCGGAAAATCTTTCCAAGCCCCCCAGAAGGAAGAAGAAAAATGCCAATAAAAAATAATGAAGGAAGCAATATTAAGAAACACATAGTTCATTAACTAGCTCCAGTCAAAGAAAAGTTTCCAAAACAAATTCCAAATGAATGTGGTATGAGCAACTGAAAGTATTTTTAGAAGACACTTATGGATCCAATAACGCATTTCAAACATTTCAACAGAACTCTATCCATCACTAGAAAATAGGTAAATTAAATCTTGCTTTACGCGACTAATGAAAATACTAGAAGAACCCGTGATTTCGGAATCTTCACAGCCCCCTTCAGAGAGTGAGATTATTCCAGTGAAGATTGCAGCAATGAAGATAAAAATTCTCCAATGGAATGGGAATATAGTGACAAGAGTCACTACATATGAGTTTTTACAGAAGCATCAGTGTGACCACAATTTTGATATTTTGTGTATTCAAGAAACCCATTTTAAAAACAATTTTCGTAAAAAGAGTAAAGTGAGCAAGTGCAACTACAAACATAGACTAACGAGAGTAAGTGCCATTGAAAGCGTTGCCATTTCTGTGAACGAGTATATAGTCAGCGATGAAGTGCAAATAACAAGTAATTGTGTAGCTATCCCTCGAAAATAAGTTTTATATACTTTCATTCATACTATCTCATTTCTTTCCCTCAATAACTATACTATAATTGTTTATTTGTATTATAATAGAAGACTGTAAATATAAACGATTTATTTCTCTGCCAACCCATTTTTGAAACGTCTATGGTACATAAATATTTAAAAGTACATTTAAAATATATTAATTTATGCGACTCCATTTAAAACTGTAAAATGTAACATAGAGATAATTTACTCAAATGGTTTAAATGTATTGCTTTCTGCAACAACTAGGCAAAGGACCATAGGTTTTTCCCCAACATTATTAAATATTTTTGTTTCTGTACGCAAATGCATTATATTTGAATCTCTTTGTCATTGAATAATATTATAAGTGTTTAAATAATGGTTAATAACCATACTATAATTGTTGATTTGTATAGTAAAAGAAGAAGTATGTAAGATTAAATGTAAATTATTAATTTCTGTGCCAAGTCTTCATTACTGACAATTCTTGTTACTGCAACAATGTGTATGATAGTTCAAAGACCATACAATATAGCTTTATCTGTATCAATAGGGCCTCTAATAACCCAGAGAGGTTGATGCGTCTATACTTCTAAAGAAAACTAGGTGCTAGAACATCACCTACTTTCTCGCATTATTTCTTTTTTTCTCGAAAATTCTGAGATTTCAACGAAAATGAGACCCACACCATTCTTTTAAGCATCCCGTCTTCACTCCGTGGAAGATATTTGAAGAAAAAATTTGGAGCTCAAATAACAAGTAATTTGGAAAAAATGTTTCAGTTTTATTAAATTGCCTACATTTCGTGCAAATTACACTGAATTTAGTTTAGAATAAAACTAATAAAACATAACCCAAAAATAAAATCTAATGTTAATTGATTACTTGTATTTATTTTAATTCAATTATTCGTTTTTTATTATTTATTATTCGTTTTTTATTTATTTAAAATGATTCATTTATATTTATTTAAAATGATTCATTTATATTTATTTAAAATGATTCATTTAATATTTATTTAAAATGATTCATTTATATTTATTTAAAAGATTATTTAATATTTATTTTAAAATGATTCATTTATTATTTATTTAAAAATGATTCATTTATATTTATTTAAAAATGCATTCATTTATACTTTATTACAAATGATCTCATGTTTATTTATTTAAAATGATTCATTTATATTTATTTAAAAGATTCATTTATATTTTATTTAAAATGATTCATTTAAATATTTATTTAAACATGATTCCATTTATATTCTATTTTAAAATGAAAATCTCACTTTATAATTTAAATTCTATTTATTTATTTATTTATTTATTTAATTTATTTAATTTATTTAATTTACTTTATTTATTTATTTATTTATTTTTTATTTTTTATTTATTTATTTAATTTATTTATTTTTTATTTATTTTTTTTTATTTATTTTTATCTTATTTATTTATTTATTTATTTATTTTATTTTATTTATTTATTTATTTATTTATTTTTTCTTGACGATTCGAGCCCGGTTCAAGACAGCTCTGGTGAGCAGGAGAAGCAGCAGGCGCTGTCCGCTGCGGGAGCGTCGCGCAGTGTCCATTGTCAGGGAGGCAGCTTTCGCTCCACTTCCCTTCACTTGTTTTGCGCCTCCGTCGACCCCTGCGGCGTTTGACTGAGAGCGGCTGCAATTTCTGCTCTCCTGCTCCTCTGGCGCCGCGCGCCGCGCCATCCGATCGTGGAGGCGCACCTCACGGATCGCACTCAACGAATTTCCTACCCCGACAAGTCGCAATTGCCGAAACCACGCAAATAAGTTCAGACTTTCGTAGACCCTGCATGGGGCGCTGTATGAGAATGCAGCGAAAGATAGATATGGTCTTTCGTTCTTTTGCACTAACCGAAGGGAAAATAATCCATAAAAAGTTGTACGACACTTACAAAACGTTTGAAAATGCTTCACCTCTTTATGCCAAAGTACCCCCAAAAATAAAAAATTTCGTTTGAAATTCAAGGTGACGCAACATTAGTTCAATTGGAAACTTTGGAATATCGAGATTTTGTGCAACCTTTGCTTATGGGTTTGTCAATAGTTGTTCACAGACGGGCGTTTTTTCCGTAAACCAATTTTTTTTATCAAACGGACCCACGCGAACGTAAATTCTGACAACACAATGTTAAAGGATGTCATTTACTACAAATAGGGAAACGTTTTTTATCGCACTTTTTGCCATTCCAGTACTTGGCAATAATTTTTTTCTGGCCAAAATCGTCGTTTTTTCTGCAGATTCACAAAACTTTTTTATCTGTATAAGCAGAAATGAGAGAAATGACAAATAATTATACTGCTTATATTATTGATTATGTTATAAATTGTACTTCATATGTTTCTGGTATATTTGTAATGACTTCACAAAACTATTATTAGCATATATCATACACGACAGTATTTCTTCAGTGTAAAAACACTAACCAAGCAAACTATTGAATATAACAGCATCATTCATAATTAAATAGAAAGGCATTTTATGCATGTACGGTTGTACTGATAAAGGTACCGATTTTTATAAAATTAGCTAACGAAACGTTTTTTATTAACAACACGGCAATAAAAAGCTTTTCGTTTCGTTACATAATATTTCTATCTGGTCTCCAACAAAATCCTGTACCGTCCGACTGAACCTCTCTCTTTAACGCCCAGCAACTTCACGAAGAGATTAATTATTCCTGCACAGCCGAAAAGTAAAAAATATAAATTCCACTGGACAAATATTGAGATACTTCCAAGCCAAACGGAATCTGTCGGTCTGCGAACGCGGAAGTTTTCAACATCCCCACCTCGGGGCGGCGCGCAGCAAAAACGAGAGAAATGCCGCGAAACGGTTCAAATTTTTATTTTCGAGCGATCCGAGCGCCGCCCGCGGCGTCGAGCGCGAAGCTCACTCGTGCTTTACCAGGTCCGAAGCGGTGAACGCGAGCGACTGTGCGGACGTGCGAGAGAGCTGCTGTGTATATATTGATGAGCGTGCGAGCAGCGCGTGCGCGAGGGAGGGAGCCTCGCGGCTTCTCTATTTTTGGTGCTCCTAATGAAATTTTGAGTTTTTGTCGGAGGCCCGCCTGGCCCGCAATCCGCAATGGGAGGGAGCGCTGGAGATGTAATGAAAACGATTAGACCCCCTCCCCCCCCCGGACGTGTCGAGGAACGGTTTCATGAACGGCAGGTCAATTTCGAGGAAACTTCTAATTAATTGGCGGGAAAAATAGTTTGTTCGTAACTAGGCCATATTAATTTTTAAGTTTTCTCGCGCTCTCGAAGTAATATTCCCCGCCCCCGGCCGGTTTCGGCTTGAAAAGAAGGTCTGTCGGGGAAGATTCCGTTTGGCGCCGGGAACAAGCGTGATTCGGTGGCCCAGTTTCCTGCTGCGCGGAGAATTTCCCTTCTCTAGATACACCTAATGTTTTATTGCGAGAAGGTACTATTAAGTAGATATAAAACAGAAATCGGTAATTATTCCATTTCACTATCCTTGTAACCTAACATCTACTTTTTTTCTATTTGTATTTCTTATAATTTTATGAACTTTTTTACTCCTTACACAAACTAATTACCTCTGCACAGACGAATAAATTTCACTGCTCACGATTTCAGATAATAAGCAATTGTCACAGATTATCAATTGGGACACGTCTGACTGGACCGACACTTGTCTGGGCCGATATTTACGTTCACAGGAATATTTTATTTTTCATTTTTTAGCCGGTCCTTATTCCATTTTCAGACACATTTATTCGAAAATTTGGTTGGCGTTTTCTTCTAAGACCATTTTGAATTTTTTTTGTGGATTTTGGGATTATTCATGAATAATGTAAGTGCAATCCCAAAATCAAAATATCCGCTTCACATTCCGCAAGAGACTTCAAATTCAGAAGCAATTGTGAACTATTGATTTTCTAATATAAAAATCGTTTGTTCGGTTTAGGTGGGGGCTAGCGGGGTTTTCCTAACGCAGTATCTCCCAACAGCGCGTTCCGCCCCATCTGGGACCAAGCTCTAGCTCCCGAACTGGCCTTCTGGCATGTGTGTAGTGAAGTTCATGTTGTATGTGGTGTAAGGTGTGAGGATAGCGACAAAGAAGAGGAAGGAAAGATCGCGTGGGAACGCGTGACCTGGTTGTGAGGGGAGTGCTTTCGGGTTTTTCGCCAAGCACTGATCGGAGACACGGCGGTAAAAGTCCCGATCAACAGCAGCTGCGCTAGACAATTCTCCAATCAGCGATAGAAATCGTCCAGGTATTTAGCTAGTGTCGAAAATCCTTCCACGCGAGCTCGAACCTGTACTCCGGTCACAAGCACTGCAAAATTGGTGCCCCGTGCGGCGTGGGTGGCTGGCGCAATGTTCGTAGCGGCAGAGACCAGGGTTGGTGACCCCGTGCGGCGGGGCGGGGCGGGGACGGGGATTGCTCGTCTCACCTGAGGAACACCTACGCGAACCCAGCGCGCCTGCACACCGCGCGCGCCCGCCGCCGCCCCCGCGACGCTACATCAGAATATGCCGCTCGTAACCGCCCGCCTGCGGTCCGCGCCCACTAACTCTCGCGCGTCCGCTCGCCGGGGCTCGAACTTTTTCGCGTCGCGCGCACGCGTCCTTGCCGGCAATTGTCACCGAAACGTAATCTCCCGTGAAATATGCCTCCGGCGGCGTTTACACTAAAACCCTCTCCTCCTCGCCAATTCTATTCGAACTTAAAATCTGAATAACGTAAAATACTCAAATTCTTCGGGACGTTTTATTATATTTCTTACAGATAATGGCCGTTTTTTTGCTCCTAATTCCGCTTTTCCTTGGCGGTTGCAAACCCATTTTGGTGTTTAAATGTGGCGGTAACGGGAGGGGAAAATATATGGAGCAAGAGTACTTGATGGAACGCTAACAGAGAGACGGAGAGAAAAATGGTGCCGGCCTAAGCTTGATTGTACTTCCTGACAAGTGAAAGTCTGTGAGATCAGAAAATAAAGTTTATTGTTTACAAAAGTTTGCGTAAATAAATTGCCGCTTTTGAAGCAGCAATGAACCCGATATTCACTACATTTGTGTTTAAAATTATATCTGAAATAAAAGTGAACACTTAGATATTACGAATGCTCTCATGTCCTCTTCGCTGCATGTAAACAGGAAAAAACTCTCATATATTGTTCAAAAGATAAACTAATACTTAGCAACAGACGAATATTTAAATAAATTAGAATAATCACTTCAGTATAATTGTGTTCGTATTACCTAAAAAGAAGAATTTTTTAAATTGAAAACAGCAAATTTTAATAATTTTTACTTACACCCATATAAAACTTCCCCCTTATATGTTATTCAGCATCGACATCCAGGACTTTAACTAATTTTTATACTGAAAACTTCGTGATAAAAGAAAATAATCTCACACTCATCGATTTTCAGCGGCATGTTTAAAGAGGAAAATCTCGCCAACGAAAAGGCTAAAACCCACCGAACAAAGTAGTGAGTCTCTATTCCCAATACGCGAAGTTTTCAAATCTCCCTCTTACGCGTTATCTCCAAACAACCCTCCCCAGGATGATCTCCCGCCTCGCCCGACCCGCAATTCTCTCGGCTAAACTCAGCGAGTGGGTGACACCCGACTTAAATCCCTGAAACAAAGTCCGAACTAACTTTAAAAAGATATGCCAGCTCATTCTACTATGCGAACGGGGGGTGATGAACATTAGCGAGTTACATTAACTTTCCTTGGCCAAGGAACCCGTGGCGGCGTCGCTCGCGACTCGCACAGGCAAGCGCCGGGGAAGGCACGAAGGAGGAAGGGGTACGACGGGGACGTGGGACGGAAGAGGAACGGCAGCGCTTTTACGCGGCGTCCTCGTGAAAGAAAGGTTCAACTTCGAGTTTTCCACTCAAGAATACTCTTGTCGATTAGAGCTCGGTCGGCACGCGCTGTGGGGGGCGGCGGGGGCGCGGGGGCGGCGGGGCGGCGGGGCGGTGGGGGGCCGGCGGGGGGCGGCGTGGGGGCGGGCGGGGGCGGCGGGGGGGCGGGGGCGGCGGGCGGCGGGCGGCGGGGCGGCGGGGGCGGCAGGGCGGCGGGGCCGGCGGGGGCGTGCGAGGGCGGCGGGGGCGGTGGGGCGGCGGTGGGGCGGTGGGGGCGGCGGGGCGGCGGCGCGCAGGATAATTAAGTTCGGGGCAACGTAAGAACGGGTTCGCCAACCGCAGCCGCTGTATGCTACAAATCGCCGAGAAATGTGCTGCGGCTCAATTCTCTCCCGCATATATCGAGTGGCGACTCGGGGGGCGGTGGCCAGGGCGCCGGTAAGGGACGCGGGGAAGAGGGGCGAGGAAGGGCAGGAGGCTGGGCGTGGCGCCAAGCAGCAAAACTCTCGGTCGAGATTTAATCTAATTACGGTGCGGCAGATTAATCGACCCTCCTCGCGCAGGCAATGCAGGCAGTCGTGCGCGCGCACAACGCGACGCTGCTGGCCCGTCGGCGGGCGGGTACCAAAACAGCCCACTGCGTTAACGACTAGTAACTTCGACTGCAAAGACGTGGGAGACGTGTCTTTTCTAACGAGTAACTCTCGGATGTCTTTTTCAAATGTGACTTTTTAATTTAATCTGCCGGTCTTTGGAACAGTTACTTCATACTTCCGCTTGAAACTCTGAAGTTTTCGGTTGTTTCCATAAATAATTTTTTTTAAGCAATGAGAACAATTCTTTGTACAACTTTCCTGAGGAATAAATAATTTAATAGGTTTCAATATTTTGAATCAAACGAATAAGCTTCAATTCTCAGAATCGGATGCAGAATGGGCTTCAATTCTGTAATTAGCTATGAAATTTTAAATAAATTATCAACTGATGTTGGCTGCAGGTCTTGAGTCAAGACACTTATTGACAATCTAATCGATTTTGTCCCGTGTCAGTTAGCGATGTGGATTGTGACTTAAACCCTACTCTTTTACGATTTTGTGAAATTGTGGAATATAACAAAGTCTCAATAATTTTCTCTCTTACTTCTTTTCTTATTAATAGTTGCATGGATATAATTTTCTTCGTCGTTTCTAATCGTGTACGCCTCCTTTTTGTGGTGCATAGTCCATTAGATCTTAAAGTCACTTTTGGCCATTTTGTCATTTATTATTTAATATTGTCAAGAAAAACCTACGCTCTTATTGGTGTACATTAACACTACCCCATTTTCTCTCATTCTCGTAGGGCCAATATGCATAACTCTTTATACATCTTCCTACTCAAAGAATTAGTTTTACATTTTATTTGTTCACAAACAACATAAGTATCCATTGATTCGCATTATCCGTGTATAGATCTTCGGTGGAAAAGAAAACTTAATCAGATATAGCGTGGTAATTTCGAAAATAAAATTTCAATGGAGATTCAACCATTGTTTTTAAACACTATCTTAAAGGAATTAAATTACTGTAATTAAATAAGTTATTTTTCTGTAAACAAATTACATTTTCAAGAATATTTCAGAATATTTTACTGGATAATTATATATCTCACTATCTGCAATTCGAAGGAACAATATTTTTTCGAAAAGTTAATGTCGCAAAGTGGGATGCATATTGAATCTAATTATTTTATCTCTAAGTTAAAAAGTTCTCAAATTAAATCGCTTCTCTTTCTACAATTTTTTGGAGCGGAAATATACGTGTCTGATCGTCTTTATTCATGGGTCATCTCCTTTTACGGTTCACTTTTTCAGGGAAAAATTGACGATGGCAATTCGGCACCGCAACATGTTTTTTTTCAAATCCTTCCTAAGAATGTTCTAAAACGAATTCCCCTCAAAGAACTCTCTTTAAACGTAATAAATTCCTGTAAAGTTCATTTTGGACAGGTTTGCGCAGAACATCCTAACAATGACAAAACTCTGACTAATTACTATTGCTTTTTGGCATAACATGTTTTAAATGTCTTTTATTACGAATTTGCATCAGCGCAAAGCAAGTTTATACGTTAACATTCCCCCATGGGAGATTGGCCTCAGGTCAAGGAATCAAATCATTTGATAACTCTCTTCTGTGAAACAGAGTTGCTTGTTTAAAAATCTTATGCTAATTCCCTTTCATTATTTACATAAAATTTTTAGTATGTTTTACAGATTTTTGGAACACACCTTCCATTTAGCAGTGATGCTACGCTTACGGCAATAAATAAGTAAAAATAGCTAATTCCAGTTTTCATGCAACAACCACATAAAGGAATGATATTTACTCACATAAATCTCTTACTACAACTAATGGGTAAAGTAGCAACCTCACAGTTTTAACAATGTTGGTACATGAGCGAAAATCCTACTGGAGATTTGCACTTTGCATGAGTGGCGTTTGTTGAGTAGCTTGTTTCTGTTCATAATGTTATAGCTCCACATAACAATGCCGCATACTGTTGCAACATATTGGAATGGCAACGCAAACGTTAAGAGTAGTAAATAAATGCACGGATATATACGAGGACCATATACTGAACATGAATTAAGCGATCAAAGGTTTGTAAATGTTGGCACATCCTTTCTATCGCATAATCCAGTACCTGCGTCCGTCCCGTGTCTGTCGGTCCGTCGGCATTTTTGGAAGCAACTAATAGTAAAACAGACGCTAAAACCTTTTGTTTTTGGCTGATTTTCAATATCTACTTCAAATACATTATTATTTTACACAATTCGTTACTTGATTTATCAGGGGGAGGCATCAATAACTAACTTATAAAGCAAATACACTTTTAAACACGTTTTTATATCGCATCCTTTTAGGTAAACGTGAGGCGGTCTCACTGTGATACTGTTTTAAAATTTAATATGTTTTTAACTTGTGAGAATAATAAAAACTTTTAAGATGCACAA
>BOPP01000085.1:513983-531850 GCA_017312745.1 Gryllus bimaculatus | reverse complement strand
AGGCGAGCGAAGGAGCACGACAGCGCTGCGGTTGAGGCGGATGGAGCGGAGGAGCGCGACAGCAGGTGTGAAGGCGGGCAGGTGGAGGCGGACGAGGGCCGCAACAGTGGGGGGCGTGGGAGGCGGGGAGGGTTTGGGGCCGCGCCGGGCTGAGCGGGGGCGTGGGAGAGCAATTACCTGCGCAAGCCTCCGGTTCCGCCGTCGCCGCAGTGCGCGCCCCTGGGGCCGGGGATTAGCACGCACAAATGGGCTGACACGTGTTTTTGTTAATACGGGCCAGTTTAGGGGGCGTTAGTTAAAGTGGAGCGCTTGCGGCCGCCGCCGATGCCGGCGCGTGGGCGTTACCTGGGCGATGCCCCGCCACGCCCCTCTCGCCCTCCGCGACCCGCCCGCGCCGCGCCGGCTCCCCGGGGAAAGGTTGGAGCGAGGGGGCTGGCCTGCGGAAATCTTTAGGGGGAGTTCTTGGGCGTACAGCAAGGGCGGTGACAGATATTGTGATATAATAGTGAGAAGGTTGCTGATCACACGTTCTGTGGATGAGAGGTACTAACTTCTACTAGAGATCTTCTACTAAATATAAAAACATTGACGGCCATCTGAATGGAATTGAATTTATGACTTATTTTACGTGGCGACACTCAGGCCATGAGGCCTGTTCTTCCGTCTGATCATCTGATTCTACCACTTTTAAGTATTCTTTGTGAATGTCTTGAAATTCTTTGTGAATGAATTCAATCTACTGAGTTAAAAAAGGCATCTAGTGTCAATTTCTGTAAACAGATTAGGGTCACACCCATGGCTCTTTTGAGTCACATTTCTTTACAGTATGCTCCGATTCATTAGATGAATATCTGAGGAGAGCAATCAGGAAAAGAGTGGAGTGAGAATTACCCGAGCAGATATTTAGGCTAGTTTTGAATCTGATTGATACATGTGATCGACAATGTGCAACATTCCCACATTTTAGAGCGTTATCAAGATCAATAACAATATCGAGAAGTGCCCTATTAACTTATATGGAAGCAACTTCAACTACATGTAGCTTCTTTGGACAACCGGTAACATCAATAGTTAGGTAACGTAACTACATTCTTTTCAAATTTGTTTTAAGGATAACTTGTTTTTCAATAACAAAAATATTAAAGTCATAATTTGAACCATTTCACAGTAACGAAGCTCAGCCATACAATATACGCTCGTTATACCATACCAGTAACACGACATTTCTATCCACCAACAATTCACCTTTGAACTGACATCTAGCAATTGAACGTGACAAACTCTCCCTATTTTTGTATGAGACTATGTCCAACATATTATCTCTGATCAACGCTTCATTACGTATTACTCATCATTGATTACGAGTGCACAGTTGCATACGCAGTGTATAATTGATTTTGGTTTTCTTATTGTGCATCAGTGCTACAATACTCAACATCTGCTACACTACAAATTTGTCAAAGAAAGGGTTTTTTGAAAGAAAAACTTCCCAAACGTACTTCCATATTCCAAATTGGGCTACATTATAACTTTTATTGGTAATATTTCGTCGTTAGACGGTACTTCGGACTTTAAACACAGAATATGAACATAAAATCACAGTCTGACTAATTTGGAAAAAAACATAGAAAAATAGCCATCTAAAACATAACATTTCGTCATGTTTTGATTTTAGTGGTTGCGTCACACTCACAACACATCATTTAGGAGTCTAGCATTGTAACGTTATATAATAGCGTTATCTTATTAAGAGACCCGAAAAATGTAACTTTAGATAGACTGGAGATTGTAACTCCCAGGACCTCTTACTAGAAGACAGCATCTTCCATGCCATCCTCTTCCGCCAGCTGCTTAACTCTTCTCAGCTGTGAGTTCAGTGATCTGCATTAATCTCTTATCAAAATTACATTTAATGGTATTAACTGATCAATCGGTCGAGCAATCATAGCCTTCTACACATTTCAGTGGCACGTTTGTCATTTGCCATGAAATAGCATATTTCTAATATTTTTATATTATTTCTCCAGTGCCGATTTTTAGCACACGATTCTTCAAAACAATGTAGTTAATAAGTCGTGGAAGTATAAATATAATTTCTTTTTTCACTTTCATTAAGAAATTTTAAAAAATAGAGCGTGGATCAGATAATACAAAAGTTTAAACAATAGTCCACTTGAACTGGTCGAAATTGAGTTATTCAATGAGACGACATTCTGCAAATACTTACCACATACTACCGGCTTTAAATTTGAAACTTTTTGCACCACAATACCCTTAAACGCTAATAATATGAAACATTTAATTGATGAGAGTATAACTTTCAATTTAAAGAAAAGTAACATCATAAAATTAATAATTTTTTCTGCACAAAATCTTTAGATTTTTTAGATTTGCGTTTCATTAGTTTATTACAGTAGAGAACAGATAATTAAAATTACTCATACGAATTCACTTTATGAATCTATACATTTCATAATAGTGTGTACAGTATGGCATGCCACATTTCCATCACGTCAAATTTCAATCCCTGTGGAAGAATTCTAAAATGAAACGAGCTTTGCATATCATCCATGCACAAAGGATGTTCCTTAGGCTCCTTAATTAGTTATCATACTCAGTAGGGAAAGGGTGGCGTAATGAGGAATTTGAATTGCAATGGGTAGGATTAAGGGCTTATAATCCTGCAGTGAGATGCAAGAACGTCCCCAGAATAAACTACGAGACTCTGGATGCGTAGTAAGAAATAGATAAAGCATTTCCCTTCTGCGAAGGGTACCGCTTCACAAACCGTCATCCGTGAGTGGATACCAACAATCTGCATGAGATGAATCATTAAGCCGTCTCTTGGAGGCTGAGCATTGCAGACAGAATTTAATGAACTAGAAACTATTCTTATATATTAATGAATAATCGTATTAAAAAAGAAGAGTACTTAATTTTCTTCGTTCTTTATAGTTCTGGACTTCTGTTTACTAATGACTAATGTTTTCAGAAATATTTTCTTATTGGACGAGGTTTATCATAACAACTTTCCACACAATGAAATTAGACCATAGTTGTCATTTCTGGGTAGTCACAAAATAGTGTCTCACCATCAGTACTCAAAGATTTTTGTCAGATCCATCATCTTCTATATCAATACCAGTGAATTTGCCGAGAATAAACTGCCGTTTCGATATGCAACTCTGTTAACACTTTTAGAGTTAATTATGAGCAAAATTTCGAAGCTCCACTTTCACCAGTTTTGAAAGCATAATTTTCAAAACGAGTCTCAGGTTTTGTTTTTCATTTTATAGAATGACTTGAATGCTATTAAGTGGTGAGTCATGGATACTCACATGCGACCGACAGACATGCAGAGCTTTCGTATAACAAGTATTTTATTAACTAAAGAAAACAAAACACATATTATACACTAATAATTTACTTACACCTAGTTGATAGACCTAACTATTTCCCTGATCGCGGGAGCGATCCGACGAATTGAAGATGGTTTTGAATTGTGGCATTCGCCAACTCCCCACTTTTGAGCGCCGCACAAAGCCTAGCTTCGTGACCGATTATGCAACGCTGGGGAACAAAGTCGTTCTGGCGCACCAGAGGCTGGTTTGCTCGATCCGCAGGAGCGATCTTATCCGATTGAGAATCGGCGTGATCGTGGCACTTAGCACTTCTTCCACCTGGAGCACGCAACACAGATCGCTCCCCCCGTGGACCTGCTAGTCACCCAATGGGGGGGACAGTAAAAGTCCGCAGGCTTCGTCAACTATGACTCAAGCCTCGCGAGCCTGGATGCATATGCACGGTCGTGGCGCAAGTTTTGTGCACACGCACGAGGTTCTCACCGCTGTCTCCAGAACACCCACTGGTCTGTAACACGCGTTATTGGCAGGCCCACGTGACCTACTAGCCCTCTATAACGATTGGAGGCTTGTTCAGCACCCCCTCGCTTGTTCCGTGTGAGTGGGTACTCGTCACAAGAGACGGTTGCTTTCACCTGAAGGTTCCACACCGCGAACACAAGTTATTTCTGGCGCCGGCCATAACAGTGAAAAGTCTATGAGCCGGAAACTCTCAAGCTTGTGTCTCCCCGTTTCCGCGTTCTTTCCTTTAGGAAAAACCTTCTTCCCTGTGGCAAGGCTGATCTTGCAGCGTCCAAATAGATGCACGAAGGGCACGCTGACTAATACGTTTACACATACACAGCTACTGCAAAAGTTTAAAGAATTTAAAACGTTTTCGCTTATTGATAGTAAGTTACTAGCAAAAAGCACAAGTGAGATACCAATTTCAAATATTTACAGTGTAGAATAATCCGAATATTTTATTGCGAGTTTAATATACAACTACTGAATCCTTCTAAAAATATATTCAAAGATTTTTAGCAGGTGTAGATATAATTAAAATAAAATATCAATAAATGGATAGTTAAAATATGAATGAATACTGTGTATAATAACATGTAATGAGGTACGTAGCGAAACACGATGCATACATTCACATCCATTTCCCAATAGGTCCCCAGGCGTACAATATTCTCACACAACATTTCTCGCATGCCTCAACATCATCTCACGAACATTGGGCGTCCTCCCTATGCCCGGCCGCCCCCGGCCCGCCCCCGCCCCCGCCGCCCCGCGCCCCGCCCCCCCCCGCATCTTCCTGTCGCGCGCCTGCGCTCCTCGCTGCTCATCTGCGTAACCGCGTTATGTCGCTACATTATCACCAGATAAAATTACTCGTCGCGGCTCCACTTACCACCGCAACCCCACTCCCACCGCCTCACTCCGCTTGCTAATGCCCGCTTCATAATTCCGACGCTATCAATATTACAATTCCCTCGACAATGGATAACCCGGCTGCGGCTGTGGCGGCGGCGGGGAGACGACACGAGGCGCGCGGTCGAGGCGAGGCGTGGCCCGGCGCGCCGCTCGTGGCGGCGTTGCGAACTAATCAAATCGCGGACTCGACGCGGGCGCAATCTACAGTCGTTCTGATTTCCAGCCGGAAATACGGATTGCCTCATTTCCGGTGCGCGTCGGGGCCCTGCACCTAGGAGGCGGCGAGGTCGGTGTCCTGGCGCAGAGACGGGTGTTAGTCGTAAACGCCGCGGTAACGTCACGCCGCCCTGCCCTCGGTTCAGTGAACTGTCCGTGCGCGTGCGATGGGGTATTTTCTATTCAAAATCAATTGTTATTTCTTCCTTATTTGTCTTTATTTATATGAAACTTGAATCAATAAATTGAAGTTGAAATGTGCGAATTATAACCTACGTTTTAAATTGTTTCAACTCTGTAGATTTTTCGGTAATTGTAAAATCTTTCTAATATCCAGACACAGGTGATTTATATTCGCTCTCTTGCTCAAGTTAATTTCCCTTTTTTGTATATTTGTCAGGACTGTTCGAAAAATATAACCAAGTACCAATTCGGGCTGCAAGATTGTGGCCATGAGATCATTACCACATGAAGCTTTATCATCACCTGAATTCATCAATAAATGTTTGTCAGATATGTCGAAGTTGCCTTCTGGCGGTAGTAGCTCGTCTCATGCCAGTACCGTGGTGTACCACGAGCAACTAGCACAACTAACTTCAGCTTCGTGCTCGTAAAACTTACTTATAGATGGTTTGGGCCAACATAAAAGAAAAATGTTAGTAACAACAAACGTCATTTAATTTATTTTCGAACCCTCGCTCATCCTATCACGTCCACTCTAAAGCTGCAAGCATAACGGCCCTCTCGTGCCAAGGAAGTCAACTACGCGGAGGGGAGAAAGTTCATTGCGTCATCGGTACCGACGAATCTTACAGACAGCAACTTCCTTGGCACCATTGTTCTAAGCCACCATTCGCAAAGACGTAGCATGGTCCGTCACTGATAATGATAATGAGACACCAACCATTTCGTTTCGTCATTGCCCTCTCTGCTGCTCACCTGCGATTTGCATGATTGCCTTCAGGGCACTACTTACAAATACAGCTCACTAACTAAACATTTCACTCCATATGTGCAGCAGCGCTGCAGGCATGGAATCGTATTTGCGTCCAATTTGATGCGACTGATGCTTGATATGATATAGTTTTATTAGATTATTATGCTTGCTTGAATGTATTAATCTAGATGTAAAACTTTAAGGCTATATACCTGAAACGTGTAGATGTAATAAAAATAAAAATTGTCAAATAAATTTACTTCACAAATTCCCAATTCTTAATCTGAATCAATTCGTTTAAAATTGCTGCGGAACTGAAAGAAGTTAAAACAATCCGATATTATCCTCTTTGTACGCATAATTTTTCTGGAAAACAGCATTTTCATAGTTGCAAACAAATAAATTACTTTTCTGAAGTTCGATACCAATGTTCCGCGAACACTCTCAAAAATTACTGATTCTGTTTTCACTAATCGGTTAACAAGGCAATTGCATTAGAAAACGAAGTGCTGTACTACTATTATTTGCTAGATTCGGGAATGGAAGATCGTGCATCGTCGCAGGCTCGAAATATGCTGTGGCATTCGCCTGGAAGTGAACATGGAAACTTCGGAATTTAGCGGGTAGACCAGTCAAATCTATTAACTCGACACCGACATGACCCACAAATTCATTCATGTTCAATACATGAAGTTAATTTCAGGCACCCGCTCGGGATCGTATCCGCAATTGCTCAGTAAAGGGCACTCGATGACCTTCACTATTGGTTCCATTTCTCGTATCGTTGTAAATCACTTTACACGAGAAGGTTCTTGGTAGGGCGAAAAAAAATTCGAATACAAAGATACTAAGCGCTCATTTATGTACGTGCGACCAGTCTGTATTATATATTCATGTTTTATGTGTTCGAATCTTCATCACTAATCACTTCCTTGTCCATACTCTAATTACAAGTTTTCCGAATAAGTAGTGACTAAATTCCATGGTGGTAGCTGATATGTTGTGGTAATCCATTATGTGAATACAGAATTAAGGAGGTATCAACCACATAGTGTATTTCAATGTAAATTTTAATACGAAAACACAGTCATTCACATGTTTTGGGACTATACTTCATCCCACCATCGATGGCTCCATATTGTGTTACAGAATACTGTTAGAGTATTCTAAACAACAATCAATATGGTGCCGGCTTAAAACCTACGTGGTCCACGATTCTGTTAGCCACATATGATGGTATAAAGAAGACCCAAAACACGTGTATGGATGTGTTTTCTTATTAAAATTTATGTTTTATATTACTTTTTGGTTGATACCTCCGCAATCCTGTATTAGCAGCTATATTACGAACTAATTTAACAATCCTACGTACCTACAACAACGCACCATTCTCGCTACTGTTTACGGCAGCGACGATGTGTCCTTCCCTTCCGTTTATAGGAGAGTCAAATTAAAGCGACATTAATTTTTTTGCATAACAAAATATTAAAAGTGCACCAAGTAATGTTGAATTTAATTTCAATTTTTTTAAAGTGTCTATGCTGACCTTTACAAACCATGCTTATGGTAGCAACGATGTGTCTTTCCCATCTAAACAACCTCCACAGCCTGGGCGAGGGCGATCAGTCAGCGTGCATGGGGTTTAAGACGGCAGCGAGCGCGACAGTCGGCGGCGGCCTATAGGGGAAATAATTAGCAACAAAATCATGACAATGTAACAAATAATCCAGGTAATTATTTTTTATTTATTTCTATACTTTCTTGGTTTTGTTTTCATTGCTTGATGTCGAGCTAGCCGAATGTTTATTGCAGTGTCCAAAAAGAAGCGTCATTTTTTTTTGTGTAACAAAAAAGCGAGAAATTACAGTTTTATTTTAATATTTTTGAAATTTTCGCTTTGCTGATTTTACGGGCCTTACGTATGGTAGCGACGATGTGTTCTTCCCTTCAAACCACCTCCAGAGATTGAGCGAGGTCTATCAGTCAGCGCGCAGGAGGTTTAAGTCGGCGGCGGTGGCGGAAGCGGAGGCGACGGCGGAGGCGGCGGCGGAGGCGGCGGCGGAAGCGGCGACGGAGGCGGAGGCGGTAGAAGTGGCGGAGGCGGCAGAAGTAGCGGCTGGACGGCGGCGGCGGCGACGGAGGCAGCGGCGGCGACGGAGGCAGCGGCGGAGGTGGCGGTGGCGGAGGCGATGGCGGAGGCGGCGGCGGAGATGGCGGAGGAGGCGGAGGCGGCGACGGAGGCGGCGGAGGCGGCGGTGGCGGCGGAGGCGGCGGTGGCGGCGGAGGCGGCGGAGGCGGCGGAGACGACGGAGATGGCGGAGATGGCGGAGACGACGGAGACGGTGGCGGAGGCGGAGGCGGCGGTGACGGAGGCAGCGGCGGCAGCGGCGGCGTAGGAGGCGGCGTAGGAGGCGGCGGCGGAGGCGGCACGGCGTTTTTGAGGGAGGGCGCCGCATTGTCCGAGTTTACGGCGCGCGATAGCGGCGCCGCGCGCGGCACCGTAAAGCGGCCCGCGATAAGCCCAGGGCGCCTGATAACCATCGGGGAGACGGATTTATCGGCGCCGCGACGCGAGGAGGCAGATGCTGCGCTGGACGAAAATGGGCCACGACGCGAGACGCCGCCGGGGGGAAGATGTGCGCGAGATTTGGGTGACGTGAAGAACGCGAGATAGCGGCTGCTAGGACGGTGATGCTTGGCTAGGAAGCTATAGAATATGATGAAGGGAAGGTTGGTTATAGGACAGAGTTGTCAGAGTCAAGACACAAAGTAACTTATATTAAGTTATGTACCGCACTTTTTTAAAACATAAGTTCAAATCTTTAAAAAGGAATAGGTTAGATAAACGAATAGTTTTATGGAGTCGAGTTTCTGTTAGAGTGCTGGAATGGTTGCTGCATTGATGGTGTTGCAAATAATTAGTTTGACAATGTACTTGTTAGTGATTGAGTAATAATCTATAGTACAAGAAGATCAAAAGTTCGCATATATGGAACTCACACTTTTTCGGAACCAAAGGAAAATATTTATGAAGAGATTCATCAACACCTGAAGAGATGAGTAACAGGCTTCAAAAAGTTCTGAATTGGGCGTTATGTACCCAAAAATGTTATCTTGTGAAAAGTGCCTCTGTATATTATGTTCTATATCAATCATCCAATACCTTTGTTAGCAGTGCTGATTTGTTCTGATTCTACGAAATTTGAAAGTAATAGTGTAGTAGAAAAAATGGCGTGTTCGATATCTTTCGGCATGATGAGAGATGCGAGTGCAGAAAAAGAAACGACGTGCGTCAAAGCAGTTTCAACGAAAATGAAAACCAGAAGAACTTAGAATGTTCTGAGGGTTAAGTGGGACTGGCCAAGGCGAAGGTCGGGTTCGTAATCGAGCAATTATAAGGCACGTGTGACTTGGTTGGTGTAACATGCAGTGTATCGGACTGTTAATCCAACGTTCGCGGGTTCAAACCTTATGAAAACCAAAGATATTTATGGGCGAAATATCCGTCATAGGCCTTCCTTCGAAATCTAAGTAAAACCGACCGTTCCTTGTTCTAAATTGATTGCATGTAAAAGATCCTTAAGCATAAAAGAAGCCTCTGAGCTAACTTTAATTCACCTATATTTTCGTCCGAGTGGTACGTTTCTTCGCTACTAGATAGCACCGCGAAATTTACGAGGTCAGATGGAAAGGCCAGCCTGAGTATCTCTATGGGAATTAAAGCTTTATTGAACTGAATTGAAGGTTGAGAACTGTCCGGGGGCAACAACGGGTCGGCAAGAGGGGTGATATCTCTCCGAGCTCTCCGACGCCATTACAGGCGCGTCGGGTTGGTTGGTTGGTTGTTAGTGATTCCGAGCGCGTTCACTACTGAAGTCGTTATTCCTGTAAGTGTAGTGCAGGTTTTCCTCTGGCAGTGACGGTAATCTTCCCCCGCTGCATAGCGAGATTCGGCACCGACCTACCGTCGCCTAGCGGGTTTTCCCCTTCCAGCGATCTCCCATCAGCGGGGCGCCTCGGATCAAGGTCGTGACTGGTCTCCCGGTACGTGTGGTAGTGTATTGCATGTAAGTGTATGTGTGTGAGGATGCGGGTAAATAATTGGGGTAAGACATGTCGGGAGATATGGTAAGTGTAAGTGTAAGTGTAAGTGTAAGGGGTGAGGATAGGACAAGGAAAGGGACGGAATGATCGCGCGCGGTTCGTGGCCCGTTTGTTAGGGTACTGGTCCGGCATATGTTTGAATTAACAGAGTAAAGTGCACTACAAACTTCTGCAGTTATTGCGATTACTACTGTCAGTAACTTTAACAATAAGTTTTTTTTGTTAGTGAAGAGTGTTCGTACATCCGGTCTTTTTTTTATTTAGAAAAGTATGTCAAAGTAAGTATTGATAGAAATCTGTTTTTTGCATTTATAACTTCGTCACAAATGTTTCATTCAAGACACATCCGCCTCAAAAAGACATAATATAGAACAAAAAGAAAACATTTTCTCCATAAGATTAATAATAAATTGTATTAATAAATCTGTTATTTATTTACTTATCTGAATATAGTTGACAGCGAAATACGTTGGAAAAGTGAACGAATAAAATATCTTGGAGCATTTGGCTGACGCATCGGACACAACCATGACGCCGCGCCGAGCCTGCGAGCACGCAGAAGTTGGCAATGTCGTCTGGAGGTGACGCGCAGGTCTTCTCCAACTCAGTGGCTGCAGCCCCAGCCACGTGGGCGCTTTCATGAACTCGATTACTTCGACGTCCGCGGCCCTCGTGCCGTTGAGGCCCATCGACCACGCAAGATCGCGCGGCTCTATTGAACGCACCTTCCTAATGATTACTGCCACATCTTCTGCTTCATTGTACGTCAGTAGCACTGAAATTGTCGAGATGGTAAATGAATTGATTTTTCGTGATGTGTGTATAAATTGTGTACAGTGAAATATTGAGAACTTAAATCCCAATTATATAAATTCCTTCAAATTTGAATAAAGGCTTTAAAATTATTCTGATAGATGATATTCCAGCCTTTTTAAAATGTAAATGTAAGGAAGTGATAGACGTAAGATAGCAAGATACAGGTTAGGTAATGAAATGAGGGCGAGTAAATATTAGTTGAATATTGAGGAAAAATATGTAGGATCTGTGAGATGGAAGAGAAAGATTGGGAACATATTTTAGAGAGATGTCTGGATGTGGACTAGATGGAATTTTCAGGATACGGTGAGGTGGTTATTAGAGGACAAAGGGGAAAGGATCAGTGTGTTTGATAAATGTAGGGAAGGGCTCAGTAAGTAGCGTATTATTATATTCTTAGCACGTGTTGTGTGTATTGTGTGTATGTATATCGTTATTCAACTGTTATATTTACAAAGTTGTGAATCAAAACTGATTCATTCAATAATTTAAATTCCTGATAATTTCGATTTCATCTTTCTCTTCCTGTTTTATAAGAGATTCAGTTTCACGGATCTCCGTGCGTCGAAATATTCAATAACTTGACGAGATTGCAAGATATCATGTGGGAAGGGAATTTTTTTGGAAATCATTTAAGTGCCGATATATAATAACATCAAGATAGAAAATGATGTTTTTTAAAGCATAATAAGTTTATTTAATTTAAATCTAAAGTTAAAAAATATCACCTCCACAGAACTCGATTTTAATACAGAACTCTACTGTTATATCATCTAAAGGAAGAAAAATGTGAATTAATAGGAAACACTTAAACATTTTCTTAGTGATTTATAGAGAATAAGTTTGTGTGACGTGGAAAAAATTGTTTTTAAACTTAATTTTGTTTTATATCTAATCAATGTTTTCAATTTATTTTATTTTCCGTTTCCTGTATCTTGTATTACAAGCGTAGGATTCCGGATTATTTTCAATATGCTGAGAGTGAGATTCATCTCTTATAATATATTTATATTTGGATGTTTTAATATTCATTTATCTGTGAAATAGGGTCTGAATAGGCCAACAAGGTTTCACGAAACGTAAGGAAAAATTAAAATATTTTAAAGCTTAGAATTTTGAAATGGATCTATAAGATCATTCATCATTCAAAGTATTGATTTCTTCAAAATTGGTACAATAAATGTGGAATTCCTACTAAAATTGGCAATCCTAGTACGTTGTTTCTATTTCTATCGTTTTACATGTTTTCATATACCATGCCCCTGTTTAGTAAATGGCATTATTTCGAAGTTCACTTAGTCCACTACAGGGAGTCAAATCTCTGGTTATCCTCATATTACAGATATCTCACTTCGCAAATAACCACATTTAAAACGAATCTTTGTTGGACTACAAACCCTCAATCGATGTTAATTGTCCGCCACCCATTTTATCTTTCTGTGTCTAATTTTACGACATTATTCGCTAATAAAGGAGTTAAGACAATTTTAGTAAAAAAATACAAAACAGAACTTTAAAATAAAATTTGGAAGTTAAATTAATATCGTTAAAAATATTCCGAAAGAGAGATTTTCCACATCCACCTCGTCTGACGCTCTTAAGAATACTTGAATCGGAGAAAACAAAACGTTCGACGTCCAGGAGATTCAATTTGTGAAGAGCAAGCAAAAGGGTTACAATTTCCGGGCATCTATCATTTTTTCTTAACATTAATAGCTGAAGGACACCTTACAGACTTCACAGAGTTCACAGGCAACGAACTATTATGCACAGAAAGTTGAATTTATATTTTAAGGACAGCTTACCACTGTTAACTCCAAACTGGTAAAATGTGACACCGAACCTTTTTGTTTACACCGCAATTCACTTGCAATTATAATCGTTGGAGCAACGGCTTCTACATTCGGAATATTATTTCTGTTTGGTTTCATAGTGCATCAAGCCCACTTCATTTGATATTCAGACTAAAGGTGAGCAAATGGCACACATTAATCATAGCAATATTTCTGGTAGCATAGTTCAACCACCCAGGCTAATTGCTCCATCAGAAAGTGTTATTCAAAATAGCGGTTTGAAACCAGTTCGATTCGAAGCCCTCCAAGTCTACTGTAATGGAAATGTTTACATTAATAATTAAAGTTAATAAATAATGAATATCGTTTTGGCGGAGTCACCTTACAAACGCATCCATTACGTATTCGACATCCATATTTCATCCCATCAATCAAAATTACCTGCCCTACGCCCGAGGCTGGACGATATTGTTACGTTGTGGAGCACATTTAATTAACAATGAAACAAAGCGCGGAACGGATCACGTTTCTTGTTTTCGCTGTCGCAGCAAATGAAATCACGCGTGATGCGAAATAATAATTTTGTGTTGGTGTATACAATACGCTGGCGTATGGATTTAATGATTATAGGCAAAACCTGACATTTATGCGAGGAACGAATATTGTTTGCTTCTGAAATACGTCTCGTTTCAGTGGGTACAGGCTTGTGAACAAAATGGATGATAGTAAAATCATAATTATATATCTGCGCTTCATAATTTTGCATTTTTTCGGCTCTGTCATTGTTCTTTTCACATCTGTGATAAGCGAACTACTGGATGACGTTTATTTAATACATACGAACATTAAAGAAAGTACAGTTTAATTCAACAATTACGGATATTATAACATTATATTTTCTAGTAAAATAATACTCTTATGAGCTACCTTTAAGAAAACGTAAGTAGCAATATAGATCTTTTGTAACTGTTTCCAACGTACTTGTAGAATGATGATTGGAAATCAATGTTTAGAATTAGACCAAACTTCAGAGATTCATTTTTCGATCTTTGTTAAGTGCACATATGTTTGAGCTTGTATTTCTACCTGCCCGTAGAGTAAAAACTATTTAACTCACATTAATCAATATATGATCGCTGTCATGATAAGTAATATCAGTACACATTTGCAGAACAAAGTGACGACACAAAAGAATACGGAAAGCTTGAAAATCCCTAAATCAAAGATACTGAAATCGTGCAAATATCCTTGCATATGAAGTATGAGTAAGTGGTACACATTTAAATTAATCATTGAACCGGCGCAGTAGAATAATTCCTTCAAGTGCAATATCACTGGTCGTGGTTGCCGCACACGCCCCCGCCGCCGCCCCGGCTCTCGTCGCCGCCACGCTGCTCTAATGACGGCTCCGTCGTTAGCCGCGCTAAGAGGCGCGGCCAATCACGGCGTGTCTCGCCGCTCTCTTTTAATTGGCCGTAATGTCTAATTAGAAACGAGAGCCGAGCGGAGCCGCCCTCGCCGCCGCCGCCGCCGTCAGCGCCGAGTTGTCATTATTAGAGGGGGTGGGGCCTGGGGAGAGGCCGGTCAGGCGGACGGGGCTTTAGGTGGACAGGCTGGGTGGGCGGGGGAGAGGCGGTCAGGCGGGATGGTAGGGTCGGGCAGGCGGGTGGCGGCGGGCGGGCAGGGCGCGGTGGGGTGGGAAGGGTGGGCGGGGTTGGTGGTAGGTGGTAGGTGCGGTAGGTAGGGTAGGGGGTGGGGCAGGGGGGGCCGGGTAGGTGGGCAGGCGGGCAGCCGTAAGGTGGGTGGGGCAAGGGCGGAGCTGGGCAGGGCGGAGCGGGCCGGCGGGGAGGCGGGGGAGCAGGACGCGCAGGGCGGGGCGGGTGGGCGGGGGAGCGCAGAGGAGCGAAGAGTAGACGTATGGGTGCCTGGCAGGAGACAAGGCGTCGGGGTGAAGGGGAGCGAGAGGGGAGGCGATGAGTCTGAACTGCTCTAATTAGCGCCCCGAAGGCCCCGCCCTCGTTGTCCTCGCCCCTTTCGCGCCATCCGCGTTCGCAGCCGGTGCTCGCGCCTCACCTCTCCGCGCAGCGTCGCTTAAGCGCCCCCGGGGCGATCGCCATGTGTGCGCCGGGGCGCGAGCCCAACGACCTGCAGGGAAGCAGTTCAAGGCGCAACCGCTCGCATTGGGGTAGACACCCGTTCCGGACTGTTCCGTGGAGCTCCCACTTTTAAAGAAAAGCCTGGAGTCTCTCTCTACAGAAAATGATTAATAATAATAATACAATAATAATAATAACATAATAATAATAACATAAAAAATTAATAAATAATAATAATAAAATAATAATAATAATAATAATAATAATAATAATAAATAATAATATAATAATAAGTAATATAATAATAATAATAATATTTTGCTTCTCAGAGACCACTGGACGCAGGCAGGCACGCAGAAGGATGAAGTGACATAGACAATAATACCTTCATATGAGTTGAATACTAGCACCATTACCAAAATGGAGACTGACATACGGCCTACGACAAAAGTTACACTCAAAGGATTTCTTCCCGTTTCCCTGATCTGAAGTTAGTGAGGCAAAGAATAGAGGACCAGCGTCGAAGCAATGTCAGAAAAATCTCCTCTCATGAACCATTTGGAAGCAAATCAAGGAGAAGTGAGAAACATGCTAACTCCTCAGAACCTAGGTAATCTAGGCAGTGGCAGATATCAGCTGTGCAAACTCAGGAGACAAGGGACAAGCATGTCAGAAAGTATGGATAGATAAGAGGTAGAAAGAAGGGTTGAAAATTCACAATGAATTTGCAGTCGCACTTGCGGGAATTTGAAGAACTACCCACTGAACCCGCTATTCATCCGAGACAAAATTGCTCGAAGAAATTAGAAGAGCAATCAGCGTCTTGAATGAGAAGTACTGCCACAACAAAACATCTCCAACAAAGACCATCTTTCGAAGAAGTATCACACGCAATTTATTGTGTGCTGCGGTTGGTGGCTTCAAGATTAACGTTCTCAACTTTTTCACGCCGCGTTAGCAACTTCCCACAATTGATCGAAGTGAAAAAGAATGCACCGTGGGAAAGACGGCTGGTGAATCGTATAGAAAGCACTTAGGAGAGATATTGGGACTCACGCAAATTTTAAAAAGGAAATACTTCAGAAAAAACTGAGACGAAAGGTGATTAGACATCCTCATCAATACAAAAATTCATACGGAAGACAAGCCTTGAATGTCAACAATAACAGAGAACATCTTGACACCCTACTGCAAAAAAGCCTTTTGCGGTTAACAAACGCCTTCGACGCTACAGCGAATTGCCACTAGCGAGGAAGCCAGAGATTCTCTTTTTAAGCAGAAACCAGAAAGCATTCTACAGAATATGTCAAGAGGGCAGAAGGCTGTGTAAATGATATGAAGAGTCAAGCTTCCTCAAAGGCACAGAATAGAGATTTTTGGAAGCCTATCTGGTCATCTGCTGTGTCCCACAACCAGATTATGACGTGGATGAGATGGAATATGACAGACACGCGAGATAGTCCGCGTCTAATGTGTGAACCAAATCCTCACGTGGAATTGTCCAAGCAGCTTTGAGCAGAGCGACATAACCGGAAGCACCGAGGCCCAGTGATGGCCTCCACAATTATGGCTAAAAAATTTACCAGCACTCACCATCAGTATAGCTGAATATGAAATTCAATATTTTCTTCACACATCCAGAAAATCTGACCCATTCCTCACTGAAGGTAGAAACATTTTTGTTACCAAAGGAGGGGTGAACACTAAAGACGCCTCGAATACAGCGCCTATTAACCTGCCTTCAAACTTTTTACAAACTCATAAACATCTTGTGTCGCAAATGATGAGCACACTTGAGGAACAGAACATGCTTATCGAATGATACAGGAAAGGATGTAGACCTGGATCTGCAGGGATGCAAGAGGCAAACTCATTATAGAACTCTGTAATTATGGGCAAGTGCTTATGAAAAACAA
Organism: Gryllus bimaculatus; assembly: GCA_017312745.1. Lineage (NCBI taxonomy): Eukaryota > Metazoa > Arthropoda > Insecta > Orthoptera > Gryllidae > Gryllus > Gryllus bimaculatus. Next base: position 515,191 of record BOPP01000085.1, on the reverse strand, counting down.
AAAGAAACTTGTACGCATGCTACATAGATTACGCTGAAAGCATTCGACCTTCGTGCCGCCATTCTTGGCTACGTTCAATGTTTGGATGTATCAAGGTCCCCCGTTTTATCCCAAAACTTCTGAAAACTGCGCGATGAGTCGATGGATACAAAACTGTATCTGTCTAATGAAAACAATCCGTCACACAGATACTATACAACGACTCGCCCGAGGATTTCCCAGGTGACTCTTTAAGCCCTTTATGTGTTCTGTTTTAGGCCTTGAAGTCCCTCTCTACTCACTTAATTCATCTAATTATGGAATCGCCTCTTAAAAGGGAACTCAACTCTTCTTGCAGTGTCTCAGACATCTCCGTTTACATGGATGACCTGAAGCTCTATGCAGACAGCTGAGAGTCTATGCGGGCAAACTAACTAAACGTGACGGAAGAAGTTCACTGACGACGATTAAGATGGGAACTTCGGTTTGGATAAGTGCAGGAGAGTGAATATCATTCGGGTCAATATGCAAGTGTATAAATTGGAAAACTATAAGAAACAAGATTACCTTCATGAAGCAGCATGAACTTAGCAAATACTTGGGTTTCGCAACAGTCCACTCCAATCAACCACAAGCCTGTACTAAGAATACTCCAAATGTGTGTGTAAACGATTTGCATGGGCGTCTTAGAAAAACTCACTCTCTGCTAGATACCTTGTGCAGGCATCAATTTCATTTGGTTATCCCAGTGCTGGACATACTCCTTTGCGTTATTAAATGGAGCAATACCGACCTCGACAACCTCCAAAGGACAATTCGAACCGCTAGACTCAACACCAAAAACATGCACGCCATTCAATTACTGAGGCGTTTTACCCTTCCCAAGGTCGCAAGGAGGGCGAGAGTATTGTAGATATCATAGAATCTACACAGCTCTCAAATTGCTTCACTCAGAAGGGATACTTGCTTGAACATTGTGGGAGAGTTCAGCAAGCATGACGTGCAGTTTGAGTAACTAATAGTCCTTCTGAAGCTGTGAAAAAAGCGTTGATCGCGCTGTTCAAAACAATATGAACGGAAGAGAAGATACCTTATGAAAATGCAAAGGCGACTGCTGGAAGGTCCCTCACCGAGCTGAGTAAACCAGAAGTTCGACATCTCTGCGGTCGCACGGCGATGCGCCAGCACGGGATTCTCTTTCCGAGACAAAGCCTTCATGATAGCTATCC
>BOPP01000085.1:497037-513958 GCA_017312745.1 Gryllus bimaculatus | reverse complement strand
ATAATAATAACCATCTCTGGGACGCCCATTGCCCGATTCTCTCTGATTATTTGAAGAATCGAGGAAGTATGAACAACGAAAACTACTCAGACAAGATTCAGAAGAAAGTCAAGCCCGTTTCCGGCATGACAACGCTCGTCTACCTACAGCGCACCTACTCTAGGAACGATAAGCGAAGTGCATTGGGAGATACTATCACATTCTTCTGACATTGGCTGGTCATTTTTATGTTTGCTTCGATTAAATAAGCTTTTCATGGCATCGACTCAAATACATCGAAGGGGCAAAAATTACGAGTATATAACTGACTTCGAGATCTAGCTAAACAGCTCCTCGCCGAGGGATAAAAAAACTGAGGGCATAAGAAGGAACAAGTGCAGACAAGTTGGAATCGATTACACAAAGTAACACAATCAATCACAAACAGAGTCGACTTAATTAAATATTTTTCGTGTACAGCGATTTGTCTGCTTAGTTTTTGAATAGCCTCTCGTTGAATCTGTGTTGATGAAATTTGAGGATAAGCTGTACATTTACAACTGATTTTTATTTACAAAAAATAATAAAATTGTAGTAGAGACTATGTTTGTTCCTACCTCACTCCTTAATTTCCAAATCCTACTAACTGCGAATGAAAGTACTGAAAATAATAGTAAATACTGATATATATGTTATGGAGCAAGCCAGACATTTTTTTGGAATTTTACGTACTACTTAAATGCTATCATCACACCGTATTGTCTTTAAGCGCTTCTCAATTTCTCCGAAAGTTACCTAACCCTCTAAAGGACTGTTAGGTAGCTGTATTACCATTTGAAGAAACTAAAGAATACGCACTGTAGATTCCAATATCATAATTTATTATATTAGTAACTACCACACCAAATATAATTTCATTAGTACCAACAAAATTTTTCAGGTATATACAAGCTTAGTTCAAGTAGAAACAATCTGACATTTTGCATCTGTCATTGAAGATTAATATTTTTTTTAAAGAAAATATTTATTAACTTGTCATATCCGGTTATGAAACCTTACACATAAACAGCTTATTCCAATACCTTTTAAGTTTGTATGATATTAAATAAATGTGTTTAAGAAAAACAAATCACTAGTAATTTTAAATCCAGGTTTCTAGTCATATTTGTTTCAACCACAGATTTTCAAAAGGCACAGTAGTTAAAGCTAACTAAATGTACCTAACGATTTCATCTTAATAAAAATATAAAGAAAAGTTTAAAAAATCAGTCAAGTCACGAATTTATGATGTGTTCATTTATTATATTTGCTTACTATGAATGTAGATGCTGGAATATCTATTTGTATTCCCTACAATTCCCTTGCAGATCACAGATATTTGCATTAAATCACAGCATTTAATAATTGAAAATATGATTTTGACTCGCAAATTGATGTAAAATGTTGGCACCGAATGGATTTAATTTTCTACATAGGCATTCCACAACTCGTATATTTGCCTGAAAATAATAATAAAAAAGGAGCTCTGCAGCAGATTTCAACTACATTAATTTACAGAAATGATTTCAGTGAACATAACGCAAGAGCTCTAATCATACCGAATTTTTTTTCTACAGGGAGAGGAATCAACTGATATGACATTGTGCATTTATTTAGTGCATGCAGACCACAGTAGGGTAGATAAAATGCTTGACGCAATGTGAAAGTTACCGTCTCGTGAGAGGCCGGATGTTATTACAAATGGCACCACCACGTTTTGTGAGTTGTCTCAGATCCTATCCGGTCGTTCATATGAAAGGAAGAGAGAGTAACCTCAAATATTATTCGAAGATATGTAGTCTTTGAATCTCCAGGAAAAAAAATCTTTAGTCCATAGTAGTATTTTTAACATGGAATATCTATCTACTACGTAAGAAATTTGGTTAAAAATACATTTAACATTTCGCCTGTTTGTTGTAAATGTGTTTGTTCCGCATTCACGACCAAACGCCCCAATCGATTTACTTCGTATTTGACATGAATGATCCTTATGAGGTTTTTTGTACTCTTTTTACACGAGGTTAACTGTTCAAAGAACTGCTAATACGGAACGACTTCATATTAATTCAAGAACATATATTTTCTTTGAATAGACGAACAATAATTTTTCCTTGATTTAATTAGAATAGGGCTTCGTTTTTTCCAGTTTCGTCCAAATCATTGGCGTAGAACAGCTTTCTATTATACTTCAATCAACATATTCACAAAAGTATGTTTTACTCGATTACAGCACAACATCAGCACAATCTCGCCTACATCAAATTAATAACATTAAATTTGAAAACAATTGTCAACATATGTCACCACAATAACATTTTTAGACCTACCACTATTTTATCAACTTATTCAATCCCTTTTTTGTTGACTGATCTTACTTTATAGTGAAAAAATAAATAAAATTTGTGAAAAAATTAAAGGTTTGGAGCAGAAATATGGTAAACCATGTCACAACAAGCAGTCCATTCTTGGTAATTATTAATGAATCTCGATTTTGGCCCAAGTGCTTCTCAACTCGATAGTGTTTAAGCCCTTTAAATATATGAACAATACATATATAGTAGCCAGATAAGCCACACTTTCACCACAATTGAGTTGTTAACGTTTATGAATAGCGGAAGGTGGCTTTGGCTGATGTTTCTTATTTGGTTCCTGCCCAAGCCCTTCGATTCTTCGGATGTCAAAATCGACCGCCCGTTTGTTTGTTTGTTTCCTAACCTGGTTACGGATTACCTACCGTTATGATGTGTGGGAGCAAACCGAGATCAAGGCCATTAGGGATTGTTCGTCGCATGCGGTGTCACAGTGTAACACAGAGGATACTCACACTACTGCTCGGGCCGAATGTGAGATGCCGATCGTGGCTTCCAACAGTGGGTCTAATTTGTCTAATGTCAAACTAACCTGTGCTATTCTTTTAATTCAAACCCAACTTTTTTTTATTTTTCGTAACGTATATATTATTCACGAATAATTGCATTTTGCGAAAGCTTTATCTTTATTGCTTTTTTATCACTTTTTTTATTTCTTCTAACTTTGTTTCCACGCAGTTGCGGTGTATGAATAGCCAGTTATGACCCGGTTGTTTAGGTTGGTCGTACTCACTCATAGCACTCCAGTACGGGTTGGGGGAGATCAAGGGGACGCCTACGATGATAATGATGACGATGATGATGTTAATGATGATGAAGGAAAGATCACGCGCTTTCTACGACTCGATAAATTGGGTTCTGCTCCGGCATTTGCCTGAAGGGAAACTAGGAAACCACAGGAACTACTTGATCAGAGCTATCGTCAACAAATTGAATTCCGGCAGGCGCCATCAACTCAACGATGTTGAACATATCAAGTAAATTTTCGACTACTTGCCGGCAACAAAATCGCGACCACTCTATCAGTGGTACGGTGTAGTCGAACGGCGATATATATTTACTCTTGCCGTAACAGGTGCTGATTATCATTTCAAATGTTGCAATGCCTGCTTTGAAACGTTCCTTATTTCATTTAGCAATAATTCCCACAAACGAATTGTTCCATCTCTTCCACCCTAATAATTCTTCTTCTCTTAACGTTGTAAAGAAATTGTTTGTTTTTTTCTTATACTCCCCCTTAGCTCTAGTCGATTCTAATAACATTCACCTGCCTTTTTCCTATATACAGTGGCGATACGAGGGAGAATGTCTCACAAACTCTGTTTAATATTTTCTAGTTGCAACAGTTTTATTTGAAAACCTTTCTATTAAATTTCATACGATGTTTCCATGGCTTGGAATTCAATTTCTTCCGCTTATAAATATTTTCTCGACATAATGTAATGTTATTTCGAGGTGAGAATTTTATGACTTCTTTAGATTCACGTAGATGATATGAACAGAAGCATTCATTTTTCTTTAAGGTATGAGATTTGTGATAATACTGGAGGTGAATGTGTGAATAGTTTTTCCAAGCGCATCAAGTGAAAAGACGTTAATCCCGTAAGTGTTGTAAACAGGGGAAAACGGTGTTTCTTTGCGCTGAGATCGGGCGTCGATCTACACGTTTGCGGCGGCGATGGTGTAACGGTTAGCGTACTGGACTGTTGTACCCAAGTTGGCGGTTTCAAACCCGATCGAAGCCGTGGATTTTTAAGGGCGAAAAAATCCTTCGTACGCCTTCCTTCAAAGGGGAACTAAAGCCGGCTGTCCTATGTTCGTAGATTTACTTGCATGTAAAAGATCCTCAAGCCTAAATGACGCCTCTGAGCTAAATTCAAATCACCTGTTTCTCGCCCAAGAAATACCTCCTTTCTCTGCTAGTTGGTGAAAGGAGCGTAGCGAAATTTGCGTGGTCAGACGGAAGAGCGGGCCTGATGGCCCGAGTCTCGCCACGTAAAATAAGGCAAATTCAATTCAATTCAATCTACGTCTTGTGGGGGCGAATTCTTCTCTGCTAGTGAGGCACCGCCCAACCCGGGACAAGATCTTGGCTTCTGACACATGTGGTAGTATATTGTATGCCACCATAAGTGTGTGTGTTTAAGGGGAGAGGATTGGACAAGGAAGAGGAAGGAAATATAACGTGCATTATGTACACGTTTGTTTGGGTACGGCTCCAGCACTTCCAGGTATTGATCGGGGAAGCCACAGAAGGAGCTCCAAATGTCAGGTGAAATCGACCCTTGTTTAAGTCGAAAATCCACCACTCCACCACTCCAGCACTCTTAATACTAGGAGCTCCCACTCAGCAATCACGAATTTTATCTATAAAACATCTCATCCGTGCGATAATAATATTGCAGTTCCTCCCCAAATCTCTAAAGGTATTTTGACAAAGCGTATTTCCTCAACAAATACGCAGTTGTGGCTTTGAGCGAGAGAGATATCCCTCTAATGTGTGAACCAAATCACACCGGAACTTGTCAAGCAGCTTTGGGAGCAAAGCACATAAACTGACAAGGCACAGCGTGATGCCTCACAATTATTGGCTCAAAAAAATTTTAACTCAGCACCACCATCATATAGTAATATAATCTAATATTTTCTTCACAATCCAGGAAATCACCCCACTCTCACTGAAAGAAGAACATTTTTGTTAAACAAAGGAGGGGTACACTAATAGACCCCTCGAAGTACATGGCCTATAACCTGTCCTTCAACTTTTAGCAACCATAACATCTTGTGTTTCGCAAATGATTGATGAACCTTGAGGAACAGAACATCTAGGCAAATGAATCAGGGAGATGTAGACCTGGAATTCTCAAGGGATGCATAGGAGCAACTCATTATAGACTCGTAATTATGGGGCCGTGCTTGAAAAAACAAAGAAACTTGTACGCATGCTACATAGACTTACGCTAAAAGCATTCGACATCGTGGCCCATTCTTGGCTAACTTCAATTTTGGATGTCAGGTTCACCCGTTTACTCGCAAAAACTTCCTGAAAACTCGCGATGAGTCGATGGAATCAAAACTGTATCTCTTAATGAAAACACGTCCACACAGATACTATACAACCGCCGAGGGATTTCCAGGGGTGACTCTTTAGCCCTTTATTGTTCTGTTTAGCTTGGAATCCCTCTACTCTACTTAATTCATCTAATTAAGAATCGCTCTAAAAAGGGGCTCAACTCTTCTTCGTGTCTCACATCTCCTTTACAATGGATGACCTGAAGCTCATGCAGACTGAGAGTCATATGCGCAACTCAATAAACGTGACGGAGAAGTTCACTGACGAATAAGATGAACATTCGGTTGATAAGTTGAGAGAGTGAAATCATCGGAGTCATATTGCATATTATAAATTTGGAAACTGATAATGAACCAAAGATTACCTTCATGGAACCCCATGAAACTACAAATACCTTGGTTTCCAACAGTCACTAAACGAATCAACACACACGTGACAAATATATAACAATTTGGTGTGTAAACGATTGCATGGGCTCTTAAAAACTCAACTCTCTGCTAGCAACCTTGTGCAAGGCCATCAATTTCTTTGTTATTACAGTGCTGACATACTCCTTGGCGTTATAAATGGAGCAATACCGACCTGACACCTCCTAAAGGACCAATTCCTGAAGCCGCTATGACTCAACAAACCGAAGAACATCATTTCCCCCCAAAATCCCAAAAAACCAAATAACTGGACCGTTTTTAACCCTTCCAAGGTCGCAAGACGGGCGAGGTATTGTAGATATCAAAATCTACCACAGCTCTCAAATTGCTTCACTTCAGAAGATACTTCTTGGAAACCTTGTGTGGAGCGTTCAGCCAGCAGTGAGTTGCCAGTTGATAACTATAGTCCCTCTGAACTTGAAAAAGCTTGATCCGCCTGTTTCAACCAATCATTGAAACAGGCAGAGAAGATAACCTTATCGAATAAGCAAAAGGCACTGCTGGAAGGTACCTTCTCCGAGCCTGAGTAAACCAGAAGTCGATCACTCTGCGTCGCACGCATTGGCTCCACACGGGGATCTCTTTCCCGGGAGACAGAAGCCTTCAATGATAGCTATCCAGGACCAAGTGGTACCAACATTGACCACAGAAAACACATTCTGAGAGATTCTACATTCATTCGGCTCGTGTAGAGAATGTGAGGCTGCAAGCGAAACTATCCAACACGTGACAAGTGGATGTAAGCACCACGCAAGGTGGAATACAAAAAGAGGCATGCGATGAGTGGCGAAGCAGGTACACAACCAATTACTGCGTTTGAGCAACGGGCTTACTCGCCACTTCCGTGCCGTATTATAAACTATGTGCCTCAGAATGTGCTGAAAGTAGTGAGCACACACTCTACTGGGATCGTTCCTATACACTGACAGACAAATGTCGCGGCAAATAGACCAGATATCACGTCACTTGATGAGAAACCCAACAGCAGTTTTTCCTTACGATATACTCAATACCAATACCACAACATATCGGTGGAAAATTCAAGAGAAGATCCAGCAAGTATACCACTCTCGCCTATGAAGTCGCAAACCAGTGGAACTTCAGTAAAGTGACGACTGTGCCTATATATATATATCAGCTACGGGGAGTGAATCCCGAAAATGACAACTTCGGGCCACTGGAGTGTCTCTCACTTGATACCAGGAATTCTATAACTATCATAAGTGGTAATTTTGATATACACTGCCGTATTGTCAGAAGCCACTGACCTTCAGTAAAGCAACCACACACCTGGTCATCATACTGGTGTGGTTGACATACACGACGCAGTAGATCTGTGAATAATGTAAGACAATAATAATAAACTCATCTCTGGGACGCCATTGCCCGTTCTCTCTGATTCTTTGAAGAACGAGAAGTATGAACAACGAAATACTACTGCAGACAAGATCAGAAGAAAGTCAAGCCGTTCCCGGCATGACAACGCTCGTCTAACCATACAGCGACCTACCTAGGAACGATAAGCGAAGTGCATTGGGAGATATATCCCACATTCATCTGACATTGGCTGGTCATTTTTATGTTTGCTTCGACTAAATAAGCTTTTCAATGCGCTTCGACTCAAACCATCGAAGGGCAAAAACTTACGAAGTATATAACGATGTCGAGAATCTGACTAAACGCTCCTCGCCAGAGGGGATAGAAAAAACTGAGGGCAAAGAAGGAACAAGTGCAGACAAGTTTGGAATCGATTACACAACGTAACACAATCAATCCCAACAGAGCGACTTTAATTAAATATTTTTTCGTGTACAGCGATTTGTCTGCTTAGTTTTTGAATAGCCCTCTCGTTGATCTGTGTTGATGAATTTTGAGGAAAGCTGTACTTTACAACTTGTTTTTATTTAAACAAAATAATAAAATTGTAGTACGAGACTAGTTTGTCCTACCTCACTCCTTATTTCCAAATCCACTAACTGCGAATGAAGTAATGGAAAATAATAGAAATACTGATTAATATGTTATGGAGCAAGCCAGGACATTTTTTGGACATTTTACGTACTACTTAAATGCTATAATCACACCGTATTGTCTTTAAGCGCTTCTCGAATTTCTCCGAAAGTTACCATAACCTCTAAAGGACTTGTTAGGTAGCGTATTACCATTTGAAGAATACTAGAAGAATACGCCACTGTAGATTCCACTATCATAATAATATTATATTAGTTATCTACCACACCAAATACTCTTTTCAATAGTACCAAACAATTTTTCAGGTAACAGAACAAACCTTATGTTCAAGTAGAAACACACCTGACATTTGCATCTGTCATTGAAGATAATATTTTTTTAGAAGAAAAGATTCATTAACTTTGTCATATCCGGTTATGAATCTTACTCATAAACAGCTAATTCCAATACCTTTTAAGTTTGTATGATATAATAAAGTGTTTAGAAAAAAATACAAGATTTTAAATCCAAGTATCTAGTCATATTTTGTTTTCAAACCACAGACTTTCGAAAGGCAACAGTAGTTAAAGCTAACTAAGTGTATATAACGATCTTCATCTTAATAAAAATAAAAGAAAAGTTAAAAAATATAGTGAAGTCAGATTTATTATGTTCATTATATCTTTGCTTACTACTGAATGTAGATGCTGGATATTATTGTATCCCTATCAATTCTCTTGCAGATCACAGATATTTGCATAATAATCACAGCATTTATAATTGAGAAATATGGATTTTGAACTCGCAAATTGATGTAAAAATGTTGGCAACCGAATGGATTTAATTTTTCTACATAGGCATTCCACAACTCTCTCGTATATTTCCTGAAAATAATCAATAAAAAAGGAGCTCTGCAGCAGATTTCAACCTACATTATTACAAGAAATGATTTCAGTGAACATACGCAAGAGCTCTATATCCGGAATTTTTTTCTTATAGGGAAAGAATCAACTGATATGACATTGTGAATGGGATATGATTCGCCGAGGACTCCTCGAATGGGTTTGCTAACAGGTCTATCGAGAAGTTTGCGCCAGGAAATGGTGTGGAATGAAGATGGCACATCGTAATTAAACAACCGGGGGTTTTTTTTTTTTAACGGTCGTGCCGCGGGGTGCTCACCAGGCCCAGCTAGAGGCACTTCAATCCTTAGCGTAGAAGCGCCCCCACCCTTCCACCCTCACTCTACACCTCCCCGACACAACAATCTTTCGTGATTTTTTCCGAAACTCTCCTTTCTTCTTCTTCTCGAAGCATATGGCCTCTACAATCCTCTGTAAATGTCCTACTTCCTTCCTGCCACATCCGTAAACGCTGTTACCTTGGGTGGCCGGACCTCTCCCCGACCGTGCAAGTCGTCTGGCACTATAAATGAGCCTAATCCTCGCTCCTCTCTCTGCACGTTGCACACCTTACAACCCAGTCTCTGCCTGCATTTCGACGAAGTAACGGAAAATAATTCTAACACCGTTTTCATGCACTTCATAAGCGAAACCTGGTTGAAGCATGTCTCTCATTCCGCGCTATGGTAGCAAGTATCAGGGTACCGCCTAATAAGAGCCGATCGGAAGGCCAGCGCGCCTCACACGGTGGAGGCTGTCGGTATATACATTCGCGAAGATCTTTTAGGCATAACTTTTACTCTCCTTCACAAATTACGGATTGCCTGCGGTCTGAGAATATCTTTTTATCGAAGTTGGACTTTTGGGGGAAAAATGTCTCTTGCTGTAATATATTTACCTTCCAAGACAGGCAGCAATGATATGCTGGAGACGAAACCATTGCTCTGCGATATAATCCTATGAACTACGTATGTACATGGGTGACTTTAATCATAACTTTTAAAATCTTCCTTGCCTTTGCAGAGCTATTTTACGCGGTTTTTCCACAGCAGTGCCTCGAAAAATTTTCCCTCTAGCACCAACACACCACTCAAAGAACACAGTAAACTGCGATCGATCATATTATAGTGGTCTCAATGTAAACAAAGTTCGAAAACACGCGACAATTTCCAGTCTGGTTTCAAAACACGAACCTAATTTACCTTGTTTACAACCTGAAGTGCCTAAATACTCACCTCACATAATCAAACACCGCGATTTTACAAAATTTGATAAGCAAGCCATTTATTATAGATGGATTGGCGCTTCCATGGCGCCTTGTACAAAAGAAAAATTGCCTGGATGATAAAGTAAATATTTTCACTAACTTAATAACACAGCTCTACTGACGGCAGGCGCCTTTAAAAAATTTCGCGTGTAAACTCGTCCTCCTGCACCATGGTTAAGCTGCTGAAATTCGAAATTTCATGAAGATCGCTGATGCAGCGAAATGCAATTTTTCCGGAAAACCTAAATGCGAGCTACTTAAAAAACAGTACAAAATGCTCAGTAAATTTAGTTACGCATAAATCGTCAACGGGCTAAACTAAAATATTATCCACAACCACCTCGGCAAGAAACAGCGACTCGAGCACGATCTGGAAAAATTGAAAACTCTAGGAATTAGGCACCTAAGGTCTCCCCATTGAAGCGAATATACCTTAGAATCACTAAATCACAGTTTCTTAACAGCGTTCCTTCATGTACAGTAACTTGAATAAAAGCAATCTCTTTTGTTTATCCCAAACCAGAAATAAATCCAAGCGATTAAATTTTTCTTTTCTTCGTTGAACATCAGGACATAATCAAAAATCGTTGAAAGTCTCAAATAAAATGCTTCAGGGTTTCCGATGGTAATAAATTCCAAGCTGCCCTAAAAATAGCTTAGATGTACGTAACCCAATTAATCACCGAAATCGTAAAATTTCTCACTAATGAGCGGGCAATATCCCTTATCCTGGAAGAGCTGCGCTCGGTGCATCCGTATTCTAAACAAACATCAACCACAAAACCTCTTGAAATACCGCCCAATTAGCATCCTCTCAACTATCTCTAAAGTACTCGAAAAGTCGTCCCGGAAGCAAACTGAACAGTATTCTTCGAACAAATCACTTTAAACGATCAGCAATCAGGTTTTCCGTTCCGGCAGAAATACTGGAACCCGCATACCAAACGTCATTGAAGACCGCTGAGAACAGCAATAGAATTACAGTTAATATAACTATTGCTTGGTTCTTCTGTATTTCGCAAAGCTCGATTCAGTAGACTCACGACATCCTGCTTCGCCAAACGAAAGATCATGGGATTTGCACAGCCCCACGTGTAAATGGTTCTTAATTATTTTAACTCCGAAACCAAAGAGTGGTGTCCGGTAACCGTAGCTCAAGTACTGAGAGCTTAAGCCGCGGAGTTGCTCAAGGCCTGTTGTTAGGGGCACTGGCCTTCTTAATCTGTACAATGACGTGGGGAATTGCAACTTAAATATTGCAGTCATCAAAATGTAATGCGGATGAGTCTCCAGATATATCTAGTGGTCACCCGCTCACCTCGTTCACTTCGTACACAAATATTAATGAACGATTTATAAGCGGTAAACAACTGGGCAGCGGTCTTTAGGTTACAATTAAACCCAAACCAAATCACAGTGCATGGTTCACTCAAGCTCGAAATGCACTATGAATAAATCTTTTCTTCTCCTTTGCCTAATATTTATATAAATGACACCATTTTACCTTGTGTTCTGAAGTCAGAATAGGTGAGTTATCGACAACCACTCTCAGCTGGAACTCGCACGTAGATTCAACGCCGAAAGTTTTTTGCTTCAATGCACTCACTGAAACGCCCTGCGAGCACTTTTACCAAAGGTAGCACACGTGAGATCTCATCAAATCACCTTATCATCGCCACTTCGATCTATTGCGACTTTCTTCTGACGCAACCATGACATTCAAATTACAACGTAAACTTCAAGTAGCCCAGAACGATGCGTACGTTTTTATTTTTGATCTAAGAAAATACAGACCATGTAATCCGAATTTTTCGAGCAGAAATCTGTAATGCTTTACTCTAGACAAAGACCCCGGTTACTCCAGCTATTACTTTCTTCTTTATAAATTTTAAAACCGGTTCTCCATGCACCACCTCTAAGTAACTTCAATCCTCTGAAACTAATCGAGCTCGTGAATCAGCCCTGCTTCGTGTACGACGTTCACACACGATTCATTCGTAAATCTATTAGCATTACAGCTAATCCGAGCACTGGAAATAAATTACCATCGAGACTAAAACATTTAATACTTTCGGTCAAATCAAAAAGAGCTGATTAAGACCATCATGGGTAGGAATAACGGCATCTAGATACGGCGTTAACACGTCTTTTTCAATCTTTAGATTCTCCCCTTCCAATCGCCGAACACCTGCCCCGTTTACCCACCCTTATTTCCCCCCTTTATTCTCCAATATTCTGACCCCATTTATCCTCATTGCTCTATCCTCATCTTCCCATTTCCTCTCACACCTAAATTATTAGCATTATTATTTTTCTGTGTACCTAATAAAATTGTTAATAAATATCAAAAATATTAGTGACGTTCCAGAAATAAAATATACTTGTAGCTATCTTTGTACCATCATCAGGACATTCCACTACATATATTGGCATACAACAAAATAGATGTTAAGATACCCGCACTCTTTGTATTGGTTCCTTATTACTGCCAGTATTGTGTTTAAAATTACTAGTTGTATTAGCTTATTAGTGTATTGTGCTTCTCCTGGTGTAAAATTATTGATATATTTATGTAAGTGCTACTTGTAATATAAACGTAGCTTTCTGTAACGCTCCCCAAATAACTTTTTCGGCCTACTTCTTCTCGTCCTTTTCTTTCGCTTTTTTCTTTTTCCCTCTCCGTCACAAATTTTATCATTTATAACTTTTTTGACCTCCCTATACTCTTTTTCTTTTGCTCTTTTAACCGAAACTCCCTCTTCACTACTCAGTTAACATATCAGTCCTATTTACTGTTCGGCCCTAAGCTGCCATTCTGATTGATGTTTTTCTGGGTTTACTCAATCGCTTAAGGCCGTATGCCGGGATGGTCCCTAAGATTTTGTTCCTCCCAACGTAAAAATGTACGCTGCCCTCTGAGCCTCTTAACATGTTACTATTCTAAATGTATGTAAATCTCCAGTGTTAGGCGGAAGAGCAGGCCCCTATGGCCTGAGACTCGCATTAATAAAAGACATTATTGATTATATTATTATTATTATAATTATTATAATTGATTTATTATTATTATTGTGCATTTATGCCAGTGCAGCAGACCACAGCAGGGTAGATCAAATGCTTGACCGCAAGTGAAAGTTACCCGTCTTCGTGAGAGCCGGATGTTATTTAACAAATGGCAAACACAGTTTTTGTGAGTTGTCTCAGATCCTATTTGGTCGGCATAGAAAGGAAGAGAGAGTAAACCTCAAATATTATTCGAGGATATGTAGTCTTTGAATTTCCAGAAAAAAAATCCTTTAGTCCATAGTAGTATTTTTAAACATGGAATATCTATCTACTACGTTAAGAAATTTGCGTTAACAAACTACATTTAGACATATTCGCTGTTTGTTTAAATGTGTTGTTCGCATTCACCTGACCAAAGCGCCCATGATTTACTTCGTATTTGACATGACATTGATCCTTATGAGGTTTTTGTACTCTTTTACACGAGTGTTATACCTGTTCAAAGAATGCTAATACGGAAGACTTCAATATTAATTCAAGAACATATATTTTCTTTGAATAGACGACAATTAATTTTTTCCCTTGATTTAATTAGAATAGGGCTTCTTTTTTTCAGTTTCGTCCAAATCATTGACGTGGAACAGCTTTTCTCTTATAACTTTCAATCAACATATTCACAAACGTATGTTTATTCGATTACAAGCACCATCAGCACAATCTCGCCTTGATCCTCGCCTACATCAATTAATAAATTAAATTTGAAAACAATTGTCACGATATGTCACCACAATACACATTTTTTAGACCTACCACTATTTTATTAACTTATTCCAATCCTTTTTTGTTGACTAATCTAACTTATAGGGAAAAAATAAATAAAATTTGTGAAAAAATTAAGGTTTGGAGCAGAAATAAGGTAAACCATGTCCCAACAAGCAAGTCCATTCTGGTAATTATTAATGAATTCTCGTTTGGGCTCAAGTGCTTCTCAAACTCGATTAGTGCTTAAGCCCTTTAAATATATGAACAAATACATATATAGTAGCAATAAGCCACATCTTTCACCACAATTGAGTTGTTAACGTTTATGAATTAGCGGAGGTGGTTTGGCTATGTTTTCTTATTTTGGTTCCTGCCCAAGCCCTTCGATTCTTCGGATGTTTTTCAAATCGACCGCCCGTTTGTTTGTTTGGTTCCTAACCTGTTTACGGGATTCACCTACCGTTATGATGTGTGGGAGCAAACCGAGGATCAAGGCCATTAGGGACTTGTTCGTCGCATGCGGTGTCCACAGTGTAACCAGAGGATACTCACACTACTGCTCGGTGCCGAATGTGAGATGCGATCGTGGCTTCCAACAGTGGGTCTCAATTTGCTAATGTCATAACATGTGCTATTTCTTTTAATTCAAACCAACTTTTTTTATTTCGTAACGTCATATATTTATTCCGATAATTGCATTCTTTCGAAAGCTTTTCTTATTGCTTTTTTTATCACTTTTTCCTATTTCTTCTAAGGACTTTGTTTCCACGCAGTTGCGGTGTAATGAATAGCCAGTTATGACCCGGTTGTTTAGGTTGGTCGTACTCACTCATATGCACTCCCGTAGGGTTTGGGGGAGATCAAGGGGACGCCTACGATGATATGATTGACGATGATGATGTTTCAATGATATGAGGAAAGATCACGCGCTTTCTACGATCTCGATAAATTGGGTTTGCTCCGGCATTTGCTGAAGGGAACTGGAAACCACAGGAACTACTTGATCAGAGCTATCGTCAACTAAATGTGAATTCGGCAGGCGCCATCAACTCAAACGATGTTTTGAACAATCAAGTAAAATTTCGAACTACTTGCGGCAACAAATTCGCGAACCACTCTACAGTGGTACGGTGTAGTCGAACGCGATATATATTTACTCTTGCGTAACAGGTGTGATTACATTTCAAATGTTGGCACTGCTGCTTGACAACGTTCTTATTTCATTTAGCATAATTCCAAACGAATTGTGTCCATCTCTTCCACCTAATAATTCTCTTCCTCTTAAGTGTAAAAGAAATTGTTTGTTTTTTTATACTCCCCTTAGCTCTAGATCGATTCTAATAACATTCCACACTGCCTTTTTCCTATATACAGTGGCGCTACGAGGAGAATGTCTCACAAAACTCTGTTTAATATTTTCTAGTTGCATACAGTTTTATTTGAAAACCTTTCATTAAATTTCATACGATGTTTTCCATGGCTTTGGAATTCAATTCTTCGCTTATAATATTTCTCGACATCAATGTAATGTTATGTCGAGGTGAGAATTTTAATGCAACTTTTCTTTGATTAAAAAGTAGATGATAGAACAGAAGCAATTAATTTTCTTTAAGGTATGAGATTGTGATAATACTGGAGGTGATGTGTGAATAGTTTTTCCAAGCGCATCAAGTGAAAAGACGTTAATCCCGTAAGTCGTTTGTAAACAAGGGAAAACGGTGGTTTTCTCTTTGCGCTGACGATCGGGCGTCGATCTAACGTTTGCGGCGGCGATGGTGTTAACGGTTAGCGACTGGACTGTTGCTACCCAAGTTGGCGGTTTCAAACCCGATCGAAGCCGTGGATTTTTAAGGGCGAAAAAGATCCTTCGTACCCTTCCTTCAAAGGGAACTAAAGCCGGCTGTCCTTATGTTCGGTAGAATTTACTTGCATGTAAAAGATCTCAATGCCTAAATCGACGCCTCTGAGCTAATCAAATCAACTGTTTCTCGCCCAAAAATACTCTTTCCTCTGCTAGTTGGTCGAAGGATCGTAGCGAAATTTGCGTGGTCAGAGCCGGAAGAGCGGGCCTGATGGCCCGAAGTCTCGCCACGTAAAATAAGGCAAATCAATTCAATTCAATCTATCGTCTTGTGGGGCGTAATTCTTCTCTGCTCGTGAGGCACTGCCCAACCCGGACAAGATCTTGGCTTTGACACAATGTGGTATTATATTGTATGCCCACCATCTATGTGTGTGTTTAAAGGGAGAGGATTGGACAAAGGAAGAGGAAAGGAAATATAACTGCATTAGTACACGTTTGTTTGGGTACCGGCTCCAGCACCTTCCAGGTATTGGATCGGCGGAACCACAGAAGGAGCTCCAAATGTCAGGTGAAATCGACCCTGTTTAAGTCGAAAATCCACCATCCAACTCCAGCACTCTAATACTAGGAGCTCCCACTCAGCATAACGAATTTTATCTATAAAACATTCACTCCGTGCGATAATAATATGCAGTTCTCCCCAAATCTCTAAAGGTATTTTGACAAAGCGTATTTCTTCAACAAATACGGGCAGTTGGTCGGCTTTGAGCTTAACCGTTTGGTCAATTTCAATCTTGCACTTGCTTTTCTACTCTGGGGGATTTTGGCCCTTTTCGATCAATGTGCGCGCCGTGACGAGGGAGGGGACAGGCAAGCGAGAGAGGGATGAGCGAGGGCGGGGGCGGGGGGCGGGGGCGGGGAAGAGAGACAGGTGCCCTGCCGGGCATGATAACACGCGCCTGCGACTAATTCGGCGTTGCGGGTCCGCCGCCACCTGGCACGCTCCCTAGCGGCCACTCGCCTCCGCTACACCACCACACATACACAACACACACTGAACGCTCACACAGCCACAGACACACTCACACTCCACACTCAACACTCACTACTCAACTCACACTCACACTACAGCTCAACTCACCTCACACTCACACTCACAACTCACACTCACAGCTAAACCACATCAACCACACACCGAAAAAACAAACACACACACCAAACACACCAAAACAAAACACACACACACCACACACACATGCATTGACGACACTACCATAGCGTTGCACACGCCCACTGCTCCGGCTTTCTCACGGCGCCGGTTCGGCCGCGGCCTCTAAACTGA
>BOPP01000085.1:462778-478083 GCA_017312745.1 Gryllus bimaculatus | reverse complement strand
TCAATCATAATCAACATTCAAAAACATCACTTACTCTACCCGACCATTACACACAACTACCACACCACTGACATCAGGTGCGTATCATTTCCATATCTTACCCTGCCGCTAATCTTATCGTAAGTCTATTCGTACCACAATTTCACTATTGTTTACACCAACGCTCTAGCTAGTCAAATTCTAAGCATAGTTGTGCACTAACGCCACTAGTCTTGCCACTAACGCCACTAGTCTGCCACTAACGCCACTAGTCTTGCCACTAACGCCACTAGTATGCATAATATTCATTCTCACCTACACCGTAATCATCCCAGCCCAGATGAGCGGAGGGAATTTCGCGTATTACTTCCTAGCACGAAGTAAGAAGAAGAAGAGGGGCGTGCGCCACATAGCAGGTGGCGCTAGAGGCGATTGGAAGGAGGCGGGGCGCGCGGCGCGCGGGAGGCCGATCAGGTGCGGAGAGAGGGTGAGCGCGGATCGACGATGGGGGCGAGGGCACTTCCGAATGCGGCCAATCCGCGCCCAGCAGTAAGATCCATCATTTAGTAGAGGGCGCTGCGCTAGGCAGTTTTTCACTTTTCGTGCTCAAAGCGGACGCACCGCGAATGCACGCGCGCGGTCCGCGCTTCCTCTGTTCGCCTTTGAAGCGGATCCTCGGAGAAATCGCATTTGTGAAGAGCGGTCGCTTAAAGATTAAATAAAAAATTTCAGGCGATGTTATCAATATAAACTGATATATCAGACATGATCAGTAGATAAACGTCGTAAATCCATATTCCATCGTATATTTTTTTGTTTATTTCATGATAAAATATAATTGTGAAAGAAGAGTAAATAAAATTAAATAAACAAACAAGCATCCTAAATAATTGAGTTCCAGTTCCTTTCTAATGTTCAACAAGAAGGAAACTAAAATTATGCTCCCGGACGTTATTCTTGTACAAGTAGGCTTCCCGGCTCGAGTTCATGACTTCTTGACAGTCCGGTTGACGCCGCGTCGTTGGCTGAGAGGGTCAACATGCGGTTGTGGTAGATATTCAATTTTCACGGGAATAAATAAGGAATTAATGCTGGCGATTTTCGGCGGCGTCTTCGTGTTCAGTTGTCACGAACAACATTTTCATGTCAAGCTTGTTCTAATTTGAACGTGTTACAACAAAAGTGTAAAGATTGCCGATGAGGTTTAGAAACTTCTAATCTTATTTTAATTCTCTGGGTTACATAAAAATGCAAAAATAGATTTGAATGTCAATAATGGCTACAAAACTATTGAGAATATAGCAATTTTACAGAAGAGTTAATTTTGACGTTTTACCACTTTACATGTTACTTAAAATTCAACACATTTTAGAAATTAAAAAGAGTAAAAATAAATTTGAATAAATACATCAACTCTGAAGGTAAGATTAAGTTCTTTAATCTATAATAGAAATGTTCAATATTTTATCTTTAATTGAAAGACAATGACAAATAAACATGATTCTCAAAGTCTTAATTACACAAGTAAGTTGATAAAAAAATAAAAATCTGAAACATTCTTAAGAACTGTGTTTCAGGGCGCATTTGCGCCGAAACTTATGCTTGCTCATTTTCACGCTAGGATTCCGCAGTACTTATTGTGCGCGCTTGCGACTGTGCAGTCTGCAAAAGCGCTCAGCGCGCAGAGAAAGAGACACTTTTCCAGACCGAGCTTTGCGCGCATATGGTGTTCAGTTACGGCACCCAAGGCACAGCGGGGCATCGCTGCCACTGCAGCGAAGCGGTGCAGGGAGGGCAAAGCCACAATCGCCCTCGCGCCCTCTCCCCTTTCCCACTCCCTCGTCTACCTCGCGTCGTGCTCGCCCTCGCCTCGCCCTCTGTACTCGGCTCTTGTCCTCGCCCTCGACTCGCCCTAAACTGTCTCGCGGTCGCCTTCGCCGTCGCTTCCCTTCCCTCGCCCTCGCTCGCCCTCTTTCATCCTCCCTTCCGCCGGTCCCCTCAGCCTCGCAACGCTCCGCCCGTCTTCATCCCTTCCTCTCCCTTCTCCTCTCCTCCCTCTCCACATTGCATACTCGCTCCTCCCTTTCATTCTCTCTCACCTTCGCTATTCACCCTCGCCGCGCCGTCCCCCCCCGCTCGTCCTCCTCTCCCACTCGTCCTCGTCTCCCCCTCGTGCCTCGTCCTCCCCTTCCCTCACCATTGCTCTCGCTTCTCCTTTCATCCTCTCACCGCCCTCTCTCCACCTTCGCTTCGCCTCGCAGCACTCTCTACTTCGCATGTGCATCGTCCCATTCCACCACGGCCATTCATCACGATCACCGTCGCTCCCAGTGCACCCTTTCATGCATAAAGCAAACTCCCCACCGCGGATGGCTGCCTTCCCGTTTGGTGCGCGCGTTATTAAGACACTGACATCTGCAGCGTTTCTCGCGAAGCCTCCGTTTGCTTACACTCTCCCCTCCGCCAGTCGCTGCATTTGTCTGAGTGCTCCTCTACTAAACCGTCTCAACACGTCAATCAATACTGCGATAACTTTTTTCGTCTATTAGCAATGGTAAACCAATCGTGGTGATGGTGAGTGGTGATGGTGAGTGGTGATGGTGAGTGGTGATGGTGAGTGGTGATGGTGAGTGATGATGGTGAGTGATGATGGTGAGTGATGATGGTAAGTGATGATGCTGACGTCATTTGACTCTTTTCCGCCTCTTCTGAAAAGATGTCATGTTCTAAAAATTACATAGCCTATTTTTTCTGATAATAAATACAGATATATTTTTGCAGCTTAGTGTATCATATTTTCCGCATTTACTCCCTTATCAATAGTTACCATTTTCACTGCTACTTCCACACGTGGAAGTAGTCCTCTGGATTCACCAAATTATATTGTGAATATTTAGGTACTCCTCTGTTTATTCACGTTGCTCCCTGAGCAATTCTCACATTGGTTTTCTGTGTTTTATGACTTCATTCTTCTTCTTTTATAAGTACATTCATCTTTATTTTATATTCTTAGAGCCCATATCAGTATTTATAACTTTAATCTTCGCTGATTTGCCGCCATTCAGCATGATGTGCATTAAACGCAATTCACTGTCATCTCTAGGTCCATTCTCACTAGTTAAATGTGGCGTCCCTGATCTTTAAATAGCTGTAAAAGTTTTTTTTTTTAAATGTGATTACTGTTCCCTCAGCAGACCTAGAAGTTTTGAATGATACCTCGTTTCCTCCAGGATCTGCAGGAGCGAAGTCGTGAATCTCTCAATGACGGACGGATAGGATCCCATGTATACTTCCTTACTGTAAGTAACGATGTTAAACTTATTTTCAGAAAAATCTACATCTCCAGCCTCCAGCTTCTCGTAGTTTCGCCTAATGTAAACTTTTCATATCTGCATTCCATTCATTTTATTTCCCCTTACAAAGGCCTTCCAACGGATACTTCCTCTTCTTCTTCAGTGCAGTCTTATTCTCATCGCCCACAGCCACCTCCTCTGTTGGACCCTGGAAAGCCATTCTCGCCCTCCTCAGAACTTCGTCAAGGCTGTAGAATCAGGTTCACTCCATCGACTTTCACCGAACGACGAACCTCAGCGAGTGGTCACGAGGTTTTTGCAGCCGCGCCATTCTTTTTTTCCGATTTTTTCCAGTGAACTCTCCCTCTTTTGGCGGAAATTCCATAAGCAGTAACAATTTTGAAAACATCGTAACTTCGAGATCAATAACTATTAAGGACGTAATCGAAAGTCAATTTTTATACACTAAAAGTAATAGTTTGACTCACTAAAAGAACTGAGAGGTGTCCTCTAAACTTACAATTTGATTAATTTTGACATACCTCACACTGGACATACGTATAAAATTCAGAAACAGACTCTAAATATATAGTTTGAAATAGTTAATAAGCAAAGAGTGTTGTTTTTAAGTGATCAATTATTTTTTACATGGTATTTACTCTGAGCAAATATAAAATACAGAATAGTACCGCCCATATTAGTACTAGCCCGATATCATAATTAATTTCTTAATTTTATTATGCCAATAGTAACAGTTACATAGTTTAGCCAATAGTAACAGTGCTAATAGTTACATAGTTTCACAAATGTAAATTAAATACATTGGACCGAAACTGAAGATGTGTTGAAATGAAAAATGAAGTGATTCAACTTAAGAGACATCATCATACATCAGCTTGAGTGAACAGTATAGAAAAGCTAAGGAATTGCTCAGAAACTCAATTTCCAAAGGACTTTTGCTTTGATTAAGTCGGAGGTACAGAATTATCACCACGCATTTAGTTACTGCACGAACAACCTACATCGATTCCAACTTCTCGTTATCCCATATTCACAAAACTCTTTGACATTACTTCTTAGTGTTCTGTATTGTAGGTACATAATATTTTACAATTCAGATTCAGAGAAATCGCGTAACATACAAGAACTTCTCAAGAACACTCCAAAGCAAACTCCGGCTTGCAGACCTGCAGTTTCCCAGCGTCGGCCGTACTCGGGAGCTCGACGACATGTGTTGCTGTCGTTGACGAAAAATCGCAGCTCTCTCACAAGGTAAGCGAGTAATGCCACGACCTTAAAAGCATCGATTGAAAACGTTTCGACAAGATTAATCGGGTAAAAAAGTTCTCTCGCGAACTTTGGCGACCCAAACGCGACGTTCATTCATACGAACGGCGATGTGTTGCTGGTGTGTTCGTGTGATTTGTCTTGCAGTTGCGAGCGCTAAGCGAGAACGCGGGATTTTTTTGGATCGAGAAGCGAGTCGGCAAACGTAGGGCCCTTGCCAGATCGGTGAAGTTTGCCTTGGAAAGAGAAGTAGTACTTGAAACGGTGAACTTGTTATTGGGTGTTCTCTGCTCATACATATAAAAATTCTCTGCGCAATAGTTCTCCATCGACTGCTGATGGACTGCCCACAAAAATTCTCAAGAGATAAACGACCGCATTTATACTTCACGGGAAGAACAGTAACGTACGATGTGCAAGCTACATTTAACTCCATCATATATGCTGGTAATAACTATTTAGAACTGAAACATGTCTCTCTGCAAATAACAAACAAATGTTACAGTTTCTGATTATTAAAAATTGAAGTAATTCATATAAGGATAAAATATTAGTGATGAAAATACAGTACTAACCGCATAAGAGTCTCGTTCTGCAACTATTCAATGTTGACAGTTTTAAAATCCGTTTTCTCTCACATCAACTTCATTTTACATTAGTAAATGTATATAAGACAGTAAGCTCTACCATTAATTGTTGTAATAATCTATAACATTATCTCAGCTCCGTATTGTATGACTAAGGTATATATATTTACTATGTATATATTTATTAATAAATAACTATGCCAACATTTTAGTCTCTTTACCAAAATGCTTATCACTCTACTCAAAATTCCTATTAAAAACTTCACATCACTTTTTCTGATATTTAATATTATAATAATAATTATGTATTAATTATACGTTATAGTAATTGCGTTACTTAATTAATGGAACTAATACTAATGAGGATACTAATTACATTAATTCATAATTAACAACAGAACGCTCATTCATGTAAACGATCCTCATTCTTCACATCAGCTTCATTACCACGTCCCTCGTCATTCAAACAAGAGAAACACTGAAACATTAGTATATAATCTGATAACTAACTTCTGTTTGCAAAATATATAAGAAATAAATCATACGATGATTTTATGATTCAACGATTAACATCATAAGGAATGGAAGTTGTGTAAAATATAGAAATATCGGAATATTTGGGGAGCTGTTACCAAATAACGTAAATCGGTGAAAAATCTACTAATTCTTAGGCCTCATTAATTCCACGTAATTATTTAGTTTACTGTTTTGAATAAAGTAATTGTTTGTAGTTAATTCACCTCTAGTGTCACTTAGAAATATTTGTATAAGACTTCTTGATCTTTGATGTATGAGTATACTTCGAATTTTCTATAGTTACTAATGTCATTTGTTGCCTTATTAAAAGAATAATTTTAACAGTGGTAAGAACATTTCTAAGCCACGAACCCATTTCAGAAGGACGTTCGCGAATTAATTAAATAGGTTAATTTTATAAGGCAGGAGGTGAAAATGACCTGATGCCATCGGGCACTATAGAAAAATTTGTATGAAATGTTCGAAATGTAATTATGTAAATATGAATTATACAAAATTAAACAAAAACAATATCTGAAATACATTCTTCAAATGTCAAACGACAAACAGTCATGAAAACTGGCAACATTTGATAATATGACTGCGATAATAAAAACACATTATGTCCAATGAATTGCACCGTCGTTGAACCTACGTCAAGTATTCAAGTATAGTAGCCATAAATTACTTATTCCAAATGAACCACTAAATGTGGAATAGTACCCCAACATGAATAATATTCCATTTCTTTGTGTATTTATTTAACATTATTCTGGTTCTGTCAGTGAATTCAAGGGTGTAGAATAAGATACATCGAATTCAGATGCATTTCATTCATCAATATTTTTCTTTTTAAATGGTAAATAGAAAAGGCATAAATTAAAATGCTTCAGTAAGTTATCATTAAATCTAACAAAAACGTTCTCCTGGGCCTTAAGATAACTCACGATGCAAGCTGCTGGAATTACTACGTGGTCACGATGCTTGAAGGTTCATCACAAGGAAGTCTGCTCCCCAGCCAAGCAATTGCGACTTACATCAACTCTGTATTATTGTTATCGCCTCCGTCGTCCTGTTCTGATACGTGCTTCCTGCTGTCGAACTTTTTTCGTTCTCCATCCGTCTTAACCGTCTCTCCCCAAATCCTTCTATTCCGACATCTTTGCCGCCCCATCACACCAACTGTCTCTGCTCCCCCGGCCACTGGCGCCACACCTGTCGCCTCATACAACCTCCCACCTCCAGTCATCCAAAATTTTCTATCACCTCCCGCTCCACACACACTCCTTCCCGCCGGCTGTTCACCTGACCTTCCTGTTATCATAAACCCTCACCCACAGTGTCCACACCTCAACTACTGCCACTCCCATCTGTCGTCTTCGCCTCCGCCCTCACCTCCACCACCACATCCATCGCCAAATCCGTCTCCACATCCACCCCATAATCCACCACTGGAAGAGGTCGCTCAGCGATCAACTGATGTCACTGCAGTGCCTCTGAACAGGGAGTCCTAGATTCAAGTCCCGACGGGGACAGGATTTTCGATACTAGCTACAACGTCGAATTAAGCTGCGGTCTGGAGAAGAATTCTAGCGCACAGCTGCTCTGCTCGGAAGCTTTCCGTGGTTTCTCCGATCAACACCAAGAGAATGCCGAAGATGTATCCTAACAAACAGGTCAAGGACCGCGCGCGATCTTTCCGTCCTCTTCCTTAACATTTCCTCACCCCTAACACACACTTACACAAACATGTACTATACTATCACATATCCCAGGAGATCGGTCAGTGTCCCGGCTGGGGCGCTGGTGGGAGATACCTGGTCGGGAGAAACCCCGCTAACAGACGGTAGGTCGGCGCCCGACCTCACCATCTAACGGGGGAAGATCCCGAGAGAAAAACATGCACTACATTTACGGGACTAGCGACCTCGTTTACTTGACGCGCTCGAGCCACTATCTGCCAAACCTACATCCACCGCCACCGCTAACATCAGCGGCAGCCTCCATCCACGCCGCGGGCCCGCTTCCCCCTCCGACTTGGCCACCCACCTCCAGTGCCCGAGGCGCGCGCCCGGCGGCGGCGGCGCGCGGACCAGGGACAGCCGCACGACCCGCGCGGAATTCGAAATCGCATCGAAATTGGAGTCCCGCGTCGATACATGCTCCCTCCCGTCTTTCCCTCTCTTTCCCCGGCGGTGGCTGTTCTCTCAATTTTTATTTTATATATATATTTTTTCTTTCTTCGTGCGATACAGCGCCGCCGATAGACCGGGCGCCCCGGGGCCCCGGGATCATATTTCTTACGCCGCGCCGCCCGCCTCAGTGTCCCGTGTCCATTTTGTCTCAATATCTTTCCCCTTCCCGCGGCGCGGGGACGCCGGCTTTTTCTCCGTCCTCCGTCGCCGCCGCCGCAGCCACAGAGGCAGCAGCGACGAAGTTTGAGACCGCGATGCGCACGCGTCGGAGAATAAATAAATCAAGGCGGCGCTGCTCTCCAGACGCGGAATCGAGACCCGAACGCGACACAAGGCGAAGGCGGTGCGAGACGGCGAAAGGTAGCGTAAAGCCGTCGCTCTGAAGAGAGAGGGGGAAAAAAGGAAGCGGAGAGAATAAGGAATGAAACACGTAAACGGATTCGTAGAATTGAGGTATGTTCAAAGCAGTAATGCGATCTTTCCGAAGAGGTAGAAATGGTTATAGAAAGTAAGAGAATGTGTGCAGCAAATTCTAATTACTTGTTCTAAAATACTAGATTGTTTTGAATGAGTAACTTAATTCTTCGTGTAATTGTTGACCTTCACTTCTGATTCGACGCAAATATGCTCTGATCTGAAGGATTGGAGTGGAAGAGGTGTTCTTCAACCAGTGCCAAAGTGTTTTCAATCACACAAACCATCTTGATCACTAATGATATTACAATTAACTAAGAGATTCTTGCCTACAAAAACGTCGTATGATAAGTCGCGAAAAGGACTTTTCACTTGAAAAATGAAACAAAGTTACAAAACTAAAGTTATTGTCTCGACTCTGTAATAAAACACGAATGATGACATATATTGATGTTCATTTTACCAACAAATTACAGTAAACGATTCTCAAATAAAATTACTCAAGCATTTTTGCAAACTGATCATTTTTATCGTTCCTAAAAGATACCAGACTGTATCTAAAGTAATGTCCTAAAGTAAACATAAAAATACTTAAAATATCTTAAAATAAAGTACACTTACCATGGGTATTATTTTCTACACTGCTCAAATTATAGTAGTAATCTCTTGATTAAACCAACTTATATTTAATAATATTTAAATACGTATGCATTAATATTTGTGTAAATTGTTTTAATAATATTCGTTTACGAATAAATTAAACCTGAAATAATGTAATAGCTCTTCTTAAATTCATTATTTATAAAAACGGATGATTCTTTTAATTTTACTTGCAGATTACTCGCTGAAATTATAGTAAAATGTAATTAATAAAGTGACTATAGTATGAAAAGTGTTTAAATGGCACGGTTAATTTATTAATAGTATTAGTGATCAATAATGTATCTTACTTTCAAACTATCCACTACAACTCTCACATTTGAAGGAAAAATAACTTTAAAAGATCTATTTTCCAAAAGTATTTTTTCAATTGATATTTTCAACGTATGTATTGTTTTGTTTCTTTTAAAATAATCATTGCACATTTTACAATCTGTTATCTTTGGAGATCTTTAGGGATTTGGCAGACTAAGGTAATACAAATACACCAGAAAACTATAATTAGCCTGTCAAATGTTTAGAGGAAAGAATTAAAATTCCTGGGATAAAAAATAGTGTATACATCAGTACATTATTTACTCCAGTGTTGCAATTGAACTAATCCATCATGCGCAAAACAATGTTTAAGTAAGCTCAAAGATGTTTAGCGGCACAAATTCCTCTCCACCTACAAGGCTTCGTTTCCTTGGAAAGCCATGCATACTTGAGCAACTTCGGGCCGAGCGGCGGCTGCGCTAGAGCAACTCGGGAGCGAAGTGGCGCGACCTCGCCGAGGCGGCAAGCGCTCTCTAAATCATTGTGGCTCTCTCGAGATGACGCGGGCGCCGCGCCGGAGACCTCCTTGTCTATTCCGAGCGCGTAACCGTTAAGAATCACCTCGGCCCGCAGGCCATAATTTACAATTTGCGCGCCCATCCTTCAGGTCGCCACCGCCGTCACCGTCGCCGCTGTAACCGACCGCTGCAACCCCCGCCTCCGCCGCCACTTCTTCTCACGACCCGGGTGGTGGTCCTTGCCCCTCTCTTTAACGGAATGACGTGGCCGCCACCCCTGGCCCGAAATTAATTCGATAATACAATTCCCTCGAGATGCGTTCCGTATCTTACTCGGATGTATAGGGCTGAGTCTTTACAGGAGGGCAGAGTTGCGAGGATTGGTGAGATAAAGGGAGAGTGTGTCAGTGATGAAAATTTAGTAGAACGTAGAGGTCGCTCCATTTCTTCACGTTTAATTGGATGGAAAAGAAAAATACGTGAAGTGTGTTTATATTTTACCCTACGAATTAGAGGCGTGATGTGAGAATTTGTTGAAAAGTGAGAAATAAAGGTGTGCTAAAAATTATAACGCTTCCATTTTTGACAGACAGGGTACTCATCTTCAAATGCACCTAAGAAGCTACATTTATCACGAAGAAAAAGTGTAGATCAGTCTCAACAATTTTGTGGAAAATTTCAAACCCAAACTTTAATATGTTTCGTGTATGTTATGATCGCTCCAGATACGTTCTTTTTTTATTTAATAGGTAATGCGCAAAGTGAGAGTTGCCGACCAGGTAATTAGGGCTAAACGTATTTTAATAATGTTGGTCTCTGGCTAGAAGAATTTGACAGGTATGTTCATGTCTGCACAGAGAATGTCAAAGTTTGGACTCCATTCATATTGTAATAATAATCATTGATCATTGTGGATAATTTGACGCTTGCTACCATTGTCAGAGCAATATACCTCAAATTGAAAAATTATTATTGTAAACATAGAGCCGAAGGACATTCTGACGGACCATAAATTTCCAGCGCGATATGTTTGCTTGCTGTACCCCTGACTTACTGTCTGTCTTACTCTTGTGTCAATTTTATGGTTTGCGTTTAACTTTCGTCACCACACTTGTCGCAAAGCCGTACTTTTCTGCACTGTTTTGAAACACATTTAAAATATTACATTAGACGCCTAATTCACTTAATTTTCGCCATTAAGCTTCCCTATTATCTCAAAATCCTTTTAAAATTCCACAAACTTACAGTACAAATGTCCTTGTATACGCGCAAGTTCCTGGTTTACTAGTGTATCTAATAATAAGATAGTATCAGTGTCCGCGGAACCTAAAACCTACCTGCAATTTTGATATTTTGCTGCATTTCTTCACCCATTCACTCAGTAGGCCATTGAGAATTTTACAAATAAATTTGGTTTGCGCTAATAAAATACTTTTGCCGCGAAAATTTTCCGATAAATGTGTACCTCCGTTATTCTTAAATATAAATATCTGTATTCCACATTTCTGTAAAGGATGAGGAATCAACTATGGTATTAAACAAAGTCAGAAAACTCGCTGGATCCATGTTCCAAAATTCCGAAACACGTTTTGTGGGAATGCCGAGTGCGTCGCCAGATTTCCTATTATTCGAGGCTATACTTGCCCTATTCACTTCATTCCACGTTACAGATTCGTCTAGTTCCGGCACTCTCCTATCAGTGAAGGTCCTTGTCCCTCAAACGTTCGCTATTGCGAAAAACCGTGAGAAACACTGCACCCACGCGTCTGCAGTAATTTCATTAGTGTATTTATTTACTACATTATAATCTAATGATACACTATGAATTGATTTTCAAGAATCGTTTCTTACAATCGCCTGTATTCTTGCTCACTCAATATATCCTGCCAAGATTTCTTCAATTATTTCATCGTGACTTGATAGCGCCCACGTAATACGCTTCAGATATGTTTCTACCGTGTGATATGAAGATCACAGAAATTACTTCAAAAGTAGATTCTTTAGTTATAAAATTCATGCTTTTATAAATATTATGAATATATTTCACTGCTTTCATATTATTCATAGTTAATAATGTTGGTATTTAATTAATAAACTTCTTGAAAATGTACACCCTCCACATCCATAAAAACATGTTAATATTTATACAATTCATGGTATCGCTGTAGTAAAACCTAGATGTAAGTCTTATTCTAAACATTAAAAAACTAAAACTTGACAAATTTGCTTAAACATTTACCAGGGGCGTGTAAAATACTATAATATTGTAGAGAAACAAAATAATGACTTCATCCTTCAGAAGCATACGCATACTTCCCGCACAACTATCATGCTTTGCATATTGCCTATGCAGACTAATTTTTCTCAACCTTTTGTTTATTTTTAATTTACTTATTTATTTATTACCTTGTGAAGAATATCTGTCACTTAAATCATTTTCTCCTTTACTCTATAATTTTTTCCACATTTATTATAAATATGGTAACATTTAGTTCTCATATATTGTATTTTTAAATAGTCGAGGGTAAAACTGGATAGTATTCCCAAGCGTACTACATTAAATTGATCTCTGATAAAACAGCAACTTCATCTAAAGTTAAAACAGACATTTTTCAGTTCATATGATTTGTAGGTACTCTTATGTAGGGATAAAATAGTGATAATACTTGTAAAATGTACGTACTTATGAAGATCACAATTGAGGAAACCAAAAACGAACGTAAATTATAATTTGAGAAGTAAAAATAACTGAAACATTTCATGGGTTCCTTTTTCTCGTATTTACCGATGTAAGTGCCTCAGGACATCAGCCGATGTCACTGGAGAACTCACGACCGGGAAGTTCTAGGGTTCGACTCCCTACGGCGGCGTGACTTTCGACACTAGCTACATAACTAGGTCGAATTCAGCCAGTCTGGACAAGGCTTCTAGCGGCCGATTGCTCGGATCTGTAGTTTTCCCTGGTTTGCCCGATCCACATCAGGCGAGTGCTGGAGCAGTACCCTAACAAACAGGTTACAGACAGCGCGCGATCTTTCCTTCTTCTTCCTTGTCCTATCTTCATCACTCACACAGATTTACAC
Source organism: Gryllus bimaculatus (assembly GCA_017312745.1). Lineage (NCBI taxonomy): Eukaryota > Metazoa > Arthropoda > Insecta > Orthoptera > Gryllidae > Gryllus > Gryllus bimaculatus. The sequence continues at coordinate 465,296 of BOPP01000085.1, read as the reverse complement.
TTACATGCACTACACTAGTGCACATGTCGAGAGACCAGTCGGGAGCTCTGAGTTCGTGCGAGCTGGGGCGGTGCCCCGCTGGTGGGAGATACCTGGTTGGGGTAAATACCTGCCAACCACAGTGTAGGTCGGCGCCGGATCTCTCCATCCAACGGTGGAAGATCACGGCGACCTCCCGCGATAAAACACGCACTACATTTACGAGACTATTTGCTTTTCCTTTTTTCTTTCCTTTTTTCAGTTGACGTGCACGGAATCACTACTCAATTAACCAATTAATCTTCTCGCACTTCGTAAGATAGTTGGTAATTATAATTTTCACGAATCTACGGAACTCAAGTTTTTCCGCAACAGCGTAAGCGCACATCGCCATATTTTCTACCTCTAGTAAGCAATTCATCTGCAGCTGTTTTGCCACGCACCACGCGTCACTGACCGTTGGCCTCTCTCTTGAGATAATTTAGAAACAAACACTTTAAGTCAAACACAAAGCAAATACATTATCCATGAATTCATGTAAGCAGAATAAATCGGCAAATGTTACCTTCTCCACTTCCGCGAATATATGATTCCTTACTATAGAAACACCGATTAATTTTTGTTGGAGAACCTTTCCCAAGGTTTCGCCAAACTTCAAATATGGTGATTGGGTTTTAAATCCAAAATGTCTCGTTAATATTTTCGATCTACATTCAGGAATCCTTTCTCTAGTGAACTCGTACCAGCCTCCCTCTCAACAAACTTGCGTCCAAGCTAAACGACCATCTCTCAATTGTTTTGGTGGATTTAAAAGAACTAGAACAAATAAACGTTTTCATTTCGTAACAGAAAACATGTCTACAAAATATTGTTTTTACGCATATATCACGATTGAATTATGGTACTCAGTGCACCTAATAGATTGCTATGCACATTCGCCTCTACGTGAATCTAAAAAAGATCTTTCAAACGCATAAAGTGTCTCGTGAAAATATAAAAATCGAAAACGAAATAGGAAAAAAGTAAATAACAATTGTCTTGATTACTTTCAATGAAAAATAAAGTTATTTTACACAATGAAATTTTTACTCTCGTTGAGAATATACAAAATTTTCAAACGTTTTCATTGTCAGTAGAAAAGTTTAAGAAACGTATGTAAAACACATTCTTATAACAATTAATTTACCACAAACATATTATACATTTTCCTTTAAGCAATGTTATTCAAATAAATAATAATTAATATAATACACTTGTTCTTTCCATCACAGGTCGTATAGGAACGCTCACCTATTGTTAAACACAATGTGACCCATTTTTTGTGAAAAAACACAGAATTTCATTCTTTATTTCTTTGTCTCTTCTCTGAGAATGTTGTTTGCTGCAAATTCACTCCATGTAACAATACTTTTGAATGGCACACATTCTCTACATTGTACTCTGCTTATTCTCGTGTGTATTTATGATTCTCTACCGTTACACTGAAATCGTAGATGTCATCATTCGTAACTTTATTTTCATTCTTCTCTTCATTACTGTATTTTTAACACTCACGTGTCTTTGTTGAGGGATCCTAAGGTTTTTCGTACGTTGTTCATCCAAGAAGTAAATGAACAAATTAATATCACTCATTATTATTGATATTAAGATTATTCCGGCAACATTTTGTTTGGTCTATAATTTCAGAGATAATTGAACTATATATTTTGACATTTTATTGCGTAACCATATTCTCGAGTGAGAGAGAATGTGTACTACATTTTCATTAATTAGTTTGAATTATTAATCACGCTTATATCTGCCCAGATGAAAAAATATTTGTCTTTCATATCCCAATACATTAATCATGTATCATATTTTATTTTTCCATTAATGCTAAAACTAAATGCACATAATTGGTTTTGGCAATACACATTTTTATGCAACCCACATTTTCCTCATTGGACATACACCGCAAACTTTGTTCATTAGCAGCAATAACCCAAATCGAAGTATGAAGGTTTAAAACAAAAATGTTATAGTTTCACTGTACGTGAAAATACAGACACGTGCATCCAATAGTTTATGCAATGAAAGACTGATTTATCTTTGCAGAAAAAATTCCAAGACCGGGATCGTGATATTCTCAACCAGAAAACTGAGATGGATCTGAAGACAGACCAGCTTGAAATGTGCAGCAGAAGGAATCTACTATCTGTGTATATTTGGCCTAGAAGAGAAGGAAGACGAAACACCCAAAATATGGTCATAGATGTAGCCCAAAAGATAAGTATAGACTTGTACATAAAAATAATTGACAGGAGCCATAGAGTAGGTCGCTAAATCGCCGAGAAAAGCAGGTCGATTGTCGTTAAGTTTATCATTTACAGGAAACGTTGAGAGGTCTTCCAGTCTAAGAGGCGACAGAAAGGCCAGAAAATCACTATAGGTGAGGACTTCACGCGCCAGCGCTTGGATTTTTTTTTATTTATACAAAAAATTTACAATCTATTTTTTTACAAAATAATAAGTAAATATGATGTTGTAGAATTATTCTGAC